>CM035172.1:84536634-85111434 GCA_020205615.1 Panax quinquefolius | reverse complement strand
TGTTCCTTCGCGCATCCCAAGACATCGAATATCTTGGTAATTTGCTTGACCCATGTTTCCGCCATGATCGGATCCGCTTTCCCTGTAATTCAGGTGGTCCCAACTCTTTGAATCGCTTGGTTGTGACCACCCGTGAAATTGCTATCATCTCTCTCGTATTTTGAACACGAAGTCTCCCTCGTCGATTTTGCATGAGCGCAAAAAGCTTCTAAACATCCCTCGTTCATCATCGCCTCGGTCTGGTGTTATTCACGGAGGTACATTGCCACCTGTTGCACGTTCTTCTTCTCGTTGTTAAGTGTGCATCTCTACGGTCTCATTTACACCACTATTAATATTCTCAAATCGACATTCTCACCATCGTCATAAAACAAGGGTTAATTAGGAAATCAATCACATAATATCCCTATATCTTGACCAACTAACAAATAAGCTTAGGTAGGACACACTAGCAAAGGATTTACTCGCTCTCCCTCCTAGTTTTATTCCTAGATCTCCGCCAAGAGATCATATCCCAAGCTCGATACTAATTGTGGCGCCCCCAAAATAGGTCCATTCCATCCAACCCATTCACGAGTCGCCAAATACATGGTACGAAACAACTACAACTTTATTATCACAACAATAAAAGCTGTGAGTTTAAATACAAATATTATCTTCAGAACAATATTTATACTCAAATAAATCCTCATCACATTTATTGATACATTATTTTACAATAATGGTGAGGACTACTAAACAACTCTCTCTAGAACCTTCATTCCATACCCATTAGTAGTACTCGCTACATTCTCGCCTCACGAGAAGAAAAATGGAACAACAAGGAAAAGGGTGAGCTCAACTAGCCCGGTAAAGAATGTTATGACTAAGATAATATACAACAAATTATCGTTAGTCTCCAACGAGGAAAAATCGATAGAATACAATGATAGGCAACAAGTTTCAGGATCAATATTAGCCGGAAATAATAATTCATAAAAGAGTTACGTAGAGAATGAAATCTACTATAATCTATGAATTCAACGGTCCATCATCAATATTTTATCCTGTAACATCAATCGATATTCTTCTCAAATCAAATATTCATCTTTGCACTTCTGAAGGCAAAGATATTCATCAATCGGTCATGTTCATCTCAACACTGTTCATCTTTGCACTAAAGGCCAAAGATATTCATCAATCGGTCGTATTCATTTCAACACTGTTCATCTCACTAAAGGCCAAAGATATTCATCGTATTCGGTCATGTTCATTTAAACACACTGCATTCATCTTTTGCCTTCTGGGCCAAAGATATTCTTGAAATCATTCATCTTTTGCTTTCTGGGCCAAAGATATTCAATAATATCATCATTTAAGGTGAGGATGATGAAAAATATTTTTAAAAAAGCGAATCCAATTGAAACAAAATGACAAGGATTAAGGATTCAGTACTTGGTTTTATCCACGATCAACAATACCTCAAAAATAATCGTAGTGGTGTAAAATTCAAGAATGATCAAAACATGGATACAATCAAAGCTAGTATCCGAGAATAGATATTTTAGGCGAAAGAAAAATTTTCATTTTCGGTGAATAGTCAAATGATTCGTGAATAGTCTTGAGTATCGTGAATAGTCCAGTATCGTGAATAGTAACTCAAACACCAAAAGATGGAAATTCCACAAAAAAACATCTTCACGCTTCATGAATAGTACTTCGTGAATAGTAACTCGTGAATAGTAACTCATGAATAGTAACTCGTGAATAGTAACTCATGAATAAGTAACCCAGACATGAAAAAGTTCCAAATTTGATAAAAAGTTCCAACCGATATTTGAGATAATGATATTGAAGAAATAATATCATTTGAAAAGAAAATAACATCCCTTACCTCGAAAAGAATCGATTACCGGAAGGAAAGGCGGAAGTGATCTTTGAATGAAACTTATCTTGAGCAACAACTCTCAAAGTATCTAAATACTCACAAAATACGCTCGATAATATAGAGAGAAAGAGAGAAAGAGAAAACTTTGTTTACGGTGTGATTTTCAATTCTAACTTAGCCTCTATTTATAGGAAAATGTTAGCGTATGAAGGCGAGACTTGACTCTTTACACGATGGCTTTACACCGCTACTATTGCCACCCACCACATTTGAAATAAAATTCAGCACATTTCTTCACCAACCACAAGTGGGGCCCACTCAATTCTAGAATTTTCCACCAAAATCAATTATAAACCTAATTTCCAGAATCAAGCACCTCTTAAAATTCACAACAAATCATTCGTGCATTTTTTAACGGTTCAAAATTTGTGGACATATACTCAACTTATGTATGTATAACATACCCAAAAATTACCACAATCCAGCGGTCGGATTAAAAATTATAACCCGCAATATATCTCTCAAAACCACGATTTGATTTTTTAATACCTCAATCAGATAAAATACCGATAAAACACCTCAACATTAATTCCTTCATTAATAACCACATAAATAAATCCATCATTTATATTCATATAAAATAAATATTTCCTTATCATATGAATCAATAATTAATTATTCACAAATAATATTATTGAGAATCACATTTATGATGACCGAAGTGTTCCCAGGAAGAGGGGCTTTCGATAAGGATCTCTCCTTCTTTGGCGCATGATTAGGTGACCAAACCTCTCCTTAGAGCAGAACTTTCTAGACATTGCCAATAATGTTATCTAATAATATTATTCAAATAATATGAATTATTGATCGATAATGGGAAATCTTGTGCGATGACAATTATTGAAACAATGATAATATAAAATATCAGTATGACAATTATTGAATCAATAAAATAAACTATTGAGCGGTAACTCTTTGTGAAAATTATTGAGTAGTGCCATCTTACGTGCGAATCAATAATTCAACAATCATGCAAATCAGGTAATGCTCTCTTGTCAAACCACGCGTATTCATCGTATTTTAACCAAGGGTATTCAAGCAGGTCTTAACTTTGATAACAACGCCTGCAGTTATTTATAACCACCCAAACTTTGTCGTTTTCCTCATCCAATCGCTTTCAGTTATGGGGCCCACACATGGGCTGCTTGCCTTGTAAATGCGAATATTCCCACAAGCGATGCGAATATTCCACGACCAAACGAATATTCCCAACGATATGAATATTCCGCGACCAAAACGAATATTCCCCGACAAAAATGAATATTTTATAACCACTTGCTTATTTTGAAATATTTGCGTATTTAACCCTTAACTATCCACATTAATCAAATCAACCCTTACTATTTCAAAATAATAAATAAAGGAAATTCCTTTTTATTTAAAAAATTTGAGGTCTTACTGACCTCCCTCCTTATGAAATTTCGTCCTCGAAATTGACGTACGTACCTGGTGTTTCGAAAAGGTAAAGATACCTCGCTTTCATTTTCGTTTCCAACTCCCAGGTCATTTCCTCAATAGCATGGTTTCTCCACAAAACTTTAACTTATGGTATAACCTCGGTACATAGGTCATGTTCTTTCCTCTACAAAATCTTGGAAGTACCTCCTCGTACGTTAAGTCTTGGCTATCTCAAATGGGTTCTAACTTCGATAGCGTGTTTTGAATTCGTCCACATATTTACGTAACATCGATACGTGAAAAGCGTTATGAACAGCGTCATACTTGGTGGTAAAAAGAGTCTATAGGCCATAGTTCCTATTCGATCGAGAATTTCAAATGGATTAATAAATCGAAGGTTTGAGCTTTCCTCACCTCACCGATTCTCGCTTTTAAAATAACAACTTCTTGCACCTCCTTCTTCAAATTCATCACTCGATTGTGTAGCTTGACGGCTTTAACTTTATCGATTAAAAGTCGATTATACCGTATATCATCACGTACTCGTGTATATCATCACGTGGGTACCTAGAGTTTTCATCTCCATCTCTATTATTTGTATATTATCTGAAATTAGTCTTTGATGATATCGTACTTCGTACTTGTATCGATCTTCTACTTTCAACACGTCGGCTACCACGTTTCGCTTTTCGAGGATGGTATGGTGTGAACATATCTTTGAAATGAGTCTCCTCTTGAGTTCTTGAAGCTCTTCCCACATTCCTTGCTCCATTCGAATTTTGTATCTTTTCGAGTCAATTGCGTTAATGGAATGGATTAGAATATCCGAGAATATCTCAGATAATAACCAACTAAGCTGAAAGCTACGTATTTGATTCTTGACTTAGGTTGTTCTCAATTGTGACTCATATCCAACCTTGGATAGCACGTCCTGATGACACCTATCGATTTCTATCGCACGAATATGGCGTCCCCTACAGAGAGAGTTGCGGCTTGGGTGAATTCCACAAAGGAAGTCACAAGATAAAAGGCTCGTGTACCAAATTCTATAGTTGAATTTTTAACTCACGAAGTTGATAGGAGCCATTTGATATGAGATTTTAGAAATGAGTTTTGTCTAGGGTTCAAATTCGATACAAAATTTAATATCGAGCTTTGGGAGTAAGCGAGAAATTCTTTGAAATACGTCGGGAAAATCAATAACAACAAGAATATTATTCAAATCGGCGTGTCTTTATTCAAATCCATAACATGGACTAAGAAAACTTGACATCCGTAATAAGCGAATGACTTCATGGCTTGATATGAAAATGTTTGACTCTGATGGTTTGATTGCTTGAGTTGAATAACAGGTTGCTTAGGAATATGAAAACTAATGACCTTACAAAAGCAATCAATTTTGGCATGATGAGTAGTTAACCAATCAATCCCCAAAAGCAAGTATCTTTAAAGAGATAAGGTCAACGGGTAAAGTTAATGGTGCAACTTGAATCAAGCAAGATTTTTTAAACAACGGATGTAATGAAAGTTTCTCTAGCTGAGTCTCCATAAATAGGTCAAAGTCTAATTTCTCCGTAGTCAAGTTCAAGCGTTGGTATGCAGCGAGAGATAAAAGAATGGGTAGAAAGCAGGTATCTAGTAAGGTATAAACTTCGCAAGAATTTATAATTAACTAACCCGCGTGCTAACCGTTCGGGTTCCTCGTATTTTAACCTATCACGACAAAGCGCTCTTCCGTAAATCGTTGACTTTGACTTTTCTTGGACATCCTTTTGAGTCACCGCCCCATTGCACTAGGGTTTCGATATCGTCTAATCTCGGCGATATGTCCTTCTTTTCCACAATTATAGCATACCTTAAAGCTGTTGTGGGCGATTTTGGTGATATATCCCTCTTTCCACATTTGTAACATACTGAATAGATGGTCTTTCTCCTCCCTTGGAACCCGATTGCCTTTGGCGCCGGCGTCTTCACATGGTCGTTGTTGAATCTCCTCTTTTTAAAATCTCTCCCAACTCGCTTCTTCTATTTTCATGGCCACGATTACCACCAGAGTGGTTACCGCCTTTGTCCGTATTCTTCTTTCTCCTTTGGTTATCGTTATTCGATGATCGCTATCTTTGGTATGATCCACGGTTATGGTCCCTCGGTTGAGCGTATTCGTTATCTCGCTCTAACAATGAGCCACTGTTAACAACATCTGAATAGAGAGAAAATTTATGAGAAATGAGATATCGTCGGCGTATCTTAGGGTTTCAAACCTCTCGAAACATCGCGTCATCGTTCCTCATTCTCCACCAAATGAGGTGCAAACACGGATAACTCCATGAACTTCGCCTCGTCTTTGGGACACCGCCATGTTATTCGCTGCTCGATCTAATAAACTCCACTTCCTTCGTATATGACGAATACTTTCGTGGAAGTACTTGTCATTGAATCTGCTTTCAAACGTCTCCCATGCATCTTTGAGTCTTAATTTGAATGGAGTCGCAGCTTCCTGATTCCCACCGATGTCTGCCGCCACGGAACATAAAAGTAGCGAATGGAACTTTTTGTTCCTTCGTGCATCCCAAGACATCGAATATCTTGGTAATTTGCTTGACCCATGTTTCCGCCATGATCGGATCGGCTTTCCCAGCACAGTGGTCCTGACTCTTTGAAGCGCTTGGGTTTGTGACCACCGTGAATTGCTATCATCTCCTCACGTATTTTGAACACGAGTCTCCTAAATGCGATTTTGCATGAGCTGCAAAAAGCTTCTAAACATCCCTCGTTCATCATCGCTCGGTGGTGTTATTCACGGGAGAGTACATTGCCCGACTGTTGTTGCGTTCTCCTCGTTGTTAAATCTGCAGGCATCTCTACGGTCTCATTTACACCATTATTAATATTCTCGATCGACATTCTCGATTCTTTGTCATAAAACAAGGGTTAATTAAGGAAATCAATCACATAATATCCCTATATCTTGACCAACTAACAAATAAGCTTAGGTAGGACACACTAGCAAAGGATTTACTCGTCTCTCCCTCCTAGTTTTATTTCCGATCTCGCCGGAGATCATATCCTAAGCTCGATACCAATTGTGATGACGCCCCAAAATAGGTCCATTCCATCCAACCCATTTCGATGTCGCCAAATACATGGTACGAAACAACTACAACTTTATTATCACAACAATAAAGCGTGAGTTTAAATACAAATATTATCTTAGACAATATTTATACTCAAATAAATCCTCATCACATTTATTGATACATTATTTTACAATAATGGTGAGGACTACTAAACAACTCTCTCTAGAACCTTCATTCCATACCCCAGGCTAGTACTCGCTACATTCTCGCCTCACGAGAAGAAAAATGGAACAACAAGGAGGAAAAGGGTGAGCTCAACTAGCCCGAGTAAAGAATGTTATGACTAAGATAATATACAACAAATTATCGTTAGTCTCCAACGAGGAAAAATCGATAGAATCTGATAGGCAACAAGTTTGAGGATCAATATTTCGCAATGAAATAATAATTCATAGAAGAGTTACGTAGAGAATGAAATCTACTATAATCTATGAATTTAACGGTCCATCATCAATATTTTATCCCTGTAACATCAATCGATATTCTTCTCAAATCAAATATTCATCTTTGCACTCATGTGCCAAAGATATTCATCAATCGGTCGTATTCATCTCAACACTGTTCATCTTTGCACTAAAGGCCAAAGATATTCATCAATCGATCGTATTCATCTCAAAACACTGTTCATCTTTGCACTAAAGGCCAAAGATATTCATCGATCGGTCGTGTTCATTTAAACACCCTTCATCTTTGACTACTGGGCCAAAGATATTCTTCAGAAAATCATTCATCTTGCACTATAATCGATTCGCCAAAGATATTCAATAATATCATCATTTAAGACCGAGGATGATGAAAAATATTTTTAAAAAGCGAATCCGGTGAAACAAAATGACAAGGATTAAGGATTCGTACTTGGTTTTATCCACGATTCAACAATACCCCCAAAAATAATCATAGTGGTGTAAAATTCAAGAATGATCAAAACATGGATACAATCAAAGCTAGTATCCGAATAGATATTTTAGGCGAAAAAAGAAAATTTTCATTTTTCGGTGAATAGTCCGTATTCGTGAATAGTGTCAGGTATCGTGAATAGTCTTAGTATCGTGAATAGTAACTCAAACACCAAAAGATGGAAATTCCACAAAAAAACATCTTCACGCTTCATGAATAGTACTCGTGAATAGTAACTTCGTGAATAGTAACTCATGAATAGTAACTCGTGAATAGTAACTCATGAATAGTAACCTGAGCATGAAAAAAGTTCCAAATTTGATAAAAAGTTCCAACCAATATTTCAAAGATAATGATATTGAAGAAATAATATCATCCGAAAAGAAAATAACATCCCTTACCTCAAAGAATCAAGTGCCGGAAGGAAAGGTCGGAAGTGATCTTTGAATGAAACTTGTATCTTGACAACAACTCTCAAAGTATCTAAATACTCACAAAATACAATAATATAGATAGAAGAGAGAAAGAGAAAACTTTGTTTACGGTGTGATTTTCAATTCTAACTTAGCCCTTTATTTATAGGAAAATGTTAGCCGGCAAAGCAGACTTGACTGCTTACACGATGGCTTTTTACACTACTATTGCCACCACCACATTTGAAATAAAATTCAGCACATTTCTTCACCAACCACAAGTGGGGCCCACTCAATTCTAGAATTTTCCACCAAAATCAATTATAAACCTAATTTAGAATCCGACACCTCTTAAAATTCACAACAAATCATTCGTGCATTTTAACGGTTCAAAATTTGTGGACATATACTCAACTTATGTATGTATAACATACCCAAAAATTACCACAATCCAAGCGGTCGGATTAAAAATTATAACCCCATGATATATCTCAAAACCCACGATTTGATTTTTAATACCTCCAATCAGATAAAATCTTGATAAAACACCTCAACATTAATTCCTTCATTAATAACCACATAAATAAATCCATCATTTATATTCATATAAAATAAATATTTCCTTATCATATGAATCGATAATTAATTATTCACAAATAATATTACAGAATCACATTTATGACAACCAGCGAAGTTGTTCCCAGGAAGAGGGGCTTTCGATAAGGATCTCTCCTTCTTGGTGGCGCAATTAGGTGACCAAACCTCTCCTTGGAAGCAGAACTTTCTAGACATTGCCAATAATGTTATCTAATAATATTATTCAAATAATATGAATTATTGATCGATAATGGGAAATCTTGTGCGATGACAATTATTGAAACAACAATAATATAAAATACCAGCGACAATTATTGAATCAATAAAATAAACTATTGAGCAGTAACTCTTGTGAAAATTATTGAGTAGTGCCATCTTACGTGCGAATCAATAATTCAACAATCTTTATCATGCAATACTGAGTAATGCTCTCTTGTGCGACCGCAGCGTATTCGCGTATTTTAACCGCGGGTATTCCCGATCTTAAGCGAATAACACTGGCAGTTATTTATAACCACCCAAACTTTGTCGTTTTCCTCATCCAATCGCTTTCCGTTATGGGGCCCACACATGGTGCGCGTCGTCATGCGAATATTCTAAACAGTCTGAATATTCCACGACCAAACGAATATTCCCCGACAGTACGAATATTCCACGACCAAACGAATATTCCCAGACAAAAATGAATATTTTATAACCACTTGCTTATTTTGAAATATTTGCGTATTTAACCCTTAACTATCCACATTAATCAAATCAACCCTTACTATTTCAAAATAATAAATAAAGGAAATTCCTTTTTTATTTAAAAAAATTTCGGGGTCTTACAAATTAGACCTTGACTTATCTGTTGAGACTCCGTTAGGAGAAACTTTTATTACATCTACTGTCTATAAATCTTGCTTGATTCAAGTCGGTCCCATCACATTACACCATTCTGCCGACCTTATTTCGTTGAAAATTCTTGCATTTGATGTGATTTTAGGGATTGATTGGTTAACCACGCATCATGCTAAAATTGATTGTTTTCGTAAGGTTGTTAGTTTTCATATTCCTAACCAACCTATTATGAGAATTCAAACAACCAAACCATTAAAGTCAAATCACTGTCATATCAAGCCATAAAGCTATTCGTTTATTGAAAAATGGATGTCAAGCTTTCTTAGCCCATGTCACAGACTTGAACAAAAACACGTCAGATTTGAATACTATTTCCATTGTTAGTGAATTTTCTGACGTATTTCCTAAAGAACTTTTCGGTCTACCCCCAGAACGTGATGTTGAATTCTTTATTGACCTTGAACCGGGTACAAAACCCATTTCTAAAACTCCATATCGAATGGCTCCTATTGAACTTCAGGAGTTAAAAGTCTAACTACAGGAATTGTTAGACATAGGTTTCATTCATCCTAGTACATCTCCTTGCGGTGCTCCTGTTTTATTCGTAAAGAAGAAAGACGGGAGAATGCGACTTTGTATTGACTACCGAGAATTAAACCATGTCACCATCAAGAATAAGTATCCGTTACCTCGCATTGATGACCTATTCAACCAGTTGAAAGGAACACAATTCTTTTCAAAGATTGACCTTCGTTCTGGATATCATCAGCTGAAGATTAAAACTGAGGATATTCCAAAGAGCGCCTTGAGAACTTCGAGACGGGCATTATGAATTCTTAGTCATGTCTTTTGGATTGACTAATGCTCCTGCTGCTTTCATGGATATGATGAACCGTGTATTCAAGGAATATTTGGATCAGTTCGTTGTTGTCTTTATTGATGACATCCTCATCTATTCCAAAAGCCGTGAAGATCATGAGCACCATTTGAAGCTGGTACTGCAAAGGCTTCGTGATAACAAGCTATATGCTAAGCTGAAGAAATGCGAAGTTCGGCTTGAGGAAGTAGCATTCCTTGGCAAGGTGTGGTGTCAAAACATGGAGTATCTGTCGATTCGGCCAAGATTGAAGCCATCTACAAAGTTGGGAGCAACCGAAGTCGGTGACTGAAGTACGTAGCTTTCTGGCCTTAGCTGGTTATTATCGAAGATTCGTGGAAGGATTTTCTCGAATCGCTACTTCGTTAACTCAGCTGACTCATAAAGATATAAAATTCGGTTGGAGCGAGGACTGTGAGAAGAGTTTTCAAGAACTCAAGAGAAGACTCATTTAAGACTTTGTTCGACAATACCATCTGGTTCAGATGGATTTGTTATCTACATCGATGCTTCGGGCAAAGGGTTAGGATGTGTTCTCATGCAACATGGGAAAGTCATAGCATATGCCTTGCGACAACTCAAAGAATATGAGAGGAATTATCCTACTCACGATTTGGAGTTGGCAGCAGTCGTTTTCGCGTTGAAGATCTAGAGACACTACCTATATGGGGAGAAAGTGGAGATCTATACATATCATAAAAGCCTCAAATATTTCTTCACCCAAAAGGAACTCAACATGCGGCAACGACGTTGGCTCGAGTTGCTAAAAGATTACGATCATACCATCCAATATCATCACGAAAAGTTTAACGAAGAGGCGACGATTGAAAGAAGATCATACGCGGTACAAGTGCAATGTTGTTAACACAAAGGCCCATTTTGTATTTGACCGCAAAGGATGGAGATAGAGATGAAGGCTCCAAGTACCCACGTGATGATATCAAACATACGAGTAGAACCGACTTTAATCGATAAAGTTAAAGCTGCTCAAGCTACGGACATGGAGCTGATATGTATGAAGAAGAAAGTGCAAGAAGGTGCTATTCCAGAAGCAAGAATCGATGAAGAAGGAATACTTCGAGCCAACTCCAAACTTTGTGTTCCTAACGATTCAGAATTGAAGCATAGAATCATGATGGAGGCACACAACACACCATTTGCAATCCATCCTGGGAGTACCAAAATGTATCATGATCTTCGACATACATTTTGGTGGAGTAATATGAAAAGAGAGATCGCGGAGTTTATCTTGAGGTGTTTAACTTGTCAACGTGTAAAGGCGGAGCATCAAATGCCAAAGGGTCCATTACAACCACTTAAGATTCTGGAATGGAAGTGGGAACACATTACCATGGATTTCATTACAGGTCTTCCAAAAGTTTCTCAAGGCATAGATGCTATTTGGGTTATTGTTGATAGATTAACCAAGTCTGCCCATTTCTTGCCGATACGAGAAACTTATTCCATTGAACGTCTTGCTTTCAGATATACGTGAATGAGATTGTGAGATTGCATGGCATGCCAAGATCCATAGTTTTTGGATCGTGACCCAAGATTCACTTCAAGATTTTGGGTTAGCTTGCGAGAAAGCTATGGGCGCAGATTCTGATTATCTGATT
This sequence comes from Panax quinquefolius, assembly GCA_020205615.1. Lineage (NCBI taxonomy): Eukaryota > Viridiplantae > Streptophyta > Magnoliopsida > Apiales > Araliaceae > Panax > Panax quinquefolius. Next base: position 85,099,729 of record CM035172.1, on the reverse strand, counting down.
CGGCATACCATCCTCAAAGCGGACGGACAATCAAAGAAGACTATTCAAACCCTTGAAGATCTATTAAGACTCTATGTTCTAGATTTCAAAGGAAGTTAGGATAAGTACTTGTCACTGGTGGAATTCTCCTACAACAACAGTTATCAAGCAAGTATAGGCATGGCTCCATTTGAGGCGTTGTATGGACGAAAGTGTCATTCTCCAGTATGCTGAGACGAGGTGGGAGAAGCAACGTTGTTGGGACTAGAATTAGTACGCATGACTACAGAAAAGATCCAAATGATTCGACAACGTATTCAAACCTCACAAGATCGACAAAAGAGTTATGTTGATCTTCATCGAAAGGACGTGGAATTTAATATTGGGGATCATGTATTGTTACGTGATGCTCCATGGAAGGGAGTTACAAGATTTGGAAAGAGAGGAAAGCTCAATCCACGATTTATTGGTCCATTTGAGATTCTTGACCGAATAGGAAATGTGGCCTATAGACTCGCATAACCTTCAAGTATGTCTCGTGTTCATAATGTTTTTCATATATCTATGCTTCGTAAATATTTGAAAGACCCAAACCATATTATTGAGTTAGAACCAGACGAGATAGCCGAAGATTTAACGTACGAGGAGGTACCTGTTAAGATCTTGGATAGAAAAGAGCATGTCCTACGCACCAAGGTTATACCACAAGTTAATGTTTTGTGGAGGAACCATGCTATTGAGGAAATGACCTGGGAGTTAAAATCGGAAATGAAAGCAAGGTACCCTCACCTTTTCGAAACATCAGGTACGTTTGTCAATTTCGAGGACGAAATTTCATAAGGAGGGGAGGTTGTAAGACCCCAACTTATTATAAATAAAATCAAATTTTCTCTAATTATTATTGTGAATAATAAGGTATTAATTTAATATAATTCTCCGGTTATGGGTGAAATGTGCAAATTTTGCAAAATAAGCAAGTGGTTATAAAAATAATCATTGTTATTTCGGAAATATTCGTTTGGTCGTGGAATATTCGCATGCGACGACGCAGATATTCAGGGCCCCATAATGGAATAATCGTCCGATGAAGAAAACGATAAGTTTGAGTTTTTATAAATAACGACGTAGTTGTTATCGTTAACACTGTTGGAATACCCGGTGGTTAAAATACAGTAATACGCGTGGATGCACAGTATTTTTGAATTATTGATTCTTACTTAAGAAGACACTACTCAATAATTGTTACAGTAATTACTGTTCAATATTTTATTTTATTGATTCAATAATTGTTGCGTTGATAGTTTATATTATTGTTGTTTCAATAATTATCACTGCACAGTATTTCCCATTATCAGATCAATAATTCATATTATTTGAATAATATTATTAGATAACATTATTGGCAATGTATAGAAAGTTCTGTCAAGGAGAGGTTTGGTCACCTAATTGTGCGCCAGTAAGGAGAAATTCTTATTGGAAGCCCCCTTCCCGGAACTACTTAGTTGTTATAATTGTGATTCTGTAATATTATTTGTGAATAATTAATTATTGATTTATATGATAAGGAAATATTTATTTTATGTGGATAGAAATGATGGATATATTTATTTTTATGTGGATAAAAATGAAGGAATTAATGCTGAGGTGTTTAATCAGTATTTTGTCGGTGTGGAGGTATTAAAAATCATCCGTTTGTGGATTTCGGATATCTTATGTTTGGAATTTGGAAAAACTCAAAGCTACAAAGTTGTAGAGAATTTGATTTTAGACAGAATGGACATAAAATTTGTATTTTTCTGATAACCGAGCTATTTTCTATGAATTATTGAAGTTTCAAAAAATAAAATGATTTTTATTAAATTATGGGTGGGACCACTTTTTGGTTGGTGTTGAATGTACATGGGCTGCTGAAAATTTTCAGAATTGGTGGATTCAAGGATGGCATGCATAGGAATAATAAGAAAGAAATAATATATTTTATTATTTTAGTCTCCTATGGCGTTCTAGCATTTTCCTATAAATAGACGCTTAGGTTAGAATTGAAAATCACATCAGAAACAAGTTTTCTTTCTCTCTAGATTATTGAGCATATTTTTGTGAGTATTTTGATACTTTGAGAGTTCCTATTCAAAGGTAAGTTTCACAAGACTATATCCCAAATTCAATGTAAGTACGGTTATTTTGAGGTAAGGGATGTTATTTTCTTCGTAAATGATATTATTTCTTCAATATCATTATGCCGAAATATTGGTCTGAACTTTTTCTTAAATTTGGAACTTTTTGTGTCAGGGTTATATTCACGATATCGAGACTATTCATTACGAATACGATTAATTATTCAATAGAAAAATGAAATTTTCTTCTTTTGTCCAAGTTGTCTATTATGGTTACTATCTTTGATTGTATCCATGTTTTGATCTTTATTTTTGAATTCTGCTCAAAATAGGTTATTATAGAGTATTATTGAACTTGGATAAACTATAATACGAATCCCTAATATTTGTTCTTTTATCTCACCGGATTCGCTTTTTTTAAGATATTTTTCATCATCCTCACCCTAAATGATGATATTAATGAATATCTTTGGCTTTCAGTAGTGCAAAAGATGAATGATTACCTAATGAATATCTTTGGCCGTAGTGCAAAAGATTAACAGTGTTGAGATGAACTTGACTAACCGATGATATAAATGAATATCTTTGGCTCAGTAGTGTAAAAGATGAATATTTGATTCAAGATATATATTGATTGATGTTACTGTGGATAAAATATTGATGATGGACTTTTAAATCTTAGAAGATATTAGAATTCTTTTCTACTGACTCTTCTAATGGATTCATTGCTTCATTGCAGTTGTTGATCTAAAACTTGTTGTCTATTATATTTTATCAGATTATTCTCTGTTGAAGACTAATGATAATTTGTTGTATATTATCTTAGTCATAATATCCTTTACTAGGCTAGTTGAGCTCACCCTTTTTGTTCCACTGTTCTTCTCAGGAGGAAAAAATTTAGCAGGAACTAGCCGGGGTATGGAGTGATGATTCAAGATAGCTATTTAGAAGTCCTCACTATTTTTGTAAAATAGTGTATCAATAATTGTAATGAGGACTCCTTTTGAGTTTGTATACTCTCTAGTATACAATATTTGTATTCAAACTTACAGTATATGTGTTGTCGTATTTTGCACGGCAATTATATTACTGAAGTTGTATTTGTTTCTGTACCATGTATCTGGCAACTCAAGATGGGTGATGTATACCTGTTTTGGGGGCGTCACATATGTGACTTATTTTCTCTAACCAATAAGTTACTTAACTTGAGAGGAGTTGAGAGGAAATTTTAATCAAGCAATCAAATGAATTGAGAGCTCTCTATTTATAGGCAACCCAAAGTTAGGGTAGAATGGTCAATTAGGCATTGCACCTCCTCAATTAACCTCCTTAATTCCACCTCCTTACTATTCATTACTTAACAACCAAATCTATTTGCTAGCTACTTCTAATACTTGGTCATCACAACACTTGCTTACCACTTAAAATGTTTGCCCATCAAGACTACCCACATTAACATGGTTTGCTCCATGGATCATGGCTAATTCATTGGGCTTGCTAATTAATCTAGCTAATTCCTTGTTGGGCTTGCATTACAATAGTTTGGACTCATGACATATCAAACACTTGGGCTTGAGTATCATTTACTAATTGGACTTCTATCATTAAGCTAATAATCCTACAAGTCCATTACCTTTAATTAAACAACTTAACATACATACATCACATATAATTTTCGTATGCTAGCTCGTATATTTATTCGTAATATACGTTATTTCATTCTCCATACACAATAGTACAATACGTCGTATTATACTTACATTCATTACCTCGTATAATGCATACACATCATACGATTGTAACTTTCTTTCCTTAACGCTTAATAAACCTAACGTTCCCAATTTAGGTCCGCATGCGAAATATTACATTTTCCATACTTAGATTATTATTACATAATCCATCTCTCTTCGATATTATAATGTTACGTATTTCTCGGAAGTTCAAAAATAATTCCCGAGCAGAAATCGATGAATTGTGTTTTTCGTAAACTTTCTCAAAAAACTTTTATTTTTGTCTCGGAAATTCAAACACTTTAATTCATTCACGTGGTTCAAATACTACGATGTTCCGATGTTTCTAGGTTATAGAACGACATACATATTAACACATAATAATAACAAACAATATTATTTTATTCATTATTTAATTATTTCAAGTATTTTACAAAGGATCCGAATTTATCGGTAGTTACATTCTTCCCCCCTTATAATGATTCTGTCCCCAAAATCTCACCCAACGTTACTCAAACAAATGAGGGTAATCCTTCTTTATCTTCTCTTCCAATTATTCCCACGTTGCTTCCTCGGCATCGTGGTTCTTCTATAATACCTTTACCGACGATATTACTTTGTTTCGCAGAACTTGCTCTATTCTATCGATGATTTGAATCGGCATCTCTTCGTATGTTAAGTCCTTCTCAATTTGAATAGGCTCAAATTCTATCACGTGCTTATAATCCGGTTTGTAAGGACGTAGCACTGAAACGTGAAATACGTTATGTATTTGCTCTAGGTCTGGAGGTAATGCTACCCTATAAGCTCCATCACCTACCCGTTCTAATACCTCAAAAGGTCCTATAAACCTTGGGCTTAGCTTTCTCTTCTTTTCAAAGCGTATCTTTCCTTTCCATGGAGATACTTTTAGAAATACGTACGAGCCTACTTCAAACTCCCTATTCTCTCGATGTAAGTCTCTGCAGATTTCTTTCGTCTGCATCTTGAGTCGCCACGAGCGCGACACGTATCAACTTCACCACTTCCACTGTTTGCTGTACCAATTTTGGTCCTAGCATTCGACGTTCTCCCACTTCATCCCAATACAATGGTGTTCTGCATTTCCTTCCATACAAAGCTTTGTGCGGTGGCATACCTATGCTTGCATGATAACTGTTGTTATACGCAAATTCTATTAATGGTAGATGATCATCCCAACTACCCTTGAAATCCATGACGCAAGATCTCAACATATCTTCTAACGTCTGAATTGTCCTCTCGCTCTGTCCATCAGTTTGTGGATGATATGCCGTACTCAACTTCAACTGCGTCCCCAACTGCTAGACCAATGTTTATGAAAACTGTAACAGTTCTTTGAAAAATTCCCAAACCAAATTATTTTGGTACGGAATCCAATAAGACTGAGGTAAGAAATTTTTTGTGCACCTAAGGCAGATGGAATAGAAGGAACGGGGAAAAATTGTTCCAATCAATAGTACTTGGCCAGTACTAGGTAGAACGAGCTAATTACCCGCTAAGTTCATAAGACTAGTGCGGTTTGCGGATGAATTTCCATAAAACCTTTGCGAAAATGATAGACAATAGTCTGTAAAACCCCTCAGCACAATTTCAAAATTTTTATTCTTGTGAAGAATGTATTGAGTAGCAGGTGATGTTGAAAATGAATGGTGTATGGTGTATGGTGTAAGGAGTAAGGTAAATTTCGGGGGAACAAAATTTTTAGAAGAAGGGGTGAATGTGACAACTCGAGAATTTAAAAAATTTAGAAAATTTTAATTAATTGATTTAAGGTTCAATATTAGAACCTAGATAGAAAATAAGTGTATGCGTTTGATATTTTTGAGAAGGAATTTTGAGGATTTCAAAATTCTGTGAAGGATTTAGGTGAATTATTCAGGACTAAGTGTATATATGTGTATATTCTGTGAATATGGTTATGCATGCGTACAGTATGTGTTTAAGGGTCAAGGGTTGACCAGATAAACGATATCTGTAATAAACCCTAGGTATATATATATTAAGAACGACAACGTTCGGTTAGAAAACCCTAGCGATTGATAAGAAACCCTAACGATAGGACCAGAAACCCTAATTTCAATTTCGGGAATCCAAAACCCTAATTCGGATGTTGAAACCCTAATTTGGGAATGCAAATGATAGTATAAGGTGTAAACGTTATTAATGATAACCTAATTAGGGATAATCCCAATTAATTTAGAAAACCCTAATTTCTGGATTAGAAACCCTAATTTATAATTAGGGAAAACCTAATTGTTAATTTAATAATTGTAATGTTAATTAGGAAACCTTAATCCTAATTTTCAAGATATAAGTAATTAGAAAACCCTAATCTAATTACGAAATCTAATTTCTAAATTAGAAAATTATTTTTCTATTAAAAACCCTAATTTTTGGGTTATAAACCCTAATGACCAATTTTGACCCTAATTACTAAATTAGCAATTTTAATTAGTAATACTAATCCTAATTAACAAGATTTAAATTATGATTAGGAAATTTTAATATAATTAGAAAATTCTAATTATAATTTACAAATATTAATTTTTGATTTTGAAAACCTAATTTGAAAATTCTAGAATTTATTTTTTAAAACCTAAGGGTTCAAACCTTTAACCCTAAGGGTTCAAACCCTAAATCCTAAGGGTTAGAGCAATTGTCTAAAATATCATTAAAATTAAATGCTAAAAGACTATTTTACCCTTTGTGCATTATTTAGTAAGTTGAGTGCAAATCTTGCCAAATGAGAGTTGGTGATCAACTCCAACAACTCATTGACTTAAAAACTCAGCAACCTAGCCAATTTCCTCAGCCATATACATTGCATTGTAGTACAATATAAAGATTGGAGAGAGAGAGAAATGCCTACTTTATTTTCTCATTTTTACCAAGCCATTCTCTCTCTAAGATCCGAAATTGGGGAGTGATAGATAGTGAAATACTAAGTCAATATCATATCTTAACATTCCATGATTAGCAACCAAAAGTCAGAATCAAATCAAAGTGTAAAAGAGGTATAAACCCTAAAATTTTTGAAATCAATGATTATATGTTTGATATTGTAATTTGTTGTTTAAATGTGTCACTACAAAAAAACAGGGCATTGCCGACGGCCATCGCCACGCCTTTACGGGCTCTAAAGTCGTCGACAAGGAGGTCTTTGGCGACGGCAAGAAGAACCGCGTCGCACTCTGTCGCCCCAGAGGTCGTCGCCCCTGGTTCCCATCGACAGCCGTCGGCATCATTGTCATTGGCGACGGGTGTCATTGGCGACGACCCAATGTCATTGGCGACGGTTGTAGCGACGGCACGTTGGTCGACAAAGGCTTCTTAAAATTTTTCAATGAGAACATCATTCCCGACGGCGTGGCCGTCGGTAATGACTCTTAAGGCCGTCGACAATGACTCTAACTCGTGTATGTCGCTATATGTCATTAGCGACGGCACGTCCGTCGCCATTACCCCCGTCGACAATAACTATTGTTAATTTAATTTTTTTTAGTTTCAAAATTTCCATGTTCAATTACAAATATAAACGTACACCTGTTATAAACTAATAACAACCATCAAATAACAAGCTAATAACATACAATTCACCATTGAAATAGTAATCCAAATCAAATATATAGATCAAAATATATGGTCAATCGTCAGATAACTCAAAATCGCACAAGTACATACATGAAACTCGTAATATAACATAAACTAAACTAACTACAACCCGTCGCTCAGAATCCATGTATCATCTATTTCTGCCATCATCACCTCATCTTTGGAGGAGGTCGTCATCATCACCTCGGCCAATATCATCAAAGGCCTCCACCTCCACCTCCACGAGTCTCGTCAACAATACCCTACAAAATTAAAATATTGATAACAAAATCAAAAAGAAAACATATTTAGATTATTTTAGATTGTGTTCTGCAAGTTAGGCGGACGGGACTCGAACTCGGGCTCCGTATATCGGAATCGAGTCCCATCAGTTGTAACGCGTGTCTATTGCCTACGCGGTGCTATGTGTGTGTTTGCGTGTCATTCGGAAGGCCGATGCGGGTTTTGACCTCTTTTTTGACTTTTTGGCTAAGTGTTAGCTAGTTTTGCAAACTGGGCGATAACTCGGTCTCCGTATGTCGGAATCGAGTCCCATTAGTTCTAACGCGTGTCTATTACCTACGTGGTGCTATGTGTGTTTGCGTGTCATTCGAATGGCCGATGCGGGTTTTGACATCTTTTTCGGCTTTTTGGCTAAGTGTTAGCTAGCTTTGCAAACTGGGCGATAACTCGAGCTCCATATATCGGAATCGAGTCCCGTCAGTTGTAACACATGTCTATTGCCTACGCGGTGCTATTGCCTATGTTTGCATGTTAACTGGACGACCGATGCGGGTTTTGACCTCTTTTTCGACTTTTTGGCTACGTGTTGGCTAGTTTTGCAAACTGGGCAATAACTCGGTCTCCGTATGTCGGAATTGAGTCCCGTCAGTTCTAACGCGTGTCTATTACCAACACGGTTCTATGTGTGTGTTTGCGTGCCATTCGAACGGCCGATGCGGGTTTTGACCTCTTTTTCGGCTTTTTGGTTAAGTGTTGGCTAGTTTTACAAACTAGGCGATAACTCAGGCTCCGTATGTCAGAATCGAGTACCATCAGTTGTAACGCGTGTCTATTGCCTACGCGGTGCTATTGCCTATGTTTGCGTGTCATTCGGATGACCGATGCGGGTTTTGACCTCTTTTTTGGCTTTTTGGCTACGTGTTGGCTAGTTTTACAAACTGGGCGATAACTCGGTCTCCGTATGTCGGAATCGAGTCCCGTCAGTTCTAACGCGTGTCTATTACCTACGCGGTGCTATGTGTGTGTTTTCCTATCATTCAGACGGCCGATGCGGGTTTTGACCTCTTTTTCAGCTTTTTGGCTAAGTGTTGGATAGTTTTGTAAACTGGGCGATAACTCGGGCTCCGTATGTCGGAATCGAGTCCCGTCAGTTGTAACGTGTGTCTATTGCCTACGCGATGCTATTACTTGTGTTTGCGTGTTAACTGGACGACCGATGCGGGTTTTGACCTCTTTTTTGGCTTTTTGGCTACATGTTGGCTAGTTTTGCAAACTAGGCGATAACGCGGTCTCCGTATGTCGGAATCGAGTCCTGTCAGTTCTAATGTGTGTCTATTACCTACGCGGTACTATGTGTGTGTTTGCGTGTCATTCAGACGGCCGATGCGGGTTTTGACCTCTTTTTCGACTTTTTGGCTAAGTGTTGGCTAGTTTTACAAACTAGGCGATAACTCGGGCTCCGTATGTCGGAATCCAGTCCCGTCAGTTGTAACGCATTTCTATTGGCTACGCGGTGCTATTGCTTGTGTTTTCGTGTTAACTGGATGATCGATGCGGGTTTTGACCTCTTTTTCGGCTTTTTGGCTACGTGTTGGCTAGTTTTGCATACTTGGCGATAACTCGGTCTCCGTATGTCGGAATCGAGTCCTGTCAATACTAACGCGTGTCTATTACCTACGCGGTTCTATGTGTGTGTTTGCGTGTTATTCGGACGGCTGATGCGGGTTTTGACCTCTTTTTCGGCTTTTTGGCTAAGTGTTGGCTAGTTTTACAAACTAGGTGATAACTCGGGCTCCGTATGTCGGAATTGAGTCCCGTCAGTTGTAACGCGTGTCTATTGCCTACGCGATGCTATTGCCCTTGTTTGCATGTCATTCGGACGACCGATGTGGGTTTTGACCTCTTTTTCGACTTTTTGGCAACGTGTTGGCTAGTTTTGCAAACTAGGCGATAACTCGATCTCCGTATGTCAAAATCGAGTCCCGTAAGTTCTAACGCTGCTCATTACCCTACGGTGCTATGTGTGTGTTTTTGCATGTCATCTTGACAAACCGATCGCGGGTTTTGACCACTTTTTTGGCTTTTTGGCTAAGTGTTGGCTAGATTTGTAAACTGGGCGATAACTCGGGCTCCGTATGTCAGAATCGAGTCCCGTCAGTTGTAATATGTTTCTATTACCTACGCGGTGCTATTGCATGTGTTTGCATGTTAACTTGACGACCGATGCAGGTTTTGACCTCTTTTTTGGCTTTTTGGCTTTTTGGCTAAGTGTTGGCAAGTTTTGCAAATTGGGCGATAACTCGATCTCCGTATGTCAAAATCGAGTCCCGTCAGTTCTAACGTTTGTTTATTACCTACGCGGTGCTATGTGTGTGTTTGCGTGTCATTCGGACGGCCGATGCAGGTTTTGACTTCTTTTTCGGCTTTTTGGCTAAGTGTTGGCTAGTTTTGCAAACTGGGCAATAACGCGTGTATATTACCTACGCGGTGCTATGTGTGTGTTTGCATGTCATTCGGACGGCCGATGCGGGTTTTGACCTCTTTTTCAGTTTTTTGGCTAAGTGTTGGCTAGTTTTACAAACTGGGCGATAACTCGGTCTTCGTATGTCAAAATCGATTCCCGTCAGTTCTAACGCGTGTCTATTACCTACGCGGTGTTATGTGTGTGTTTACGTGTCATTCGGACGGCTGATGCTTGTTTTGACCTCTTCTTCGGCTTTTTGGCTAAGTGTTGACTAGTTTTTTAAACTGGGCGATAACTCGGTCTCCGTATGTCGGATCAAGTCCCGTCAGTTCTCTAATGTGTGTCTATTACCTACGCGGTGCTATGTGTGTATGTGCGTGTCATTCGGACGGCCGATGCGGGTTTTGACCTCTTTTTCGGCTTTTTGGCTAAGTGTTGGCTAGTTTTGTAAACTGGGCGATAACTCGGGCTCCGTATGTTAGAATTGAGTCCCGTCAGTTGTAACGCGTGTCTATTGCCTACGCGATGCTATTGCCTATGTTTGCATGTTAACTGGACGACCGTTGCGTGTTTTGACCTCTTTTTCGGCTTTTTGGCTAAGTGTTGGCTAGTTTTGCAAATTGGGCGATAACTCGGGCTCCGTATATCGGAATTGAGTCCCATCCATTGTAATGCATCTCTATTGCCTATGTTTGCGTGTTAACTGGACGACCGATGCGGGTTTTTCCTACGCGGTGCTCACGCTCATCCTCAGCCACGTGAGTGTCACCTCTCTGGCTGCTTCGGACCACAGAAAGGTCCTCAAACTGTGTCTGAAAAAACACGGAAATGGGTGTAAATCAAGTATTACACAAAAAAATACAAAAGAATTTCAAAGTCAGCAAATGCATACTAAATAAAATAATTAAATTATTTACCGCAATGCGCTCTGCCTCAGGTGAGATATAACCACCGTCACTTTTCTTCTGGTAAGCGTGCCACCAAAACTCAAGGCGAGAAGGTCGGTGCTTTAGACTCACCTCGAGTCTCTCTCTGTAGAGGTCGTCGATCGACTCCCAAAGGTGTGGGAGACGACTCATTGTCGAGGCAACAGACTGTTGGCCGACATCTTCTTGGAATGCCTCGCCCTACCAAATAAGGCACATCTGCTCCCACACCGCAGCACCAATGAAATCTGGCCGGACATCTCTAAGTGTCTGTCCATCCGCCATCTTGGTCTGGGCCTTCTTCTTCCAGTCGTAGACCCACTTGTGCCAATTCATCTCGAGATACTTCCCGAGAACAGTGCTGCCATAGGCTTCTTGCCCGTCCTCGAAGCGATAATATCTCTGCATTACAACATATGAATATCAGCAGTTTCTTAGTAGACAACATAAAGCAAAGCTATAAATAAATGAATGACTAAAACACAAATTAAAACTAACATATATGAATGAATGACTTCTTACCCTATACTCAGCAATAATCAGACCACGTGTGCGGTCATCCACATCCGCCCACCTCATCCACGGGCTGGAGAATCGGTTGCGGACGATCCCAAGCAACGTGTTCCTTGGCGTCGCGTCAAGGATACTAAAATTGAAATTATTAAATTTGCAAATTACAAAGAATATATAAGAACTAAATATGAAATTATATTGTTAAATATGAAATTTCCCAGTAGTCCCGACACGGCATATAAGCGGCGCTTAGGGGGGATTCCCTAGCAATCCACGTGCTAGTCCCGACGACGGCCTACGTCGATCACCTATGTAGTGAAATACAACAATATTTATATAAACGAATATAATGTCAATATTATATAAAATTAAAAACAATAAGATGTAAAACAACAAAACAAGTAATTATACCTGATGATCCGGCCTGATCATCACCAGCACTACCTCTACGGCCTGAACTACCAGTACGCCCACCACGATCGTCGTGTGGTGTATGCGCCATATCTGTATATATAACTAAAAGGATACAACATAAATATCAGAATCATCATGAACATACAACTAAAAGGATACAACATGCAGATATAACTAAAAGGAGACAACTATTACATTTGAATACAACTAAAATGACATAAAGAGTACATACTTCTAATCATTTATATCATCAAAGCCATCAATATATGAATCGTCATCTTCGAGCAGTAGATCTTCACTATCGTTGTCATCACCATCTTCGTCATCCTCAACGATTTCTTCAATTATATCTACCTCCTCAACAACCTCGTCTTCACTTTCGACAGCGACAACATCATCCTCTTCTTCACTAGACTCACTAATAATTGTCACATCAGCAGGTGTGACACTAGTAGACTCGACTTGTAAAGGTTCATCATCTGGACGAGGAGCTGTGCCTTGAAAACCACGGGTTTTGGTGGTTATAACAGCATTCCATGGGCTTGCAGGAGTCTTAACACTCCGCGCATAGTACACCTGTGCTGCTTGGCTTGCTAAAATAAAAGGCTTGTCCATACCAGTCATGAGTCTTAGTTTTGACTTAACGTTAACAGTCACCCGTCCTGATTTTTTATCTACTTTAACTCCATTCTCAACATCAAACCAATGACAATTGAAGCAAACTAATTCTTTATGACCCCAATATTTGAGAACGACAACTTCTAGCAAACGTCTATACCAGTCATCCCAAATGTTATCATAGCAGCTACCTTTCACCACAACACCAGAATCAGCAGAAGCGACTTCCCCAATATCACAACACTTAAATCTGTAACCGTTGACAATGCAACATGTATAAGTATCTACAGATCTTTCAGGGCCGTTGGCTATAAGCTTTAGCCGATTGTCAGCTAACTCATCTGTGAGGACCTAATATACATTAACACAACATATTCTAAAGTTAATTACGCCATAAGAATAAATCTATGATGGTAGATTCATTGAACTTGTATAGGTTAGACTTACATGATCTTTAAACCATTGAACAAATTGTCCATTTCTCAAATTTTGCAAATCCCCGTCCGATATACTCGGATTCGCTTCACGTACTTCAGCATCATATTGACTGCAACACAATTATATACTTAATGTGTTTGTAAAGGAACTTGACACAGTTACACCAAACATATATAGTTATGACTACTTACTTAATGTATGGCGCTACTTCATTCATGTTGACAAGTGCATACAATGTGGCACCTACATACTCACTATCGGTCAAGAATCACCATTTTTTACCGCCGAATGAGCGTACAGGATGACTAAAGGTCGTTAATTCTCCATTTTCCTCGTGCGCAACAGCCTCATTCCAACGTAAGCGATTGTGCTTCGTTTGAACATTCGACTCAAAGTACAACGAACAAAAATTAACAAGTTCCTCCATAATATAACTTTCAGCAATTAACCCCTCTACACGGGCTCTATTCTTCACCTTTAGCTTTAGACGTCGCATATACCTATGTGATACATATATAGATTAGCAAAAAACATTAATGTCATTACCGTATTAAAAACATTAATGTCATTACCTCTCGAATGGATACATCCATCTATATTGCACGGGACCGCCAAACTTAGCTTCGTATGGCAAATGAATAGGCAAGTGCTCCATTGAATCAAAAAATGATGGAGGAAAGATCATTTCTAACTTGCACATTATTTCCACTATTTGCATCTCCATTTTATCTATGTCTTTGAGCTGAAGCTCCGTCAAGCATAGATCTCTGAAGAAATTAGAAAGCTCTGTCAGTGCTTCAATCACACGTTTCGGTAACAAGTCAATAAATGCCACGGGGATCAACTTCTGCATGAATACGTGACAATCATGACTTTTGAGACTCCGAAACTTCAGCTCTTCGACTTTACAACACCTTGCTATATTCAAGAATATCCATCGGGAGCTTCAAATTCCATCGATCCAATTACATATCAATATCAACTGTTCCCTGGTCAAAGTATATTCAGCTTTAGGCGTTACTGTCTTACTACCCTCCTGATACAGCCACAGATCTTCCCTAATGTTCATTTCTACCAAATCAAGGCTCGACTTATTGTTGTCCTTTGTTCTACCACTGACATCTAGGACTGTATAAAAATGTTTTCAAATACGTTCTTCTCAGTATGCATCGGATCTAAACAATGACGGATGCAGAGTGTAGCCCAATAAGGCAAGTCAAAGAACATGGATCTGTGTGTCCAGTTGTGAACCTTGCCATAACCAAAAGCTCGCTCCAACCTGTGATTCTTCCCTGGAGGTGGAAACTTCAAATGACTAATCCAACTCAACACTGCTGACCCAGAAAGACGGCCATGTACTTGACGTTTCTCTGTTTTTTGATTGAATTGTCTACTCATCCGTCGATAACGATGTTCAATCGGTAAAAACTGTCTGGATGTTGCAAAGAAACTCATTTTCCCCCATGTTTGAGCCGCATAGCTTTAACTGACCCCATGCACACGGGACATGACAAGCCCCCGTGAGTCGACCATCCACTGATCATTCCTAACGCCGGGAAGTCATTTATTGTCCACAGTAAAGCTGCCCTCATGTCAAAGTTTTGCTTAAGAGATACATCATAAATTTGAACCCCTTTTTCCCACAACATCTTCAAATCATCAACTAACGGCCTGAGGTATACATTGATGTCTTTACTCGGACTCTTATCACCAGGAATCAGTAAAGGCATGAACATGTAGGGATCTTTCATGCACATCGAAGACGGGAGGTTATACACCACAATAATCACCGGCCAAGATGAGTAGGGCTTTGTGTAAGGCCCGTTAAATGGATTAAACCCATCCGTAGCAAGTCCAAGCCTAACATTGCGAACCTCTTCAGCAAACGAGGGGTGCTTGTTATCAAAATTTTTCCACTCAAGCCCATCTGCCGGGTGCGTTAGTTGACCTTCGACTATGTCCCGTGTAGAGTGCCACCTCATATCCTCGGCGGTATATGTTGACATGAACAACTGCTGAAGCCTCGGGGAAATGGGAAAGTAACGTAAGATCTCTCTCGGCACGTCTTTTCCCTTTTTTTGCATACTATTCACGATGATTCACTTGTACCACAAATATCACATGACCTCTTATCTTTATTGACATCACCGTAATACAACATACGGTCATTCTCGCAATGAGCATCAATCTTCTCATACCCTAGATTGAGCCTTTTGACCATTTTCTTCACATCATAATACGACTCAGTAACTTATTATTGCTGCATGTAAGCACTCCTTCACAATGCTTAATAGTTCATTAAAACCTCTCTCGCTCTGGTCGTGCTCGTTCTTGAAGTGTAAAAAACTTAGTCACGGCAGATAAGACGGTGCTTTTTCGTGCTGGTCATACAACAAGCGTCATTTGCCTTTATGCAATAACTCATAGAAACCCTTAGCCCCATCATTCGGCTCTTGCTCGACATTACCGCCATCCACAATCAGTATTCCATCGAAGTATGAACAAATGACTTCGACTATCGTGTTAAGTACGATCAAAGGTTTTCGTCACCTACGGATTCCTGCTCGATTCATGTTCATCCAACCAGGTTTCCCCATGATAGATCCATGTCGTATAACCCTGCTTGAACCCATACGCAAATAAGTCGCACATGACATCACTCCTTTCCTTCCACACTTCATTCACTCACCTCTTACAAGGACATTTGATCTCATCGCCGCTGACTTGCTCAAACGCGAAGTTAAGAAACTGTTCAACCCCACTACGATACTCAGAGTTAAGCCCACTCCTATCACTAGCTACCCTACGTTCCATCTAACTTCGATCAACAGACATCTCGAACAACTGTCTGCTATATATATGGAAAGTTAGACAAACACAATCAAGTCTCCAAGTTAATGTATATGCATGCTTATGCGTTTCCTAACTTCATCTCCCACTCTAACGGGTTAGGCTTCTATCCCATTCCCGGATGTGTCGCCTCACTGATTCCAACAACTTGAACACGTCTTTATATTTTTCAGAAATTTTGGCAACACCTCCCCATGGTCTTCAAGTACACGAAATAGACTAACACATCGTAGTCTAAATATGCACCTCAAGAACATCAAGAGATATATACTGACCGAAAATTCAAAAAATATAAAGACGTGCTCAAGTCGTTAACACCGACCTAAGTGAGATCGAAACATACAAGAACAGTCCCAAAACGGGGACTATTTGAGATTCGCTCCTACTAAGTGAATCTCAAACGGGTTTCTAAGCTTCCTAAACTATATGAAAATATGCACATGTGAAAGTAAGGATTATTTTTGTATAAAAAAAGAATACTAGCTTTTTATCAGGTCACAAACTATTAATACAAAAAAAAATTATGAAAAAAGAGGCATATGAAACTCTTTTTTGTTGGTAAAATTAGGATATTGACCAATTTATTAAAAATAATAATAAGCACAGTTCATTCATTAACTCGCATGATTCTCACAAGTCACATTAACAAAAGCAAGAACAAAGTTGTCACACAAACCTAAAATGGAAAGAAAAAATGTTACAAAGATTGCACATCTATGATTAGTAATATTTTATAGTTAGGGTTCAATACTTGCCTTTCCTTCCCGACCTTCCTTGAAATGTTTGTGTTCTTAATAGTCTATGAAAATAAAAATAAAATTGACAATTAGGGTCATTGTTCAAACCAATACAATTAGCTATAAATTTTGACAGTACTCTCATTGATACACCAGTACACTAATTATTATATTTGTAATCTTTAGTAATCAAGTGTTTCCTTTTACACAACCATTTCCAATTTGAACTTTTTAAAAACCCACCCACACCCCACCCCACAACAATAATTTATACACTGCAATAAATATACATTATACACTATCTCTAAGCTCAACAGATTACTATCAATAGAGTTTGAGCAATTTATACACTGCAATATAGTTGGATATCTGTACACATTAAAATTTTCATGTAAACTTGCAAACATTTGAAATAGTAATACACTGCAATTGATATTTGGGTAAAATATAGTGAAATTGTAGAAGAAAGGATTTAGGTTATATTTGGGGGAATTGGGAATACCTACTTGCAGTCGAGAGTGACAACAAGGGGAGAGAGGACGGCGATGGCAAGAGAGGAGGGCGACGGTGCAAGAGAGGACGGCGACGGTCAGTGGGTGACGGGAAAGAGCGCAAGGAAGAAGGGGGAAGAAAGCAGAAATGAAAAAAAAATTACAGTACTGTAATTAAATATAAGCTCATTCTCGACGGCACACAATACCGACGGCATACGCCGTCGCCTATACCCTTTTCCCACGGCCGCAAAAAATTCCCACCAAATTTAGACCCGGGGAGGGTCATTAGCGACGGGCCCCATTGGTGACGGCTACGCCGTCGAGAATGAGAGTATTAGCGACGGCTGTATCCCCGTCGCGAATGAGGCCGTCGCCTATGACCTGTTTTTTTTGTAGTGTGTGTTAGAGGGTGTCACTTGATGATCTGGGTTGCCAAAACTTAAATCCATATTATTTAGATGCTCGAAATTAAAGATTTATCAAATCTGGAAAACTGGAAAAATATTGACTGACAGCCTAATGTCAGACGCCTTAAGATCATTCTCTGTTAATTATTTGTTATGTTTTAAGTTATAAACTTGTAGTATGTTGTAAGGGATTTGATCTGGAACTTGAATCAAGCCCAGATCAAGTATAGATTGCAAGATATAAGCGGTCAAAGTACGTTGATCGAGCACAAATTCTGGAAATCTGGGCAAACCGAGAAACCCAGAATTTCTGAGAACGATTTTCAGGGCTTAGATCTTGTTGTTGTTTTATATTTTGGTTAAGTTATTGTTTGATCTTTGTAGTCTGACATGTAATCTACATACTCAAACCATTAGATCACCCGGATCGTGCTCAGAATCAAAGTAATCAGTGGTCAAACAAGCGTTGACCAACTGTCCGGATGAATTTATGAAAAACCCAGAATTCATCAAGAACAACTCCTGACCACTAGTTTGACCGACATTAATCTCTTAGATCTGTTGTTGTTAGGATGATCTAATGTTATTATATTGTACACTGACATTAGTACTACATGTTTAGACCTTAAGAACACTTATTTAATGCCCAGAACGTATATAAAATCAAGCTTGAAAGTAGGTACTCGAGACTGCCTGGATTTCTGGGTTACCCAGAAAACCCAGGACTCTCTGACAGCTAGTTTGGATGGACATATCTTCATGTTGTGGAATGATATGACCAAGATGATGGTTTAATATTGTAGTGATACATCTCTACTACAAGATCACTATCTTGGATGTCCCAGAATCATTAAGATCAAATAAATATAAGTGGTCAAAGTATGCACCTAGTAACTGACATGAAGGTCTGAAGAACACTCAAGAACAGGCCAAGAACACCTATAGCGACGGGTCTGTCGCTATAAGGCCCTTTAGTGACACTTGTTTTTGGAAAATGATTATTTTTATTAAATAAATCGAATTAAATAGTTTTTGATATTAAAAATACAAAATAAATTCCGAAACATTATTTTAAAGTCTGAAAAATAGTTTTTAATTATTTTGAGTATATTTCATTAACATTTAATATTTTTGGAATATAATTGGTATTTAATTTATTTAATTATAATATTAAATAAATTAAATACCAATTATATTCCAAAAATATTAAATGTTAATGAAATACTATGTGCTTTTAAAAAAAATATAGACTCGTAATCATTTTTGGAACGGTTTAAAGTATCGTCTATGCTACTTATTTCAGCTAGACGCAAATGATTTGAAATATAAAAATATATTTTATTTATTACTCATGTACCATGTAACCTGGTGCAGAGATGATAAGAAGTTGATTGAGTTGTAAATACAGAAATACTTAGTGTGAATTTGATCTAAAGTCCTTGTTCCACTATTGTATGATGTGTTATGATAAATTCATACGATGACGGCATCCTCAAACGGACTGTTAATACAGTACGGCATCATGACGTCATTCTCAAAAATATTTTCAAAAATTTTAATTTTTGTCAATGGGGTTTGGCTACACCTAAATAATTCGATTGAATTGAATTATTGATATGAGTCTATGCTATTTGATTCAGCTAGACCAATGTTTATGAAAACTGTAAGAGTTCTTTGAAAACTTCCCAAACCAAATTGTTTTGGTGCGGAATCCAATAAGACTGAGGTAAGAAATTTTTTGTGCACCTAAGGCAGATGGAATAGAAGGAACGGGGAAAAATTGTTCCAATCAATAGTACTTGGCCAGTACTAGGCAGAACGGGCTAATTACCCACTAAGTTCATAAGACCAGTGCGGTTTATGGATGAATTTACATAAAACCTTTGCGAAAATGATAGACAATAGTCTGTAAAACCCCTCAGCACAATTTCAAAATTTTTATTCTTGTGAAGAATGTATTGAGTAGCAGGTGATGATGAGAATGAATGGTGTATGGTGTATGGTGTATGGTTTAAGGAGTAAGGTAAATTTCGGGGACGAAATTTTTAGAAGAAGGGGTGAATGTGACAACCCGAGAATTTAGAAAATTTTTAAAATTTTAATTAATTGATTTAAGGTTCAATATTAGAACCTAAACAGAAAATAAGTGTATGCGTTTGATATTTTTGAGAAGAAATTTTGAGGATTTCAAAATTCTGTGAAGGATTTAGGTGAATTATTCAGGATTAAGTGTATGTGTGTATATTCTGTGAATATGGTTATGTATGCATACAGTATGTGGTTAAGGGTCAAGGGTTGACCAAATAAACGATATCTGTAACAAACCCTATGTATATATTAAGAACGACAACGTTCGGTTAGAAAACCCTAGCGATTGATAAGAAACCCTAACGATAGGACCGTAAACCCTAATTTCAGTTCTGGGAATCCGAAACCCTAATTCGGATGTTGAAACCCTAATTTGGGAATGCAAATGATAGTATAAGGTTTAAACGTTATTAATGATAACCTAATTAGGGATAATCCTAATAAATTTAGAAAACCCTAATTTTTAGATTAAAAACCCTAATTTATAATTAGGGAAAACCTAATTGTTAATTTAATAATTGTAATGTTAATTATGAAACCTTAATCCTAATTTTCAAGATATAAGTAATTAGAAAATCCTAATCTAATTACGAAATCTAATTTCTAAATTAGAAAATTATTTTTGTATTAGAAACACTAATTTTTGGGTTATAAACCATAATGACCAATTTTGACCCTAATTACTAAATTAGCAATTTTAATTAGGAATACTAATCCTAATTAGCAAGATTTAAATTATGATTAGGAAATTTTAATATAATTAGAATATTCTAATTATAATTTAGAAATATTAATTTTCAATTTTGAAAACCTAATTTGAAAATTCTAGAATTTATTTTTTAAAACCTAAGGGTTTAAACCCTAAACCCTAAGGGTTCAAACCCTAAACCCTACGGGTTAGAGCAATTGTCTAAAATGCCATTAAAATTAAATGCTAAAAGACTATTTTACCCTTTGTGCATTATTTAGTAAGTTGAGTGCAAATCTTGCCAAATGAGAGTTGGTGATAAACTCCAACAACTCATTGACTTAAAAACTCAGCAACCTAGCCCATTTCCTCGGCCATATACATTGCATTGTATTACAATATAAAGATTGGAGAGAGAAATGCCTACTTTATTTTCTCATTTTTACCAAGCCATTCTCTCTTTAAGATCCGAAATTGGGGAGTGATAGATAGTGAGATACAAAGTTAATATCATATCTTAACACTCCATGATCAACAACCAAAAGTCAGAATCAAGATCAAAGTGTAAAAGAGGTATAAACCCTAAATTTTTTGAAATCAATGATCTTATGTTTGATGTTGTAATTTGTTGTTTAGATATGTGTTAGAGGGTGTCACTTGATGATCTGGGTTGCCAAAACTTAGATCCATATCATTTAGATGCTCGAAATTAAAGATTTATCAAATTTGGAAAACTGGAAAAATATTGACTGACAGCCTAATGTTAGACGCCTTAAAATCCTTCTCTGTTAATTATTTGTTCTGTTTGAAGTTATAAACCTGTAGTATGTTGTAAGGCCTTTAATGTAACGCCCGAGAAAAATCAAATTTTTAGAAGAATTAAAATTTTATTTAATTATAAGGATTAAATGAATTTAATGGATTATTTATGGATCAAGCTAATTGAAGGTCGTTCTATGACCTAAACATATCAGAACGTCGTAGTATTTTGGCTACGTGGTAGAATTAAAGTGTTTGAATTTCCAAGACAAAAATAAAAGCTTTCCGAGAAATTTTCTGAAAAACACTATTCACGCATTTCTGCTCGGGAATTATTTTTGAACTTCCAAGAAATAAGTAATGATATAATATCGAGGTGAGATGGAATATCCAATAATATTTCAGTTATGGAAAACGTAATATTTCACCTGTGGACTTAAAACTTAACGTCTAAGGAAAATGATTTACGAGAAGGAAATGTAATACGATTAATGAATTAAACAATTATCGTATAATACGTAGGTATTATATGAAGTGATGAATATGAGTAGGATACGAAGTATTATACGAGTATGTGTGAATAATGGTGTGGCGTATACGATGAATACATATACAAGTTAGAATACGAGATGAATACGTAAATTATACGTTATAAGGCTTTAAGCCAAATTTATTGAGTTAGTAGGATTGTGTAGAAAATATTAAAGTCCAATGGGATTTGATAAGGTCCAAATATAAGGAGGATTAAGTCCAATATAAATTAAATATGCAAGACCAAAGTAAAATAATGTAAGCCCAAAATGATTAAGTAGGTTAGTTAAACCTAAGCCCAAGCTAAGATCCAATGAGTTAAGGTGATCCATGGGGCAACCCATGATCATGTGGTAAATCTTGGTGACCAAGTGTTGTGGTGAGCAAGAAAAGAAACTTAAAGGGCTGTTGTTGTGGGAGAAAGTAAACTTAATGACCAAGTAGACTTAAGGGCTAAGCAATGGATAACTTAAGTGGTGGCCAAGTAAATAATGTGGAGGCCAAGTTAACTTAATGCCTAAGTTAGGAATAGTAAGGAGGTGGATGGCCTAATGACCAAACTACCCTAACCTAACAAGTCCTATAAATAGCAAGCTTCCATTTCATTTGTTGGTTGTTAGTTTTTCATCCAACTTAAGTTGAGAGCTTATTTGGTAGAGAGAATAAGCACATATAAAGATAGACTTCCTTTGTTAGATTTTCCACCAACAACTTATAGCTTAATGGTTTGAGAGAAAAAGCAAGGAAAGATAGAAGTTAACCTTTGTTATTTCAAGAAGGAAGAAGAAGATTAAGGATTAACAAGTGTTAATCAAGAGTACGTATTCTTGAACCTTGATTCTCTTTCTCTTCCATTGTTAGAGAATGGGGTATTAGTAGAACAAGCATGCTAAGAAGGGGTTGGAATAATGAATCAAAATGGTTAAGTCTTAATAAGCCGTATAAGTCATGAATAAGTAATTCATTCGTAAATAAGTTATGAACTCATAATAAATGTATAAGAACTTGTGAGAACTTGTAACATGTTCACATTTATAAAGTGAGTATGATAATAAGAAGTAAGAAGAATGGTTAAAAATCATTAACCATAATAAGACATATGGAAAGAAGACATAAGTCATGAAAATGGAAATATAAGTAATCTATATTTTCATAAGTTACAAAATCATCAAGAATAGGTAATAACTTATCATGTTTATAAGTTAATGTAGTATGGGTGTCAAGATGTTAGTATAATGGATTGAATCCAATTGAAACGGTTTAAAAATCTCAAGTAACGAAGTTTCGCCGGAATTCACACGATTAGACGACAATCGTCGAATTCGTGAAATTCTCGAAATGGAAGTCAAATTTTTATATTGATCTTGGAAACGTTGGTTTTCAATGAGGACAAGTCATATTTGGCATTATAGAGTTGCGAACTCGAAAATGGCAAGATTCTGACTTAGAACGAAGAAACGAGCATTGAACGTTCACGAACGTTTATCGTTTTCGTTAAAAATGGACTAATAGGTGAATTTTTAGCAAACAAAGTCGAATAGATAAAATTCTTGAATCAACACGTAGAGTATGTAATTTGTGAACCGTAGGCTTTTGAACGGGCAAATTCGGACTTATAACGAAGAAGTTACGAAGCCGAAAATCTCACTAAAAGAAAAGTCTGAAATTTTTTTTTTGGTTACGAAACCTTTGGCCATGGCATGGCCAAATCAAAAAAAAAGTCATCGTCAAGTTGACAAAGTGGCTGTGTCCCCCGGAAACTCACTCGCAGAAGGTCGACCATTTAACAAAGGGACTCGCGCTGCAACGCCGAGTCCGGTCTTCAAGCTCTAATGGGCGACGCCGCAGCGTGGCATAACAAAGCAACACTGGCGCCGCGGCGCCAGACTTAAAAGCTAGACAGGAAAGAATAATTTCAAGTAGAAGATGAAGTAAAATTGAGTAGTAACGAAATAAGGGACTTAAAAAAACATTTTTAAGTCATAATTAAAACTCAAGTATGATCACTTAGAGTTAAAGAAAGTTAATGGAATGTAAACAAGAACGATGTACAATAAGTGTACTTAACCAATGACGATCTAGTTTCGGATTATTAACGTAAGGACGTTAGAAAGCTGCGAGGAAGGATACTTAACTTGAACTGAGTTGTATTAATGAAATAATTTAACTTAAGTTATTGAGGAGAAAGAAGTTGGTAAGAACGATGTAAAAGAATGACGGAAAGCCGGAACCAATAAATAACAAATCTAATACGGGATTAGATTGAGAAGAAGGGTAATATTCTTTAGGAACTATGTATATTCATTCATGACCTGATTTGGTATGTTATGTGGTTATATGTTTTAGAGACCGTAAGGACTCAAAGGGAAACGTAATTATACTGTAGCAGACGCTGAAGGCATGTTTTTCCTAAACGCTTGTCTAACCTTCGTGTTAGCCAGGTTTTCAAATGATTCAAGTTATGAGATGCATGTATGGTTTTAAAGAAAGAGTCGATGCCAGTTTTAGCTCTGCTAGACTAATCTTGATAGAGTGATTGATTTATTTATAAGTCTTTCAATATAGAATTGCTAACGCTATCCTATGCCAAATCTTTGGTACGGATTCAAGGTAAGCCTGAATATGTATAAACAAATGTATTTTCATCGAGTATTCGATGGGCACGTGAGGTTGCCACAACTTAAACGTATACACGTTTAATGAATGTAGTGTTGATCAACATAGAGTACTATAGGCTGATCACCTAAAAGTGCTCGTAAGATATGCCGAACTTATGAACTTCGTGCCGGGTTGAACTATGAATGTTGATTGAGTAAGGAATCGTTTAGCCCAGATACCATACATCAACTACGAAAGAGTATAATTGTACCACTTAGATATAACTCTCTATTCTTAACTTCTTTATCATTCTCTTTTTATAGACATTCTCTATTTATTATCACCTTACATCCTTATTATTGGAGTTGGATAACCCCACATTCATATTCTTTATAACTCTGCGAGATTCTTTTTTGAATCCTCTTACGCATGTTTTAATCCCTTCTTTATAAATTTCTTAAATTACTTCTTATTGTTCAAACTCTATCTGAGCTTATTCTTTCATTATCTTCACATTCCTTCTCTAAGGTTATAGCCTACGGTACTCCTACCTAAGGTTTATAACCTACAGCTTTGATACCAACTATAACGACCCCAAATTTATACAATTTAATTCTCGACTTCGATCGTTAATAATACATTCAACCTCTAATTTTACATCATTAAACGATAATACAACCATTGAAATTTGCAAAATAATTAAAATTTTCTATTAAAAACTATTCTCGTTCCCAAAACTTTCAACCTGTACATCTAAATGTCTCAGAATCATTTTAATACTACAATAGTTAAATTCGCAAAACAATATTACAATTCAACATTAATACATTATTCGAAACATTAGACATGGTTTACAAGAATAACAACTTAGCTAGGATATTAAATCTTCATATATCACTTTTGATCCATAACAATCATGTAGCACATAGCGTTACCTTCAATTCTTGAATCTGTAAAAATGGTTATTTGCAAGAATGAGCTCGACAGCTCAGTAAAATCTAACAGTTTTCATGCATCACGTAGCACATAATAACATGCTCAACATACAAAAATAATCATAAACAAACATAGCATACATGTTGTAGTTCACATAACAACTATAAAGATTGAGTTCCTTACTCAATCAACATTCATAGTTCAATCATCATAGTCATAGATTGACTTTCACATTTCATACTTTTAACATATACAATACATCATACACTAAAATTTTAAAGCAGTTCATCATCAAGTTCACATAGCAAAAATAAACTGAAAGACTTTCCTTTACCGCCGTTTTACCAACACGCTAATACTTCGCGTCCTTGCACAACCTACACTGTATGTGAGATTGATAATAAATAAAATCAATACTCAATCTCATGGTCAAATTTATTCTAAGACCTTACTTTATCTTATTATCCTTTATAATGTCTTTATAGACATCTAACTATTTTATATGCAACTCGGTTTTATTTTTCATTTTCATCACCACACATGCTAGACTATCTCACTTGTAGTTTAATGTGCGTATATCACACCATTTAATTTTACCAATTTGGTTTCAAAAATGCATATTCAACACATTGTTTACATGTTTAATTTTCCTTCATAAATCAAAAATTACCCTTTTCGATTTCATTCCATTATTATTCTTATATTATCATCTTTTCATACTTAGATATCCAATATTAGCCATTAGTTAGACACTTTGTATACCAAAGTTTTAGAAACACTATTACTTTTAGGCATTTTATCGAGCACGTTATGTGCACACATTAACTTATCTCAACTCTTGATCTTAAATGGTTAATTATAAATAGAATATGATAACACATATCTATACTCATTACACATGTCAAAATATATTTTTAATCATCAAAATATACCATCACCCAAAATCTTAATTCAAACATAATTATAAAACTCATCTTCACAATTTCTGTAACAAAACGTTGTTTTCGTTTTTAACGTATCTCTTTCGTTACATGTCCATTTTTGTTCCTTCTTATATAGAATTAACCCTTACTCAGTATACTACAACCTCATCTAGGCCTTAAAGTCAGACCCTTATCCATCTAAACCAGATTCTGCCATTCATCAACTAGTGTAGAAAATTTCATTTTCTGGACATCCTTACTAAACAATTTATTTCGGACATGATCCGGTCCATAAAATGGCTCAATCTCTCGTTCTTAGCTAGTAAACTTCCATATCTACAACTTTTCAGTTTTAAGTTTCTTCAGATTCAAAACACACGAATTTATATGAATTTTTCAAAGTCAGAAACCGTAACAGCTTTTGATTTTCTCGGATGATTATTTTCCCTTGGACCAATTTTTACTAAAACAGACATTGCAAGAAATCTACAAAGAGTTTTCATGTGATTCTACTTTTAGAATATAGCTTACTTCCATATCTTCGATTTGATATAAGGCTCACTTTCTAACTAATTATACCCAAAGAGATATGAATTTCACAAGATATGTCCACAATTACTCAAAACCTACGAATTTTGTTCTTCAAATTTTCTTTCCATTTCATTTTCTTTCTTGAATCCTCTTGTTTGATTCTTGATAATCCAAGATTAAACCAATACAAACAAGATTAAGCATGATCTATTACCCTAGAACATAAATCTACCCAAAAATCAAAGATTAAATAAGAGTTTAGAAGTTACCTTCTTCTAGCTTTTTTTTTCTTCTTCTTCTTCTAGCTCATCTCAATTCCTCTATTTCTCTCTATCTCTCTCAATTTCTCAATACAACTTCTATATAACCATTATCCTACATTATGAAGAACATAAAAATATAATTAAAACAAGGAATTTAGATTATAGCCTTATTAGTATGAATTTAAGAGAGAGATGAAGATGATGATGGGGCTTGTTTTGTCTTCTCAAAGCTTTTCCTTCTTCTTCTTTTTCTTCTTCTTCTTCTTCTCCTACAACTCTCTTCAACTCTCTTCTTCTTTCTTTTGTTTGTTTTCTAAAACTAATTTACTAACTTGTAGTATATACATATAATATACAATACTAGTAATATATAATATATGTAACTCATAGTAATTATTAGATATACTAATTACTAGTTAATACATAGGTTACATCAACTTGAACTTGAAAAGCCTAAGACCATGTTTGGCAAATACTCATTATTTTAATTAATCAATAGCTTAACATCAATCAATCTCATCAAATTGTCACATAATTATATTTACTTGTTAATTATAATTTCGTAATAATCATCATCACATAACTCATCTAATTTAATTATCTCAATTAAATTAGAACTATAACATAAAATTATTATATTAATTAAATTAAATTCTAAATTTTCATTTAATTAATCTGCTACACTTAATTACCTTACTCTATAATCAAAACAAAATTTATTTATTTAACTCAATAAATAATTCAATTAAATATTTATATATATTAAAATTAATATATATCATTCTCTTCACATCAATTCACATATTCTACAATATATGACATACACATACTCACACCCAACATATCTCATAAATAATACTTTTATTTATAAAATTCTCATTTATAAATTCTAAAAACTGGATGTCACATCCTTCCTCCTCCTTATAAGGATTCCGTCCTCGTAATCACCGAAAACCCTACCTTACTCAAAGTTTTTTCCTCAAATCTATTCATTGAATAACTTCAACACATTACCTTAATATAGGTTTTATATTTTCTACTCTCACCATTCTTGATAATAAATTCTTATAAGTTTTATTTTATAACATTTACTTAGACTCAATTATATTTGAATATTACATATTCTTTGAATTCGTTCATTATCTTTCTCTAAGGATCATTATCATATATTATATGATCAAACTCTCGGGACATTACATTCACCCCTTCTTCTAAGAATTTCGTCCTCGAAAATTTTATTTATTACTCTTCATTCATTCAATCTTCAAAGTAGATTTTTACGTCACTACTTCATTCATTCATTGGTTTCTATAACCACTTTCTTTCCACAAACATCATTCTACAATTATTAAACTTTTCTATTAAAAGTTTCACATTATTCTTTGATAACTCACATTCTTCTCACTTCAAAATTTCTTTTCTCACTTATTCAAAACATTCATCATTCAGTGTCGTATTCTACGACTTACTTCTTTCTAAGGAATACTTTCCTTTTTCACTTCCATCTTGCAGAATAACAAGAATCCTCCACAATTGTTCAATAATTAGGAAGTAGTATGAATAACTCAGGAATTTAAAAGATTCCTAATCATGCTGAGGGTCACAAGACCATGAACTCTATTCTCTAGGTTTTATAGTGCTTCACCCCCGGTTCTTCACACTTTAAACCCTCTTTGGCAGAATGTTTATCAATCACAAAGACTGAAAACACCCTCCGCAAGTACTCTAGGTGATCAACCTATTGTACATATATTGTATACAAACATTTCAGTGCAAAGTATAAAACTAAGCGCAACCCCTAATAATAGGGTTGTTCATCTCAGCTTTTCAACATCTGATTCCGCACCAAAACAATTTGGTTTGGCATAACTTCTCAAGAAACTCTTGAATTTCATGAACATCTTTCAATATTTGTCTAGCTGAATCAAATAGCATAGACCTCTACAATAATTCGGACATCAACCAAAATATACATATACATACATACATACATACATATGTATTCTCATATCTCAAAGAAATCTCAAAAATCTTTTTATGACGTCATGATACCACACTATATTTACAGTCCGTTGAGGATTCCGCTATTTGGTGATTTTATCATACTACATCATACCATAGTGGTGACGATCCTTAGATCACATCCAACACTAGTAATATCGCATTGATGACTCCATCGTTTTTATCATCTTTGCACCAAAGTTACATGATGCATTAATGATATAAAATACATTTTGATATATTGCAAATCATTTTTGTTCAGCCAAGAAGCAATTAGCATGACATATGAATAATAAAAGATTGTTATTAAAACTCATTGGTTCCATCATTTGATCCAATGTTTTTCAAGAAAATAGAAATGTAAACATCAACACGAAGTCAATAAATTTCGAAAGTCTAGCATAGCTAGTAGATTTAGAGTACCTATGCTTCCACCATCAACTCCACTTTCTATAATGATCCATTGCTTAATAGGTCTATCTATTCCTATCATCCTCAATACTCCATTTACACTTATCTATACCCAGTTTGTCAAACTTACCACACGTTATGAGTTCAGGAACTTGCCATAATCATATGAGTTTAAGAACTTATCCTCGTCAGACCATAGGCGTCCATTCGCTGAGGGGTTCAAAAACATACCATCTAATTATGAGTCACGAACCTACCATAAGTATGAGTTTTAAGAACTCGCACTTAACATTATAATATTCTCTAACTATACTCTACCTATCTGTTATACACATGAGAAAAGAATCACCTTCTCAACAGGCATATAGCAAATAGTGCGACACAAACATTCCAATGATTATCAATGTGATAAGCTGAGTGCAAGCACAAAACCCTCGCCAATACAAAGGTTTGTACAACTCAGCCATCACATGTGTCCTCAATTGAAATCACGGACTTCGTGCCGGGTTCTCCTTTTCAAAGAGACTATAAGACGTTCACGTCTTGAACCAGAATTGATGAATTACAGATTATTGTTATTGCAAAATGTTTTGAAGGAAAAGAAACGCTATTTTAAGTTATTGATAGTACTTCGTAACTATCATCCAGTTATTGAAGATATACGATTCCTATGTTTCAAGCATGCTTTTAAAAATGAAATTGTTGTACTTGCTGAGCTTATTATGTTCACTCTTGCTTGAACCATATAAATGCAGCTTAGATCGAATGGATTAAAGGATTCTACAAGGATAAAGAGAAGGCTAAAGTGAACGTGTAGATTACCTATGTAATAGTATAGGTTTGTAATGATAATATTTGATATTATGACAAGAATAAATGTAATGGTTATAAAGAACCTGGGGAATGGTAGTATTATTTTAGAATATATATAAGACATATTCGTTCTTTTGAGGACTTTCAATTGAATGTTTGTGTGAACTGTAGCACCGTGGAGCACCATATGTCGGGTTGAAAGAGACCCGTATTTGGGGGCGTCACAGGTTGGTATCAAAGCATTAGGTTATAAAACTTCAGGGGGGAAGAACCTTAGGCTAATAACCTCGTTAAGGAAGAGAAGTCCGAAGAAAGTAAACTCGAGCTTTACTTAAGTCAAATGAGTTAATAAGGTATTGAGGAAACTCAGTACCGAAAGATTTAAAAGATGGAAAGTAACCCTAAATAAATTAAATGTGATTTGTGCTTATACTATTGTGTGTTATGTACTAATCAACATGTTATGTGTTATTGTAGGATGTCGATCGATAGCTTGATGTATAGAGATATACACGCGGTGAGCGAAGAGCTTTTGAACCAAGTAGAGCCTATACCCATGCCAGTGGCGGAGGTACCAATAGTGATTTTAGAGGAGTCGGAGACAGAGGAGTACTTTTCTGAGGAAGACCACTCCGAGGGAGAAATGGATATAACATCATACCTTAGTACGATAAACGATGTGGAGGAAGGAATGGAGGTAACATCGGTTGAAACGGTGGTACCTGCACTAGAGTTATCACCTCCAAATGCAATGAGATCATTGTATCTGGCAGAACTTGACAAGAATGTGCAACTGACTGTAATTGTGCAAAAATAGAATGAAGAGATTAGTGCTCTTTATGTAGCGAAGGAGTCTGCAGAAGTAGATTTTGAGTCAGAGCATGATGAGAAGGTGCTCATGATAAATAAGGCTAGAGACTATAAGAACGAGGCCGATGAGCTTCGTAAAGAACTGGGGGAGAAGGGCCGGAAGATAGCCCGGATGTCTTACATCCATGAGATTTCTCATAAGGATTTCAAGCTGAAAGTTGTTTGTTATTCCAATGAGTCAGGACAAACCCGTCATACGATTAGTCGGGATACTGTAACGATGATTGCGAATGAGAAGCACGAGGATGCTGTTATGCATTATTAGAAATCTAAAGTTATAAGTATGTGTGTAGTGATGTAAAACCCTCTTTTGTATAACAGGGTAGTCTTTTGTAAATCTCAACTTTTGTGAAGTTCAATTGCGGAAAAGAAATGTAATAACTTTTGGCTATGAACGCAAATTATAAATAGTTTTAAACTATGAAGAAGTATATGAATATAATGAAGTTTTCATGGGAATGATTTGTTATGGTATGAGTTGGTATGTGGCGACTAATAACAAAGTAAGTATATAGATAATAATGAAATTTTATTTAATCTGAAAATGCCGCCAAGGAGAAGACAATGTAATCAGGAAATAGAATCACGTAATGATAATCAATGGGGTCAAAACAACCTTATGCAAGAGTTCGTTAATTTATTAATGGTTGCATTTAACCAAACCGGGGGTAGAGTACCCGCGGGATCTAGGGTAGCGAGCACTGCCTTTAAAGAGTTTAAAAGCGTAGGTCCGCCGGAGTTCAAGGGAACAACGGACCCATTAGAAGCCCATACATGGGTAAAAGAAATAGAGAAGGAGTTTGTTATTACAAACATAGGTGAGGCGCAAAAGATTTCTTTTGCGACTTACACGATGAATAGAGAAACCAACTTTTGGGTGGGAGGCTCACCAAGGTGGGGCTAGAATAGAGGAGGTAACATTGGAACAATTCAAGAAGGTTTTCTTTGAGAATTATTTCCCTACAAAAATGCGAGAGAGGATGGAAATTTAGTTTTTAGAACTTAAATTAGGGGACATGACGGTTCCCCAAGATGAGGCCAAATGCAATTGGCAAGGTTGGTTTCACATCAAGTAGACACTAAGAAGAGGAAGGTTTGTAGGTTTGAGCAGGGCCTGAAACCCTGGCTATATAATAGGATTGCGGTGTTCCAAAGGGTTTCCTATGGGACCATTCTAGAGAAGGTGATTATAGCATAAGGTGGTAGTTAGTTGTAGACTCAATACCACAAAGAGGGAAAGAATGAGAGCAAGGGATAGGAATATCCCAAGTTTAACTCCGGGAATACTGGAGTGAGTCAAGGGGATCCTAAGCGTAGGATCGAAGTGTGTAAGACAGGTGGAAAGACTCATCTAGGAGTCTGGTCCAAAAGGGATTAAAAATACCTTTAAACATTAAGGTAGAGGATGAGGAAATAACTTTCGTTAATTTATCCGTGGAAAATTTGTTTCGTGAATAATACAGGTAAGCAGGTATCAATAGATAAGTACTATTAATGTTGAGAGAAAAATTTGAAGCAATTCTCGGTATAAATGAGTTGATTAACCATAGAGCTATAATAAATAGTGTTAGGTTTGTAATATTCAAGAACGCAATCAAATTGCATAAATAAGCGGAAACGTGTAAAAATCAGAGTTTAAAAATTTTACAAACCATATACCCGGATCACCCTTTATGCACAATTATTAATTAAACGAAAAAGATGAATAAGAAACATACCCTTGAAGATCCGAGCTTCCTCAGGTACAAGTTCACCTCCAATCCTTTTCGCGTTCAACTTAAATCCACCGGGTTTGGTTCCTTCCTTTGATCAACGTTAGCCACCCAAGTGTTTGGCCTCTAGAGGTGATCCACCAAGGAAGAAGAAAGATCCAAGAAGATGGGTGGTTGGCTAAACCCTAGTTTTTTTTATCTCTATAGAAAAGGAGCGCATCTCCAACCATTGGAAATATCACGTAGTCTTGATATCCGATATAAGACTCCTCTTATAAAGATATCAAGTAACCCTATTAAAATAAGGTATTATTTAATTAAACCTTTTAATTAAAGGGCCCTAATCTTATTAGGGATAATTAATTAAACTCCTTTAACTAATTTTCCTTCCTAATCCAATTAGAAATAAATGAGAGTACTTATATTAAATTAATTCCTAAACTCTTTTAGAAATTAAAATAATAATAATAATTGTAATAATATTAATAAGACTCCTCTTATTAATTTATATTTAATATTTCTAAAATATTAAATAATAATATTAAGCTATTTAATTTATTCTATCACCATAGATTAAATTAAATATACATAACATATTATTACGATTATGCCATTAACTTCTTAAATAATTATTCTTCCTTTTATGATGTGACCCTTTAGGTTCTCCATATTAAAACTGGTTGTGAATAAATCAATTAGAACAATTCTAATCTTATTTAAATAAATAAATTAAACAATTAATTTATTTAAATAAATAATATTTATTCTACAATAGGGATAAGCCTCCTAGCGATCAACGACTTTCCGGATAATATAGATTTCAACATTAATAATAAAAGAACCTTTGAGTAAATAGTTACCGTACAATTCAATCCTTCCACCATACAATGTCCCAATTAAATATAAGACATGGAATTCATCACAAGTCTTATTTTATTTAATTATATATATTTCGACTCATAAATGCACAACTCAAATAATGCAAATTAGAAACTCCTTTCTAATTTCATTCGCCGCCAAGGACTTTGGGTTGTCATTTATCGAATCACATAGGACATTCTCTTCTTTTAATAATAAGTGGTAGATTCTTTATTGATCATACATTATCTCCATGTACAACTTATTATACCCAAGCATACCCTTTGATATACCCTAAGGGTCTTAAGGAATAAGTCAAAGTATAACTCATCATACACAAGATACTATGATGATCTCAAGTCCAAGGATCACTCAGACTACTATCACTATATAGAATTCCTATTGACATGTAAGTAAAACTCCATTAGGTATTCCTTAGCGAGCCACGTTCAGTGAACTTATTCTCTAATAAGCATCTACATACTTGCTTTAGTGTCTCCACACAAATGATCATGAGATCAATCATCCTCATCCAATGAGCAAGCAACGTATGTACCAATCTATTCGGATTCACTAATCCCCAATTTAGTAATCCAATGATTGGGAACTATTTTAGTTTTAAGCTTTATAAGAATTTAGATCTCATTAGAATGATCATCATCATTATTCTAAAAGCATTGCTTAAAACTATGAGTTTATCACATATTATAAAACAAAGATCATGTAGATAATTAAAAGCCTTTAATAAATTAATACTTTTTATTAATAAATGAATAAGATTGTTACAAAGTATATGCTTTATCATCAAACATGATTGGCTTGTGTGCATACTACTTTCAATCTCCCACTTGCACTAAAGCCAATCGTCATGGTATCTCATACTCTTCTTCTCCAAGTGACGATTATCCTGCTATTGGATAAGCTTTAGTTAATGGATATGTAATGTTGTTCATGAGAGTCCACTATCTCTATAGTGATTTCCCATCTTCAATGATTCTAATAATCAAATGAAAGTGCCACAACACATGTTTAGATCCAAGATGAGACTTAGGAACTATTCCTAGTTACGTAATGAACTTTTAATCCAAACAATCAACTTACGACTTTATTTATAGCTATATACTTTGTCTTTATCACTAAACCAAAGAACTCTTTTTTGTTTGGAACCTTTCCAATTCAATCGCACCACTGCTCAAGATAACGCTTTACCTTAAAGTGGATTTTTCGTCATCTTGGTGCATGTCGAAAAACTTGAGTCTGTTAAGCCCTCTAGTTTTAATTTAGACCCACCATGAATATGATCACATCCTTAGTGCTTGGGTTAAGCACTTTAATATGTTTTTCACTGACTTATAGTGAACTTCTCCATAATATGACTGATCAACATCAGGTCTCGTACATTTCATTGCATACATGATTGTCACTCATGCGACCTCTCTTTTCGTGAGTCGTGGGGACTATTAGAGAGATACACTCAAGGGCTCATCAACATGAGACATCTCTTGGAGTTTGCCATGCTAAACGACTTTAGCATCAAATGAATATACGTTCCTAGGGTTAAGTTGAACATCCTTTTAAATCTATCTATATAGATTTGCATCCCCAATAATGATACTCTTCCCAAATCATTCATGGAGGATTGTTTAGACAACTTTATCTTTCTTGATTGTAGCATTGGTATGTAATTCCTCATCCGTAGTAGATATCGCATATATAATACTAGAAATTTCACGACGCTCCCATCGACCCTTTTGTACACACTAGAACTCTTACCTCATCGTATGTAAGCTGGATCATCATCTTCTATGATGTGTACCTCATCATCATCATCATCTATGATGAATCCATACCTCCTAGGTATCTTCTTGGTACTATTCGCATTTACGATTTGTTTGTGGTACAACAGTTCTATCTATAGGTTCCTCTTATTTGACTTATAGTGTTTTGTGGTTCTTGAACTCTTCAAGATCTATTATTCTCCCACTAGCCCCTTCAATAATAAACACCTTTATCTTAGAAAGCGTGTTTTGCAACAAACACCTTTTGCTAAATAGGATTATAGAACATATACCCTAAACTTACTTTAGGATGTCCCCTGAATTGTACTTGTCAAATCTTGTCCCAAGCTTATCCTTTGAAACATTTTCACATAAGTTGGACAACCCTTAACTTAACATACTTAAGATTAGGAATCCTCCCGTCCATAACTTTTTGGAGTCTTTGGTAGGATTTTGAGGTTACCTTTTCCGTAGATATACATCCATTTCTAGGACATGACCCTAGAAGAATACTGGAATGTCGGTAAAATCATTTTGGACCGTACCATGTTCAACAAGGTATGATTTTTCCTTTCAGATACATCAATCAATTATTATGTATCGAGAGACGTCCATTATGAGAAAACCATTTGAGATGATCTAGAAACTTATTGCACAAGTATTCCTTCCTTGATCCGATCAAAGAATCCTAATACTTTGCTAATTTGTTTCACTTTTGAATTCTTTGAACCTTTCAAATAATTCACACTTGTATTTCAGCAAATACACACATTCAACTCTTTGAATGATCATCTCCTTTTCTTATACTAGTTTGTTCAATTTGCAAAATATATATTTTTCACGTAAGTCAGTATACAAAATCCATTAAGTAATATTCGATTCTATACAAAA
This sequence comes from Panax quinquefolius, assembly GCA_020205615.1. Classification (NCBI taxonomy): domain Eukaryota; kingdom Viridiplantae; phylum Streptophyta; class Magnoliopsida; order Apiales; family Araliaceae; genus Panax; species Panax quinquefolius. Next base: position 85,063,539 of record CM035172.1, on the reverse strand, counting down.
CATTATTATTATAAATAGAACAACAATTGTTCTTAATTATAATACCAAAAATTTTATTGTCCAACAACAAAATAGAAATAATATTTCTAACAAGAACTGAAATACAATAACAACTTATTGACTTAATAGATTTTCCCATAGGAATTGCTAAACTATAAGTTTCTATGGCTAATGTAGCAACCTTTGCTTCATTTCCCACACATAAGATTATTTATCTTTGTTTAGCTTTCTACTTCTTCTTGGTCCCTTCATAAATCTATATTTATGATAACCAAAGTCGATATCCAATATCCAAGTAGAACCTTGACTTAAAGAAAAATTTATTTTAAATCTTGAACAAAATTGTATTTGTAATTGAAACTTCATTAAGCTTCTTTGGTTAGCCACTGCAAGATACTTCTCGCAGTTTCTTTCCAGTGTCCAGGCTTATTGCAGTGGAAGCAAACTCCTTTGCTATCCATATCAGTTTTGTTCTTATTATCCTTTGTTTATGCCTTTCTATATACCTTCTTTGAATCGTTCTTCTTTTCAGAAGATCCTTTGGCCCCTACCAGTAAGACATGGTATTTCTTGGTTGGAAAATGACTCTCAACATTTTTTAACATGTTAAGCAAATCAGCGAAGCTGATATCTAGCTTGTTCATATGAAAAATTCACAACAATTGTGAAAGGAGTCCGGAGTGAGTGCAAGATCAAATCTTGGCTCAACTCTCCATCCATGATAAAACCCGTTGTCCTAATTGATCAATTAAATTGATTATATTAAGGACTTTTATCTATACTATAGGTCATCGGTCATTCTAGATCGGAAGAGCTCCTTAGATATCTCGATATCTATCACCCCTACTTTCCTCACCATCAACTACTTGACGCGGCAGAGGTATAGTAGGAGCATCCATAGTTTACATCGACGTCAATTTGCTCTTCGTTACTCATGGATGCGAGCATGATGCATCGAGCTAATCATGCATCATCTTGCCACTTTCTAAAAGTAGCAATCTCTTCCTCGAGGCATTATTCGCAACCATTGCGAGGATAGGCGTATTAAGGACATAAGATAACTTTTCACTATGAGAACTATTCTCAAATTCCTTAACCAATCCGTTTAATTTGATTCGTTAATTTAGCATCTAATATGCTTCATAAAGTTGATAGTAATTTTAGACATTGTAAAATTTCAGTAAATGAATTTGTAATTAACAACATTTTAACATACATTCTTTTATTAATTACCAAAATAAATTAGGTCTTGTTTTAAATTGGTATCTCCCACTATTTTCTTCAAACTATATTACCCTCACTTATATAGTTCGACAAAAATCTAATTAAAGATTTTCTAGTGAGAATAAGGATCCCATTTCAAATGTATATAGCCTTGTGGTGACACAACAAACTATATATAAATAAATAGGTAGACAACTTTTTTGTCAATTACATCAACTATGCAACTCCTTTTCTTTTGCCTCTTAGATTATTTTGATCAGTGGTGGCACATCCGAATCAAAATTATCCAAGTTAAGTCCGACCTAGCACTCCATATATTCAAAAAAGAAAAATATCATCCTTGTGGGTGACAAAACAAAACAATATTGTTCAATTTTCTTTATAAGCATCAAATGTGATAAATTAACATCTTAAATACTTAATACTTGCCTTGTGGTGACACAACAAACTCATATTAAATATTTAATATTCTATTAATTTTATCATGCTAGAAAGCGACGTTCGATATTCCAAATATCTTTGAATGCTTAGGACTTAATATAAAAAATTGAGGGGTTTGTTATTAATTTGTCTCATCTTGTTTAATGCGCATGCATATATATATATATAAAATACGCGTTATATTAATGAACATGCGAAGCATGTTTACAAAATATATAATATATATAGTATAAGCATGCACATATAGAATACTATATTCTACTCAGATTGATTATGAACTTTTATTCTAGTTTGGTTCACTAGAGCCACCAAGTGAACCAAAAAGTCAAACCCTAGGGGTGCAAGAAATAATATTTAAATATAACTATTACATTTAAACCCGGGCTCCATTATAAAGCGGGTCTTCAAGCTCCTTGCTTCCTTGATCTCCAATTTTTCAAAATTAATTCTAACTATTCCTATTACAAAACTATATAAAATAAATAGAAACCTTGATCAGCAGTCAAGTGGAAGTACATAGGAGGGAGATAGAATTTACATTAAAAAAAAATTAGAGAAAATGAGATACGCAGACCCCATTTAATAAAACCCATACATTCATGCATCCAACTAAAATAAAATTCAATCACATTAGTCAATAGTTCATAATCAATCTCATTTATTATTATACACATCACCATATGCATCAATAAATAACATCCATCTCATGAATAATAAACATTCAATATATATATTGATATCATTTAATGAGCAAATTTAGTTAGTATAAAATCTAATTTTTAATCAAAATAAACTCCTTTATTTTAATCCAAATTTAAATCAAAATAAACCTCTTTTATTTTAATTTATCCTATTTTGAATAAAATAAACTATTTTATTTTAATCAAAATAAACTCCTTTATTTTAATTAATTATGGAATCTAATTCCAAGTCAAAATAAAACTTTATTAAAGGAAACATGTGATTTTCTTTCCTATTCACAAATAAACTCTTTTATTTTTGAATAATATGAAATCTTATTTTATATCTAAATAAACTCCTTTATTTAAGGAAATACGGATTCTCTTTCCTATTCACAAATAAACTCTTTTATTTTGAATAATATGAAATCTTATTTCATATCTAAATAAACTCCTTTATTTAAGGAAACATGGAATCCAATTTCAACTCCAATTAGTTACCATGGAATCCAATTCCAACTCTAATTAGTTAGCATGAAATCCAATTTTAAAATTAAAATAAACCTTTTATTTTAAATTTAAAATAAACTTTTATTTTAAAATTAAAATAAATATTATATTTTAATTATAAAATAATTAATAATATTATATATATGTATAATAAACGTTAATATATATATAATAAGCAAGTTAATATATATATACATATTATTACCAAGTTAATATATCATAAGTATATATATGTTATCTTTGAATCCTTCCATGATTTTGAATGTGAAGAATTAACTAAAATCATATATATAAATCACTTATTTAATTTATGAAATCACGTGGATGCATTAGGATAGGAATCATATATATATAAATCACTTATTTAATTTTTCCAAAAGGTAATCCCGTAGAATGATTACTAACCACAATATATATATATATATATATATATATATATATATATATATTAAATAGTATAATTGTAATCAAGGAACCTTATATAAAAGTACAGGATCATTCCTTTTGAAAAAAAATTAGTTGCATATATATATATATATATATATATATATATATATATATATATATATATATATATAAGCTTCTTATCAAGTTCACGAATGACGCGAAAGCGGAAAAAAAAAAATTGGGATTACCGATTTAAAAAACAGCCTTCGATTTTTTTTTTTTAATAAATTTTATCCAACAAAATTATGCTCAATTAAATTATTCTAAACACATATCAATATACATATCAAATCAAAACAATTAATAATTCGTATAAAGGTTTGGCTCGGATGCCACTGTTAGGTTTGTAATATTCAAGAACGCAATCAAATTGCATAAATAAGTTTAAACGTGTAAAAATCGAGTTTTAAAATTTTACAAACCATATATGGGATCACCCTTTATGCACAATTATTAATTAAACGAAAAAGATGAATAAGAAACATACCCTTGAAGATCCGAGCTTCCTCAGGTACAAGTTCACCTCCAATCCTTTTCGTGTTCAACTTGAATCCACCGGGTTTGGTTCCTTCCTTTGATCAACGTTAGCCACCCAAGTGTTTGGCCTCTAGAGGTGATCCACCAAGGAAGAAGAAAGATCCAAGAAGATGGGTGGTTGGCTAAACCCTAGTTTTTTTATCTCTATAGAAAAGGAGCGTACTCTCCAACCATTGGAAATATCACGTAGTCTTGATATCTGATATAAGACTCCTCTTATAAAGATATCAAGTAACCCTATTAAAATAAGGTATTATTTAATTAAACCCTTTTAATTAAAGGGGCTCCCTAATCTTATTAGGGATAATTAATTAAACTTCTTTAACTAATTTTTCTTCCTAATCCAATTAGAAATAAATGAGAGTACTTATATTAAATTAATTCCTAAACTCTTTTAGAAATTAAAATAATAATAATAATTGTAATAATATTAATAAGACTCCTCTTATTAATTTATATTTAATATTTCTAAAATATTAAATAATAATATTAAGCTATTTAATTTATTCTATCACCATAGATTAAATTAAATATACATAACATATTATTACGATTATGCCATTAACTTCTTAAATAATTATTCTTCCTTTTATGATGTGACCCTTTAGGTTCTCCATATTAAACAGGTTGTGAATAAATCAATTAGAACAATTCTAATCTTATTTAAATAAATAAATTAAACAATTAATTTATTTAAATAAATAATATTTATTCTACAATAGGGATAATCCTCCTAAGCGATCAACGACTTTCCGAGATAATATAGATTTCAACATTAATCATAAAAAGAACCTTTGAGTAAATAGTTACCGTGACAATTCAATCCTTCCACTATACAATGTCCCAATTAAATATAAGACATGGAATTCTCGTCAAGTCTTATTTTATTTAATTATATGTATTTCGACTCTTAAATACACAACTCAAATAATGTAAATTAGAAACTCCTTTCTAATTTCATTCTACCTTGCCAAGGACTCTTTGGGTTGTCATTTATCGAATCACATAGGACATTTCTCTTTTAATATAAGTGGTAGATTCTTTATTGATCATACATTATCTCCATATACAACTTATTATACCCAAGCATACCCTTTGATATACCCTAAGGGTCTTAAGGAATAAGTCAAAGTATAAATCATCATACACAAGATACTATGATGATCTCAAGTCCAAGGATCACTCAGTACTACTATCACTACAGAATTCCTATTGACGTGCAAGTAAAACTCCATTAGGTATTCCTTAGCGAGCAACGTTCAGTGAACTTATTCTCTAATAAGAACCTACATACTTGCTTTAGTGTATCCACACAAATGATCATGAGATCAATCATCCTCATCCAATGAGCAAGCAACGTATGTACCAATCTATCCGGATTCACTAATCCCCAATTTAGTAATCCAATAATTGGGAACTATTTTAGTTTTAAGCTTTCTAAGAATTTAGATCTCATTAGAATGATCATCATCATTATTCTAAAAGCATTGCTTAAAACTATGGGTTTATCACATATTATAAAATAGCATCATGTAGATAATTAAAAGCCTTTAATAAATTAATACTTTTTATTAATAAATGAATAAGATTGTTACAAAGTATATGCTTTATCATCAAACATGATTGACTTGTGTGCATACTACTTTCAAATAGTTATAAGAAAAGTGTGAACCTTTAGTTTTCTCAGAAAATCTAAGGTAGTAATTTACGTTAATAAAACACCGAGACGCCTTGTCGTCTAACCTGGACGAAAGTTAGTAGGATAGTAAGGAAGAGGATGAGTCGTTACGGTTGCGTATCGACTATCGTAATAGGAGTAAGTTAGCGATTAAGGATAAATACCCATGGCCCAGGATCGATGATCTATTTGATCAGTTAAAAGGGGCAAAGAATTTTTCTAATATAGATTTGCGTATGGGGTATAGTCAGTTGAAAGTATGGAAGAAGGAGGAGGTACCTAAGATGACGTTCAGAACTCCTTATAGTTATGACAAGTTTCTGGTTATGTCATTTGGGTTAACTAATGTACTGAAGTTAGATTTCCTTAAGGGGCGCTGAGCAAGTCGGTGGCAAATTGATATGTTCTCTTGTGAGATGCTATGGTTGAAGATACCATTAGCGTCACAGGATTTTAGAGGCAGGTTTAGTGAAGCACCTGTATTATCTCTATTAGATGATACGAAGAATTTTGTAGTGTATCTCGATGTTTTGCATCGATGACGAGATTGCGTGCTCTTGGAGCATGGAAAAATCATGGTGTATGCATTATGCCAATTAATGGATTATGAGAAGGTCTATCCTATTTATGATCTAGAATTGGCAGTTGTAGTTTTTTTTAAAAAAATAAAATAAAAATAAAAAAAATCGGAAGATAATATTTATACGGGGAGAAGTGTGAGATGTACACGGACTATAGGAGTCTGAAATATATCTCCACATAGAAGGAGTTGATTATGCGGTAGAGAGAGGACTGTGATATCTTATATCATTCAGGGAAGGTAAATGTTGTAGCTGACGCGTTAAGTAGGAAGGGTAGGGAAAGCTATCAAAGTTAGCAACTCAGAATGAGTTAATAACAAAGATGGCAAGAACGGAGTTAGAAGTTAAATTACGGAATGAAGGGGTAGAAATGTTAGTTATAACATAGACTCAATCCATAATAATGGAACGAGTTAATTAAGTAAAAACCAGGTAACGAGGAATGCAAACAAATGGAGAAGATGATGCAGGATAAATAGAAGACTAAGTATAGTCTTGTTTTGAGGGATGAATTTGAGTTCCAAATAATTTTTAAAGTTAAAAGAATAACTAATATGATAGAGAGATAGCGTAATGTGTTAGTAAGTGTTTAACTTCCAACTCAAATTGTTAATAGGTAGTGATAAGTCATGTGAGATAAGATAATACCTTTGGTAAAGGTGAAATGAAAGAACCACAATGTCGAAGAAGCATTGTGGGAACTCGAGATTAAAATGAAGAAAACTTTTCCTCATTGGGGTAGGTAATAGTAGTGAGATTCAGGGGACAGAATCCTTATAAGGAGGGAAGAATGTAACACCCAAGAAAAATCGAATTTTTAGAAGAATTAAAATTTTATTTAATTATAAGGATTAAATGAATTTAATGGATTATTTATGGAGCAAGCTAATTGAAGGTCGTTCTATGACCTAAACATATCAGAACGTCGTAGTATTTTGGCTACGTGGTAGAATTAAAGTGTTTGTATTTCCAAGACGAAAATAAAAGCTTTCCGAGAAATTTTCCAAAAAACACTATTCACGCATTTCTGCTCGGGAATTATTTTTGAACTTCCGAGAAATACGTAACGATATAATATCGAGGTGAGATGGAATATCCAATAATATTTTAGTTATGGAAAACGTAATATTTCGCCTGTGGACTTAAAACCTAACGTTTAAGGAAAATGATTTACGAGAAGGAAATGTAATGCGATTAATGAATTAAGAAATTATCGTATAATACGTAGGTATTATATGAAGTAATGCATATGAGTAGGATACGAAGTATTATACGAGTATGTGTGCATAATGGTATGACGTATATGATGAATACATATACAAGTTAGAATACGAGATGAATACATAAATTATACGTTATAAGGCTTTAAGCCAAATGTATTGAGTTAGTAGGATTGTGTAGGAAATATTAAAGTCCAATGGGATTTGATAAGGCCCAAATATAAGGAGGATTAAGTCCAATGTAAATTAAATATGCAAGCCCAAAGTAAAATAATGTAAGCCCAAAATGATTAAGTAGGTTAGTTAAACCTAAGCCCAAGCTAAGATCCAATGAGTTAAGGTGATCCATGGGGCAACCCATGATCATGTGGTAAATCTTGGTGACCAAGTGTTGTGGTGAGCAAGAAAAGAAACTTAAAGGCTAAGTGTTGTGGGGAGAAAGTAAACTTAATGACCAAGTAGACTTAAGGGCTAAGCAATGGATAACTTAAGTGGTGGCCAAGCTAATAATGTGGAGGCCAAGTTAACTTAATGCCTAAGTTAGGAATAGTAAGGAGGTGGATGGCCTAATGACCAAACTACCCTAACCTAGTAAGTCCTATAAATAGCAAGCTTCCATTTCATTTGTTGGTTGTTAGTTTTTCATCCAACTTAAGTTGAGAGCTTATTTGGTAGAGAGCATAAGCACATATAAAGCTAGACTTCCTTTGTTAGATTTTCCACCAACAACTTATAGCTTATTGGTTTGAGAGAAAAAGCAAGGAAAGATAGAAGTTAACCTTTGTTATTTCAAGAAGCAAGAAGAAGATTAAGGATTAGCAAGTGTTAATAAAGAGTAAGTATTCTTGAACCTTGATTCTCTTTCTCTTCCATTGTTAGAGAATGGGGTATTGGTAGAACAAGCATGCTAAGAAGGGGTTGGAATAATGAATCAAAGGGCTTAAGTCTTAATAAGCCATATAAGTCATGAATTAGTAATTCATTCGTAAATAAGTTATGAACTCATAATAAATGTATAAGAACTTGTGAGAACTTGTAACATGTTCACATTTATAAAGTGAGTATGATAATAAGAATTAAGAAGAATTGTTAAAAATCATTAACCATAATAAGCCATATGGAAAGAAGACATAAGTCATGAAAATGGAAATATAAGTAATCTATATTTTCATATGTTACAAAATCATCAAGAATAGGTAATAACTTATCATGTTTATAAGTTAATGTAGTATGGGTGTCAAGATGTTAGTATAATGGATTGAATCCAATTGAAAAGGTTGAAAAATCTCAAGTAACGAAGTTTCGTCGGAATTCACACGATTAGACGACAATCGTCGAATTCGTGAAATTCTTGGAATGGAAGTCGAATTTTGATATTGATCTTGAAAACGTTGGTTTTCAATGGAGACAAGTCATATTTGGCATTATAGAGTTGCGGACTCGAAAATGGCCGGATTCCGACTTAGAACGAAGAAACGAGCATCGAACGTTCACGAACGTTTATCATTTTCGTTAAAAATGGACTAATAGGTGAATTTTTAGCAAACAAAGTCGAATAGATAAAATTCTTGAATCAACACGTAGAGTATGTAATTTGTGAACCGTAGGCTCTTGAACGAGCCAATTCGGACTTATAACGAAGAAGTTACGAAGCCGAAAATCTCACTAAAACAAAAGTCTGTAAAATTTTTCGGTGTTGAAAGTAATCTGGCGCCGCAGCACCGATTAAGGCAAAAAAGAGTCACGTCATAGCATATTAAAGTGGCCCGTGTCCCCTGCAAACTCGCACCACAACACGACCATTTAACAAAGGGACTCATGGCACAAATACCGAAGTCAGTCTTCAAGCCCTAATGGGTGATGCTAATTGTGCAGCATAATAAAAATAACAGCTTGGCGCTGCACTTAAAAGCTAGATATGAAAGAATAGTTTCAAGTAGAAGTTGAAGGAAAATTGAGTAGTAACAAACTAAGGGACTTAATAAAACATTGTTAAATCATAATTAAAACTCAAGTATGATCACTTAGAGTTAAAGAAAGTTAATGGAATGTAAACAAGAGCGATGTACAATAAGTGTACTTAACCAATGACGATCGAGTTTCGGATTAATAACGTAAGGACGTTAGAAAGCTGTGAGGAAGGATACTTAACTTGAACTGAATTGTATTAATGAAATAATTTCACTTAAGTTATTGAGGAGAAAGAAGTTGGTAAGAACGATGTAAAAGAATGACGGAAAGCCGGAACCAATAAATAACAAATCTAACACGGGATTAGATTGAGAAGAAGGGTAAGATTCTTTAGGAACTATGTATGTTCATTCATGACCTGATGTGGTATGTTATGTGGTTATGTGTTGTAGAGACCGTAAGGACTCAAAGGGAAACGTAATTATACTGTAGCAGACGCTGAAGGCATGTTTTTCCTAAACGCTTGTCTAACCTTCGTGTTAGCCAGATTTTCAAATGATTCAAGTTATGAGATGCATATATGGTTTTAAAGAAAGAGTCGATGCCAGTTTTAGCTCGGCTAGACTAATCTTGATAGAGTGACTGATTTATTTAAAAGTCTTTCAATATAGAATTGCTAACGCTATCCTATGCCAACTCTTTGGTATGGATTCAAGGTAAGCCTGAATATGTATAAACAAATGTATTTTCATCGAGTATTCGATGGGCACGTGAGGTTGCCACAACTTAAACGTATACATGTTTAATGAATGTAGTGTTGATCAACATAGAGTACTATAGGCTGATAACCTAGAAGTGCTCGTAAGATATGCCGGACTTACGGACTTCGTGCAGGGTTGTCCTTTTCAAAGAGACTATAAGACGTTCACGTCTTGAACCAGAATTGATGAATTATAGATTATTGTTATTGCAAAATGTTTTGAAGGAAAAGAAACGCTATTTTAAGTTATTGATAGTACTTCGTAACTATCATCCAGTTATTGAAGATATACGATTCCTATGTTTCAAGCATGTTTTTAAAATAAAATTGTTGTACTTGCTGAGCTTGTTATGCTCACTCTTGCTTAAACCATATGAATGCAGCTTAGATCGAATGGACTGAAGGATTCTACAAGGATAAAGAGATGGTTAAAGTGAACGTGTAGATTACCTATGTAATAGTATAGGTTTGTAATGATAATATTTGATATTATGACAAGAACAAATGTAACGGTTATAAAGAACCTGGGGAATGGTAGTATTGTTTTGGAATATATATAAGACATTCATTCTTTTGAGGCATTTCAATTGAATGTTTGTGTGAATCAGAGCACCGTGGAAGCCAATCATGTTTGATGATAAAAATATACTTTCAGAATAATCTTATTCATTATTAAAGTAAAAATTAATTTATTAAAAGCTTTTAATTATCTACGATGATGTGTCGCATTTCGTTTTATAATATGTGATAAACCCATAGTTTTAAGCAATGCTTTTAGAATAATGATGATGATCATTCTAATGAGATCTAAATTTTAGAAAGCTTAAAACTAAAATAGTTCCCAATCATCGATTACTAAATCGGGGATTAGTGAATCCGGATAGATCGGGTACATACGCTGCTTTTGCTTCATCGATGAGGATGATCGATCTCACGATCATTTGTGTGGAGACACTAAAGCAAGTATGTAGGTGCTTATTAGAGAATAAGTTCATCGAACGTGGGCTCGCTAAGGAATACCTAATGGAGTTTTTTTCGCTCGTCAATAGAATTCTCAGAGTGATAAGAGACAAGTAATCCTCGACTTGAGATCATCATAGATCTTGTGTATGATGAGTTATACTTTGACTTATTCCTTAAGACCTTTAGGTATATCAAAGGGTATGCTTGGGTATAATAAGTCAGTATATGGAGATAATGTACGATCAATAAAGAATCTACCACTTAATAAAAGAAGAGAAATGTCCTATGTGATTCGATAAATGACAAACCCAAGAGAGTCTCGGGTTAAGGCGTAATGAAATTAGAAAGGAGTTTCTAATTTGCATTATTTGGAGTGTGCATTTAAGGATCGAAATACATATAATTAAATAAAATAAGACTCGACAAAGAATTCCATGCCTTATATTTAATCGGGACATCAGATGGTGGAAGGATTGAATCAGCATTTCAGAACTATTTACTCAAAGGTTCTTTTTATGATTAATGTTGAAATCTATATTATCCGGAAAGTCGATTGATCGCTAGGAGGCTTATCCCTATCAGAGAATAAATATTATTTATTTAAATAAATTAATTGTTTAATTTATTTATTTAAATAAGATTAGAATTGTTCTAATTGATTTATTCACAACCGCTTAATACGGAGAACCTAAAGGGTCACACCATAAAAAAAGGAAGAATAATTATTTAAGAAGTTAATGGCATAATCGTAATAATATAGTTATGTATATTTAATTTAATCTATGGTGATAGAATAAATTAAATAGCTTAATATTTATTATTTAATATTTTAGAAATATTAAATATAAATTAATAAGAGGAGTCTTATTAATATTATTACAATTATTATTATTTTAATTTCTAAAAGAGTTTAGGAATTAATTTAATATAAGTATCTCATTTATTCCTAATAGATTAGAAGGAAAATTAGTTAAAGGAGTTTAATTAATTATCCCTAATAAGATTAGGGAGCTTAATTAATTAAAAGAATTTAATTAATTAAATAAAACCCAATTCCTTAATTGTTAAGGTGGGTTGCCCACATCTATAAATAAGAGGAGTCTTATATGGGTAGTGGGGTTGTCGATTTTTACAACATACGTAATAATTCCAATTTGTCGGAGAGAGTACCTTTTTCTATGTAGATAGAAAACTAGGGTTTAGCCAACCACCCATCTTCTTTGAATTTTTTCTTCCTCGTGGATCACCTCAGAGGCCAAACATTTGGGTGGCTAACGCCGATCAAAGGAAGGAACCAAACCCTATGGATTCAAGTCGAACGCGAAAAGGATTCGAGGTGAACTTCAGCACCGAGGAAGCTCGATCTTCAAGGGTATGATTTTATTCTTTATCTTTTTCGCTTAATTAATAATATGCATAAAGGGTGATCCCGTATATGGTTTGTAAAAATTTTTAAACTCGATTTTACACGCTCCGCTTTATTTTTTGCAATTTGATCAGCATCATGAATATTACATAAACCTAATAAAGGGCATCGAGCCAAACCTTTATGCTAATTATTAATTGTTTTAATTTGATATGTATATCGATACGTGTTTGTAACAATTTAATTGGGCATAATTTTATCAGATAAAATTTATTAAAAAAAAAAAAAAAAAAAAAAAAAAAAAAAATTTTTTAAATTTAAATTTTTTTTTTTAAAAAATTAATTTTAAAAATCATTCAATTAAAATAAAATATCAAAAATTAAAAATCAAATTTATAATTTAATTTTAAATAATTAAATAAATTTAATTATATTATTTAAAAAAATAAAAAATATAAATAATAAAAAAAAAATAAAATTTAAATAAAAAAATAAAAAAAAAATATATTTTATATATATATATATATATATATATATATATATATATATATATATATATATATATATATATATATATATATATATATATATATATATATATATATATATATATATATATATATATATATATATATATATATATATATATATATATATATATATATATATATATATATATAAATATATTATATAATTAAAAATAAAATTTTTTTTAATTAAAATAATATATATATTTTATATTTTTATTAATTAATTAAAATTTTAATTTTAATTTTAAAAAAAGTTTATTTTAAATTTTAAATATTAAAATAAAGAGTTTATTTTAATTTTAAAAAATTAAATTTCATTTTAACTAAAATTGGAATTCGATTCATGATAACTAATTAGAGTTGAAATTGATTCCATGATAACTAATTGGAGTTTTTTTGAAATTGAAAAAGAATCCATTTTCCTTAAATAAAGGAGTTTATTTAGATATGAAATAAGATTTCATATTATTCAAAATAAAAGAGTTTATTTGTGAATAGAAAAAAGAATCCTAATTTCCTTAAATAAAGGAGTTTATTTAGATATGAAATAAGATTTCATATTATTCAAAATAAAGGAGTTTATTTGTGAATAGAAAGAAATCCGTGTTTCCTTTAATAAAAGAGTTTTTTTTATATGAAATAAGATTTCATATTAAAATAAAAGATTATTTTTAAAAAATTATGGAATCGATTTCATAATTAATTAAAATAAAAGAGTTTATTTTAATTAAAATTTTTTTTTTTTATATATGGAATCGATTCCATAATTAATTAAAATAAAGGAGTTTATTTTGATTAAAGATTTTGATTAAAATAAAATAGTTTATTTTATTCAAAATTGGATAAATTAAAATAAAATAGTTTTATTTTGATTTAAATTTGGATTAAAATAAAGGAGTTTATTTTGATTCAAAATTAGATTTTATACTAACTAAATTTGCCCATTAAATGATATCAATATATATATTAAATGTTTATTATTCATGAGATGAATGTTATTTATCGATGCATATATGGTGATGTGTATGATAATAAATGGGATTGATTATGGACTATCAACCAATGTGATTGGATTTTATTTTAGTGGATGCACGAATGTACGGGTTTTATTAAATGGGGTCTCACAGACTGCCTCTAATTTTTTTTCTTAATGTAAATTCTATCTCCTCCTATGCATTTCCCTCGATCACGATCAAGGTTTCTATTTATTTTAAATAGTTTTAATAATAGAATAGTTAGAATTAATTTTGAAAAATTGGAGATCAAGGAGCAAGGAGCGCCAAGACCCGCTTTGTAATGGAGCCCAAGTTTAAATGTAATAGTTATATTTAAATATTATTTTTCGCACCCTGGGGAGTTTGACCTTTTGGTTCACTTGGTGGCTCTAGTGAACCAAACTAGAATAAAAGTCCATAATCAATCCCGTAGAATATAAGATTCTATATGCATGCTTATGCTATATATATATATATATATATATATTATGCAAACATGCTTCATGATGTTCATTAATACGACGTATTTTGTATATATATATATATATGTATGCTACGCTTAAACAAGATGAGACAAATTAATAACAAACCCCTCAATTTTTATATTAAGTCCTAAGTTGCTCAAAGATATTTGGAATATCGAACGTCGCTTTCTAGCATGATAAAATTAATAGAGTATTAAATATTTAATACGAGTTTGTTGTGTCACCACAAGGCAAGTATTAAGTATTTAAGATGTTAATTTATCACATTTGATGCTTATAAAGAAAATTGAACAATATTGTTTTTTGTCAGGTCACCACAAGGATGATATTTTTTTTTTGAATATATGGAGTGCTAGTTTGACTTAACTTCGATAATTTTGATTCTGGATGTGCCACCACTGATCAAAATAATCTAAGAGGCAAAATAAAAGGAGTCAGATAGTTGATGTAATCGACAAAAGTTGTCTACCTATTTATTTATATATAGTTTGTTGTGTCACCACAAGGCTATATACATTTGAAATGGGATCCTTATTCTCACTAGCAAAATCTTTAATTAGATTTTTATTTAACTATATAAGTGAGGGTAATATAGTTTGAAGAAAATAAGTGGGAGATACCAATTTAAAACAAGACCTAATTTATTTTGGTAATTAATAAAAGAATGTATGTTAAAATGTTGTTAATTACAAATTCATTTACGTAATTTTACAATGTCTAAAATTACTATCATCATAAAGCATATTAGATGCTAAATTAACCTAATCAATTAAACGGATTGGTTAAGGAATTTGAGAATAGTTCTCATAGTCAAAAAGCTATCTTATGTCCTTAATACGCCTATCCTCGCAATGGTTGCGCATAATGCCTCCGAGGAAGAGATTGCTACTTTTAGAAAGTGGCAAGATGATGCACATTGGCTCAACGCATCATGCTCTCAGATCC
This sequence comes from Panax quinquefolius, assembly GCA_020205615.1. NCBI lineage: Eukaryota > Viridiplantae > Streptophyta > Magnoliopsida > Apiales > Araliaceae > Panax > Panax quinquefolius. The sequence goes on along the minus strand of CM035172.1, from coordinate 85,048,266 downwards.
ACGAGTAACGAAGCTTCAGCCACAAGATGAAACTATGGATGCTTTCCTACTATATTCCCGCACATCAAGTAGTTGATGGTGAGGAAAGTAGGACCGATAGATATCGACATTCAAGGAGCTCTTCCGATCTAGAACGGCCAATGGCACTATAAGATGCATAAAAAGTTCTTAACATAATCAATTTGATTGATCAATTAGACAACCGGTTTTGTCATGGATGGAGAGTTGAGCCAAGATTTGATCTTGCACTCACCCCTGATTCTTTCACAATTGTTGTGAATTTTTCATATGAACAAGCTAGATATCGCCTCGCCGATTTGCTTAACATGTTGAAAAATGTCGAGAGTCACTTTCCAACCAAGAAAGATCAAGTCTTACCGGTAGGGGCCAAAGGATCTTTCCAAAAAAGAAGAACGATTCAAAGAAGGTAAATAGAAAGGCAAAACAAAGGATAATAAGAACAAAATCGACACGGATAAAGAAAGGAGTTTGCTTCCACCGCAATAAGCCCGACATCGGAAAGAAATCATGAGAAGCATCTTGCAGAGGCTAACCAAAGAAGCTTAGTGAAGTTTTTACATAATACGCTTTTGTTCATGATTGAAATAAATTTTTCTTTAAGTCAAGGTTCTACTGGGTATTGGATACCGATTTTGGTTATCATAAATATAGATTTATGAAGGGACCAAGTAGTAAGTAGAAAGCTAAAACAAATATAAGTAATCCTATGTGTGGAAAATGAAGCAAAGGTTGCCATATTAGCCATAGAAAACTTATAGTTTAGCAATGCCTACGGCAAATCTATTAAGTCAATAAGTTGTTATCAGATTCCAGCTTTGTTAAAATATTATTTCCATTTTATTGTTGGACAATGAAAATTTTTGGTATTATAATTAAGAACAATTGTTGTTCTATTTATAATAATAATGTTTTCAGTATAGAATCGAATATTACTTAATAAATTTTGTATACTGATTTATATGAAAAAATAATTTTGCATATCGAACAAATTAGTATAAGAAAAGGAGATGATCATTCAAAGAGTCGAATGTGTGTATTTGTTGAATACAAGTGTGAATTATTTGAAAGGTTCAAAGAATTCGTAAATGAAACAAATTGGCAAAGTATTAAGATTCTTTGATTAGATCAAGGAATAAATACTTGTGCAATAAGTTTCTAGATCATCTCAAATGGTTTTCATAATGGACACATCCCGATACATAATAATTGATTGATGTATCCGAAAGGAAAAATCGCACTTGTTGGACATGGTGCGGTCCATAATGATTTTACCGACATTCCAAAGATCCTCTTCAGGATAATGTCCTAGAAATGGTCAGACATTCATTTAAAAAGGTAACCTCAAAATCCCGCCCCAAGACTCCATAAAAGTTATGGATGTGGAGGATTCCTAATCTTAAGTATGTTAAGATAAGGGGTGTCCAACTTATGTGAAAAGGTTTCAAAGGATAAGTTTGGGACAAGATTTGACAAGTACAGATTTGTGGGACATCCTAAAGTAAGTTTAGGTATATGTTCTATAATCCTACTTAAAAAAAGGTGTTTGTTATAAACACGCCGCCTTCTAAGATAAAGGTGTTTATCATTAAAAGGGCTAGTGGGAGGATAATAGATCTCAAGAGTTCAAGAACCACAAAACACTATAAGTCAAATAAGAGGAACCTCAGAGATAGATTTATTGTACCACAAATCAATCAGAATCGAATAGCATCAAGATACCTAGAGGTATGGATTCATCATGGATGATGATGATGAGGTACACATCATGTAAGATGATGATGAGTTACATACCGAGAGTTAAGTGTCAGACACTCGTCGAGAAAGGTCAAAGAGGAATTCTGCTTTTGATGAGGCAATCAAAAGAGTTTGATTTTATCAAAATAAGAATGAAAGGGTACAAAAAGGGCATGGGAGCATCGTGACATTCCTAGTATTATATGTTGATATACTACTTGATAAGGAATGACATACCAATGCTACAATCAAGAAAGATAAAGTTGTCTAAACATTCCTCCATGAATGATTTGGGAAGAGTATCTTAATTGGGGATATAAATCTATATAGATAGATTTAAGAGGATGCTCGACTTAACCCAAGGAACGATATTCATTTGATGCTAAAGTCGCTTAGCATGGCAAACTCCAAGAGATGTCTCATGTCGATGAGCTATGGAGTGTATCTCTTAATAGTCCCCATGCACTCAAAAAAGAGAGAGATCGCATGAGTGACAATCATGTATGCAATGAAATATACGTAGACCCGATGTCGATCACCATATTATGGAGAAGTTCACTATGAGTCGCTGAAAACATCTTAAAGTGCTTAACCAAGACTAAGGATGTGATCATATTCATGGTGGGTCTAAATTAAAACTAGAGGGCTTAATGCACTCAAGTTTTTTTCGCATGCACTCAAGATGACGTAAAAATCCACTTTAAGGTAAAGTGTTATCTCGAAACAAAGGTGCAGTTGAATCGAAAGGTTCCAAACAAAGAAAGAGTTGCCGGTTTAGTGATAAAGACAAAGTATATAGCTATAAATGAAGTCGCAAGTTGATTGTTTGGATTAAAAGTTCATTACGTAACTAGAATAGTTCCTAAGTCTCATCTTCGATCTAAACATGTGTTGGGCACTTTCATTTGATTATTAGAATCATCGAAAGATGGGAAATCACTATAGAGATAGTGGACTCTCAAGAACAACATTACATATCCATTAACTAAAGCTTATCCAAAACAGGATAATCGCCACTTAGAGAAGAAGAGTATAAGATACCACGACGATCGGGCTTTTAGTGCAAGTGGGAGATTGAAAAGTAGTATGCACACAAGCCAATCATGTTTGATGATAAAGCATATACTTTGTAATAATCTTATTCATTTATTAATAAAAAGTATTAATTTATTAAAGGCTTTTAATTATCTACATGATGTCGTTTTTTTATAATATGTGATAAACCCATAGTTTTAAGCAATGCTTTTAGAATAATGATGATGATCATTCTAATGAGATCTAAATTTTAGAAAGCTTAAAACTAAAATAGTTCCCAATCATCGATTACTAAATCGGGGATTAGTGAATCCTGATAGATCGGGTACATACGCTAGCTTTTGCTCATCGATGAGGATGATCGATCTCACGATCATTTGTGTGGAGACACTAAAGCAAGTATGTAGGTGCTTATTAGAGAATAAGTTCATCGAACGTGGCTCGCTAAGGAATACCTAATGGAGTTTTATTTCGCTCGTCAATAGAATTCGTCAGAGTGATAGTAAGACAAGTAATCCTCGACTCGAGATCATCATAAGATTCGTGTATGATGAGTTATACTTTGACTTATTCCTTAAGACCCTTAGGTATATCAAAGGGTATGCTTGGGTATAATAAGTTGTATATGGAGATAATGTATGATCAATAAAGAATCTACCACTTCTAATTAAAAAGAAGAGAAATGTCCTATGTGATTCGATAAATGACAACCAAAGAGTCCTCGGGTTAAAGCGTAATGAAATTAGAAAGGAGTTTCTAATTTGCATTATTTGAGTCAGGCATTTAAGAATCGAAATACATATAATTAAATAAAATAAGACTCGACAAAGAATTCCATGCCTTATATTTAATCGGGACATCAGATGGTGGAAGGATTGAATTGCATTACAGAACTATTTACTCAAAGGTTCTTTTATGATTAATGTTGAAATCTATATTATCCGGAAAGTCGCTGATCGCTAGGAGGCTTATCCCTATCAGAGAATAAATATTATTTATTTAAATAAATTAATTGTTTAATTTATTTATTTAAATAAGATTAGAATTGTTCTAATTGATTTATTCACAACCCGCTTAATACGGAGAACCTAAAGGGTCACACCATAAAAGGAAGAATAATTATTTAAGAAGTTAATGGCATAATCGTAATAATATAGTTATGTATATTTAATTTAATCTATGGTGATAGAATAAATTAAATAGTTTAATATTTATTATTTAATATTTTAGAAATATTAAATATAAATTAATAAGAGGAGTCTTATTAATATTATTACAATTATTATTATTTTAATTTTCTAAAAGAGTTTAGGAATTAATTTAATATAAGTATTTCATTTATTCCTAATAGATTTAGAAGGAAAATTAGTTAAAGGAGTTTAATTAATTATCCCTAATAAGATTAGGGAGCTTAATTAATTAAAAGAATTTAATTAATTAAATAAAACCCAATTCCTTAATTGTTAAGGTGGGTTGCCCACATCTATAAATAAGAGGAGTCTTATTATATGTGGTGGGGGGGTTGATGATTTCAACAACAACATACGTAATAATTCCAATTTGAGAGAGTACGCCTTTTCTATGTAGATAGAAAAACTAGGGTTTAGCCAACCACCCTTCTTTGAATTTTATTCTTCCTCGTGGATCACCCAGAGGCCAAACATATGGGTGGCTAACGCCGATCAAAGGAAGGAACCAAACCCGTGGATTCAAGTCGAACGCGAAAAGGATTTGGAGGTGAACTTGCACCGAGGAAGCTCGATCTTCAAGGGTATGATTTTATTCTTTATCTTTTCGCTTAATTAATAATTGTGCATAAAGGGTGATCCGTATATGGTTTGTAAAAAATTTTAAACTCGATTTTACACGCTCGCATTTTTTTGCAATTTGATCAAGGTTCATGAATATTACAAACCTAAGAAGTTTATTTGTGAATAGGAAAGAATATCCGTGTTTCCTTAATAATTTTTTTTTTACATGGAATTGGATTCCATAATTAATTAAAATAAAAGAGTTTATTTTAATTAAAGATTTTTTTTAAAATGGAATTGGATTCCATAATTAATTAAAATAAAGGAGTTTATTTTGATTAAAAGTTTTGATTAAAATAAAATAGTTTATTTTATTCAAAATTAGATAAATTAAAATAAAATAGTTTTATTTTGATTTAAATTTGGATTAAAATAAAGGAGTTTATTTTGATTCAAAATAGATTTTATACTAACTAAATTTGCCCATTAAATGATATCAATATATATATTAAATGTTTATTTATTCATGAGATGAATGTTATTTATTGATGCATATGGTGATGTGTATGATAATAAATGGGATTGATTATGGACTATTGACCAATGTGATTGGATTTTATTTTAGTTGGATGCATGAATGTATGGGTTTTATTAAATGGGGTCTGCGCACCTCGTCTTCTCTAATTTTTCTGAATGTAAATTCTATCTCCCTCCTATGTACTTCCTCTTGACTGCTGATCAAGGTTTCTATTTATTTTATTCTTTATCTTTTCGTTTAATTAATAATTATGCATAAAGGGTGATCCGGGTATATGGTTTGTAAATTTTTTTTAAAACTCTGATTTTTACACGCTTCCGCACTTTTTGCAATTTGATTGCGCACATGAATATTACAAACCTAACATGAAGAACACTCAAGAACAGGCCAAGAACACCTATAGCGACGAGTCTGTCGCTATAGGGCCCTTTAGTGACACTTATTTTCGGAAAATGATTATTTTTTTTAAATAAATCGAATTAAATAGTTTTTATTTATTAAAAATACAAAATAAATTCCAAAAAATTATTTTAAAGTCTGAAAAATAGTTTTTAATTATTTTGAGTATATTTCATTAATATTTAATATTTTTGGAATATAATTGGTATTTAATTGATTTAATTATAATATTAAATAAATTATTTAAAATGATTTTAATACATGAAAAATCATGAAAAAATAATATTATGGTATAAGAAAATATTTAAGTTATTTTAGTAACTTTTAATATTTAGTGATGAATTTCATTAATTAATTAATATTAATGGTAATTAATTAATTTATTAAATGTATTAAATAAATTATGGAAAATTAGAATTAATGCTTTAAAAATTATATAAAAATGATTTAAGTATTATAAAATATTTAAAGTTATAAAATATAACTTTTGATATTTTGTCATGAAAATATTAATATTTTAATATTAATAGCAATTATCGAATAATGAATTTAGTTGTTTAAAAATCATATAAAGGTGATTTTAAAGTATTAAAAATACTTTGTGATATTATAAATATATTATAATATTATGACATGTACTTTATTAATATTTGATAATAAATAAATATTAATGATAAAAGAATTATGTGGTATTTAATTCATTTAAATACAATATTAATGATTGAAAATTCATGATAAATTATAATAATTATTTAAAAACTATTGCGAGCTTATGAAAAATATTTCGACTGTTAATAAATTATCTTAGATAATGGTTAACTGTTTAGACAGAGTTTAATTGAACTTAAACTTGAAATTTTGTCTGACTAGACCGTCGGGATGCTAGAATTATGTCGGGTTCAACTTAGACTATAATAGTTTGACTTGATACCAAGGCTTATATGTGTCATAGATCGATAGGGTTATGTGTTATGTGTTATGTGTTTAGGTTATTGTGACGTCCCAAAATAGGATACATCACCCATTCTGAGTTGCCAACTACATGGTACATAAACAAATACAACTTCAGTAATACAATTGCCGTACAATACGACAACAGCTGTACTGTGAGTTTGAATACAAATATTGTCTACTAGAGAGTATACAAACTCAAAAGGAGTCCTCATTACAATTATTGATACACTATTTTACAAGAATAGTGAGGACTGCTAAACAACTATCTTGAATCATCACTCCATACCCATTAGTTCTCGCTAAATTCTCTCCTCCTAAGAAGAACAATGGAACAAAAAGGAAAAGGGTGAGCTCAACTAGCCCAGTAAAGAATATTATGACTAAGATAATATAAAACAAATTATCATTAGTCTTCAACAGGGAAAATCAGATAAAATATAATAGACAACAAGTTTTAGATCAACAACTGCAGCGAAAACAACAATCCATTAGAAGAGTCAAGTAGAGAAAGAATTCTACTATCTTCTAAGATTTAAAAGTCCATCAGCAATATTTTATCCCTGTAACATCAATCAATATACATCTAGAATCAAATATTCATCTTTACACTATAGGCTAAAGATATTCATTTGTATCACCAGTTGGTCATGATCATCTCAACTCTTGTTCATCTTTGCACTACGGGCCAAAGATATTCCTTAGGTAATCATTCATCTATGCACTACAGGCCAAAGATATTTAGTAATATCATCATTTAGGACTGAGGATGATGAAAAATATTTTAAAGAAAACGAATTCAGTGAGACAAAAAGACAAATATTAGGGATTCGTATCATAGTTTATCCAAGATCAATAATACTCCATAATAACCAATTTTGAAGCATAATTCAAAAATAAAGATCAAAACATGGATACAATCAAAGATAGTAACCATAATTGACATCTTGGACAAAAAGAAGGAAATTTCATTTTTTGGTGAATAGTGCCGTATACGTGAATAGTAACCCCAACACAAAAAGTTCCAATTTTGATAAAAAGTTCAGATCAATATTTCGGCATAATGATATTGAAGAAATAATATCATTTACGAAGAAAATAACATTCCTTACCTCGCAAAGACAGTACTTCTGAATGGAATACTGGATATAGTGCTGAATGAACTTGCACCATATAGCAACACTCAAAGTACTAAAATACTCACAAAATACGCTCGATATTATAAAGAGAAAAAGAGAGAAAACTTATGAATTCTGGTGTGATTTTCAATTCTAACTAAGCACCATATTTATAGGAAAATGCTTAAAACGCCATAGCAGACTAACCTGCTACCTGATGACTTTACCTGCTACTATTCAAGCCTACCATATTTGAATAAAAATCTCAGCACATTTTCACCAACCAAAAGTGGGGCCCACCCATGTTTTAATAAAAATCATTTTATTTTCCGAAACTTCAACAATTCATAATAAATAGCCATTTTATCAGAAAAATTCAAATCTCATGTGCTTACCTTAGAAAATTTAATTCTGTACAACTTTGTAGAAGAAAGTGTTTCCAAATTCCAATTAAAAAATACCCGAAATCCACAAACGGATTATTTTTAATACCTCTATTCCGACAAAATACTGATAAAACACCTCAACATTAATTCCTTCAATTATAACCACAATAAAATAAATAAATCCATCATTTATATCCACGTCAAATAAATATTTCCTTATCATATAAATCAATAATTAATTATTCATAAATAATATTACAGAATCACAATTATGACAACCAGGCAGTTCCCAGGAAAGAGGGGGCTTTCCGATAAGGATTTCTCCTTACTGGCGCACAATTAGGTGACCAAATCTCTCCTCGATGTAACTTTCTAGACATTGCCAATAATGCTATCTATAATAATATTATTCAAATAATATGAATTATTGATCTAATAATGGAGATGTTTGTGCAAAGGACAATTATTGAGCAACAATAATATAAAATATCAACGCATCAATTATTGAATCAATAAAATAAAATATTGAGCAAAGAATTATCGTAACAATTATTGAGTAGTGCCTTCTACGTAAGAATCAATAATTCAACAATCACGTGCAAAATCGTGCTTCTTGCGGCAACCAAGCATATTATCGTATTTTAACCATCGGGTATTCCAACGGTGTTAACTTAGTAACAATTACGCCGTTATTTATAAAACTCAAAATTTGTCGTTTTTTTTCATCCGACAATTATTCGTTATGGGGCCCACAAAAGACCCTCAACTTTTATAAATAAAGATGAATTTTTCTATAAATATTATTTTGAATATTATGGAATAAATTTGATATAATGTTATAGTTGTGGGTAATATTTATAAATTTTGCAAAGTATGCAAGTTGTTATAAAATATTCGCTTTGGCTCTGGGAATATTCTTTTGTTAGGAATATTCGTACAATGGCTCAATCATGGTGGACCCCACAATGTGTAATTATTCATTTGATCGAGAAAACGACAAAAAATATTTTATAAAAATAACTACGGAGGTGTTACCGTTAAAACCGCTGAACTACCCTATGGTAAAAGTACAAGAATACGCCGTGAGTCGCATAAGAAGACACTCAGATTGATTATCGATGCTTACGTGAGAAGTCACTCACTATGCTCAATTATTGCATACAAGAATTCACGATCATATCTCTTATATTATTGATTCAATTATTGTCACAAGATCATCTCAGATAATATGTTATAGTATTAAATCAATAATCGAGATTTACAAGTTATAAATGATTAATAATTGTTGAAAGATTAAATATGTGTTGATGAAAAAAAAATGATTTGTGGTAAGTTTGATTATTTTATGGGGGCTCATATGTCATCATCTAAGAGTCTCTTAAGATTACCTTCAATAGTAATTACCCTCAATCAATAGTAATTACCTTTCACAATAGTAATTACATATCAATAGTAATTACCTTCACAATAGTAATTACCTTCAGGAATAGTAATTACCTTCAATAAGAATAGAATAGTATTTACCTTCACAATAGTAATTACCTTCAATAGTAATTATAGTAGTATTACCTTGTAATAGTATTATTTATTAGACGTCAATAGTATTTACCTTCGTTAATAGTAATTTACTTTACCGCCGAACCACTTGTCAACCACTTTTCACATTATTAAAGCGCCAAACCACTTTTCTTTTCACATCATTAGTCGCTCAAGCCACTCGCTTTTCACACTAAAAAGTGCTAAGCTAGAAATCTTCTATAAATAGAGGCCTAGGGCTTCATTATTTTTCACTTAATTCATTCAAGCTTATAGAGAGAGAAAGTATAGAGAGAATAAGAGAGAAAGAAGAAGAGTATTTTGTTACTACATCGCCCGCAGATTCAATCTCCTACCAAATGTAAGGGTGTTATTCTTTCTTATTCATGAAGAGAACTGTTGTTATTCCATCGCTTATTATTTCGTTGGAATAACTCGTATACGTGGTTTACCCTATACTTGGTGACATTCTTCTATTATTTCATTGAACATCCTCGTCAGTGTGTTTTACACCGAATTCGGTTCCGTCTTTTTATTATTTTGGAACACATCCTGTCCGGTGACCGACGGTTCCGCCTTTATTATTATTCTGTTGGAACATCTCTCGTGTGTTTTACACCGGACCGGTTCCGCTTTTTATTATTATTCGCTGGAACATCCTCGTCTCAGGTGTTTTACACCGACCGGGTTCCGCCTTTTATTATTATTCGTTGGAACATCCTGCTCGTCTGAACATCTTTTTTATTATTCTATTGAATATCCTATCGTGTGTTTTACACCGGACCCGGTTCCATCTTTATTATTCTATCGCTGAACATCCCGCTTTGGTGTGAATTTCACACCGACCGGTTCCGTTATTTATTATTCGTTGAATAACTCGTCTGTGCGGTCTATCGCATGCATGGTGATTTCTTTTGTTATTCCATTCTTTATTATACCCAAATTGGTTAAAACTTTGACTTCTATACTCCATGAAATTAGTGGAATATCCTCGATATTTGCGTTTCATCCAAAGATTTTTTCATGGAAATATTCTTCCGATCATTCTTGAATTTTACTCTACAAAACAAATGATCATGTCGATAATTTGACGTTAATAATTCCTCGGATAAAATAATTTTTGAACTTGTTTTATTGAATTTTATATCATTGTCATCATCCTCATGTTTATATTTTTTTGAAAGTCATCCGTGGCCTCAGAAAGTATGATGGACTTGGTATGATTACGACACTCAGAGACTATTCGGTGTAATCACGACCGTAATGTTACAAATGATGTGGTAAAAATCCTCAAAGGGTCAGAGTGTATCGATGGACGCTTGTTGGCATGATCATGACTATTAATGAATACACAAATATTCTCGCCCGTAGTGCATGAATAATTGTGGGTCGGATACTAAAGAATATCCTCGTCAGAAAAGTGTGGGTGATTCGATGATGTGGAATATTTATTAAAGCCGAGTCTCAAAGCTATAACAAGTGATGAAAACCTTTAAAACCTAAAAGATAGTAGATTTTATTTTCTACTTGACTCTTTTAATGGATCAGATATTCACCGCAGCTTAAACCCGTTGTTATCATTGTATTTTATCGCTTTAACATTGTCAAGACTATTGATAATTTATTCTCGCATTATCTTAGTCATAATATTTTTATCGGGCTAGTTGAGCTCACCCTTTCTTTCACCGCTCTCTTCGTGAAATGAGAATATAGCCGGGATTAGCCTGGGAAACGAGTGATGGTCCTCAAGATAAGATTAGTAGTCCTCACTATTCGTGAAATAAAGTGTGATAATAATTGTAATGAGGACTCCTTTTTGAGTTTGTATAATATCTAGTAGATTTATATTTGTATTTAAACTCACGCTTATGTCGATTGCATACTACGCTTATGTTAGTAAGTCAGATTAAATTTTGCACCATGTAAGTGGCGCACCCAAGATGGGTGATGTATACCTAATTTTGGGGGCGCCAGCTTGGTATCGTAGCTTAGGATACGATCCCCGCTAAGATGTGAGAATAGTACTAGGAGGGGAGAGATGGGGAATACCTTCGCTAGTATGACCTACCTAAGTTTATGTGCTATTTTATTGGTTGGTCGTAAGATAGGATAATTTGTTACACGTCAATTAACCTTTTGTTTTGTGGCAAGATCAAAAATGACATCCGAGAATGTTGAGAATAAGAATGGAGCGCAGCGATCGCTGATTCACCACATATCAATAATCGTGATAATGTGCATCAGAAGGCGATAATCCTCATAAAAAACAACAACACCGACCAAATGATGAATGATCAAATGTTCAGAGGCTTTATGCAATTTATGCAACAAAGAAAGTAGAGCGACTCTCGCCCAAAACGTAGGTGGAAACACGGAAACTCTCAAGGCCACCGCTAAACAATTCAAGGAGCCGGGACCACCGAGTTTAAGGGAGAGCCAAAACCACTTCAAGGAAGCATGGATAAAGCAGATTACCAAGATATTTGATGTCTTGGGATGCTCCGAGGAGCAAAAGGTTCCTTTCACGCTTTTTATGTTGCGCGAGAGAGGCGGACATCGGTGGAAATCCAGAAACGACTCAACCCGTCAGATCAAGATATCTTGGGAGAAGTTCCAGAGTCGTTTCAACGACAAATACTTTCCCGAAAGTATTCGCCACATGAAGGAGGTGGAGTTTATCAAGTCGAACAAAACAATACGACCGTGTCGCAATACGAGGCAAAATTTATGAGTTATCACGGCCAAGGCCCCACTGGTGGATAATGAAGAGAGAATGGCGCTAATGTTTTTAAGAGGTTTGAAGTTCGAGATACGCCAACATCTTATTTCTCATAAACCGTGGTTTGTATTCAGATGTTGTAAATAGGGCTCGCTTAGTGGAACGCGATAATGAGTCAACACAACTAAAAAAGAGAGCAAATTTACAAAATTATAATACCAAATGGAGAGTAGTCATCAAAGAATGTGACAACAAGCGTGGAGGGAATCAATGTGCCGATATGGTAACCACTTTGGTGGTAATCGTACAAAAAAACAATAAGATGGACATTTCAAGAAAAGGAGATTCAACAATGATGGAAAGACGCCAAGACCAAAGACCCATTGTTAAGGAAGGAGAAAGACCACCTATCATATGCTTCAAATGCGAGGAGAGGGACACATCATCACCAAATCAAGGCCATGCCATTCCAAAGCATGTTATAATTGTGGAAGAGAAGGTCACTTAGCTCGATTTTGTCGCCATCAAGACAAATTCACCTAGGATGGAGGCACCAAAGGCCATCCCGTAAAATTCAAAACCCAGAAGTGCAAGGGAGAGCGCTTTGTTGTGACCTCCCAAAGAGCAAGGAATCCGAATGAGGTCATCACGGTAAGCTTATCATAAACTCTAATGAAGTCTATACTTTATTTGATACCGGTTCTACCCATTCTTTATTTCTCCTACTTGCGCCATCGATTAAATTTGACTCGAGAAATTAGACTTTGATTTATCTCGTGGAAACTCCGCTGGGAGAAACCTTCATTACATCCATCGCTTATAAGTCTTGTTTGGTTCAAATCTCCAGACCTCACATTACCCGTCGATCTTATTTCATTAAAAATACTTGCATTTGACGTGATTCTGTGGATTGATTGGTTAACTACTTATCATGCAAAAATTGATTGTTTTCGTAAGTTGTTAGCTTTCATATTCCTAATCAACCTATTATGCTAATTCAAACGACCAAACCATTAAAATCAATCACGGCCATCTCAAGCCATAAAGCTATTCGCTTATTGAAAAACGGATGTCAAGCTTTCTTAGCTCATGTCACGATTTAAATAAAAATACGCCGCTTTTAAACGATATTTCTATTGTTAATAAATTTCCGACGATTTCTCAAGAACTTCCCCGCCTACCCCTCAGAGCGTGAAATTGAATTTTGTATCGACCTTGAACCCCCAGACAAAAACCTATTTCCAAAGCCCCATATCGAATGGCTCCTATTGAACTTCGTGAGTTAAAGACCCAACCGCAGGAATTGTTAGACATGGCTTTATTCGTCCTAGTACTTCTCCTCGGGGTGCTCCCTGCTCTATTCGTGAAGAAGAAAGATGGGAGTATGCGATTTTGTATTGATTATCTGGAGTCAATCATGTCACCATCAAAATAGGTATCCATTGCCACGTATTGATGACCCGCTTGACCCACTTGCAAGGAGCCAAATTCTTTTCAAAGATCGATCTTCGCTCCGGATATCACCAATTGAAGATTAGAATCACGACATTCCAAAGACGGCTTTAACTCCCCAGACGGCATTATGAATTCCTAGTCATGTCCTTTCGATCGACTAATGCTCCCGCCGCCTTCATGGATATGATGAACCGAGTATTCAAGGAATATTTAGATCACTTTGTGGTCGCCTTTATTGATGACATCCTTATTTATTCCAAAAGCCGCGGAAGATCATGAGCAACACTTGAGGTCGACACTCCAAAAGCTTCGTGAATATAAGCTTTATGCCAAGTTGAAGAAATGCGAGTTCGCTTGAAGAAGTAGCATTCCTTGGGCACGTGGTATCAAGTCATGGAATATCCGCTGACCCAAAGAAAGATCAAGCTATTCAAAGTCGGGAACAACCTAAATCAAAGGATCAAGCACGTAGCTTTCTTGGCTTAATGGTTATTATCTGAGATTCGTGGAAGGATTTTTTCTAATCGCTACTCCATCGACTCAAATTGACTCGAAAAAGATACAAAGTTTCTATTGGAGCGAAGAATGTGAGAAGAGTTTTCAAGAACTCAAGAGGAGACTTATTTCAAAGACTGCTCGACAATACCATCCTGCCTTGAGGGATTTGTCATCTACAAGTGATGCTTCTAGCAAAGGGTTGGGATGTGTTCTTATGCAACATGGAAAAGTTATAGCCTATGCTCTCGCGACAACTCAAAGAATATGAGAGGAATTATCCTACTCATGATCTAGAGTCAAGTAAATGTTGTTTTTGCACTTAAAATTTGGAGGCATTACTCAGATGGGGAGAAAGTGGAGATCTTTACGATCATAAAAGCCTCAAATATTTCTTCACTCAAAAGGAACTCAACACGCGACAACGACGCTGGCTTGAACTGCTGAAAGATTATGATCATACCATCCAATACCATCCTCGAAAAGTTTAACGTGGTAGCCGACGATCGAGTAGAAAAAATCATATGCAAGCACGAAAAGCGATATTGTCAACGCAAAGGCCCATTTTGTGTGACTTGCAAAGGATGGAGATAGAGTTAAAGACCTGTGGACGCATGTGATGATAGCGAGTATACGAAAGTAGAACCGACTTTAATCGATAAAGTTAAAGTCGCCAAGCTACGCACTGGAGTCGATGCGATGAGGAAGAAAGTGCAAGAAGGTGCTACGCCAAGCAAGAATCGATGAAGAAGGAATACTTCGAGTCAACTCCTGCACTTTTTGTGTTCCTAACGACCCTCGATTTAAAGTATAATATCATGATGGAGGCGCACAACACACCATTTGCAATCCATCTCGGGAGTACCAAAATGTATCATGATATTCGCCATACATTTTGGTGGAGAGCAATAGAAGAGAGAGATATAATACTGCTTATCTCAAGGTGTCTAACTTGTCAACGAAGTTAAAAGCGAGCATCAAGTACCAAAAGGTCCATTGCAACCACTTGAAATTCCGTAGAATGGAAGTGGGAGCACATTACCATGGATTTCGCTACACGGCCTTCCTAAGGTTTCTCAAGGCATTGATGCGATTTGGGTCATTGTTGATAGATCGACCAAGTCCGCTTCATTTTTACCGACACGAGAAACTTATACACTTGAACGCCTTGCTCAGATGTACATAAACGAGATTGTAAGATCGCATGGTATGCCTAAGATCCATAGTTTCGATCGAGACCCAAGATTCACTTCACGATTTTGGGTTAGTTTGCAAAAAGCTATGGGCACAGACATTTCACGATTTAGCTTCTAAGATATCATCCTCGCACGGACGGACAATGGAGAGGACTATTCAAACTCTTCAAGATCTATTAAGACTCGTGGTCCTTGATTTCAAGGAGTTGGGACAAGTTCTTACCATTGGTGGAGTTTTCCTACAACAACAAGCTTATCAAGCAAGTATCGCATGGCTCCATTCAAGCGTCAGATGGAAGAAAGTGTCGCTTCCAAAGATGTCGGGATGAGGTGGGTGAAGCAACGTTGTTGGGACCTGAGTTGGTACGTATGACTACTACTAAAAGATTCAAACGATCCGACAACGATAAAAACCTCACAAAATCGATAAAAGAGTTATGCCGATCTTCATCGAAAGGACGGAATTCGATATAGAGATCATGTGTTGTTAAGAGTCGCTCCATGGAAAGGAGTTACAAGATTTGGAAAGAGAGAAAACTTAATCCTCGATTCATCTGGCCCATTTTTAATCCTCGATCGAGTAGGAATCGCGGGCCTATAGACTCGCTTTTACCGCCAAATATGTCTCGTGTTCATAACGCTTTTCACATATCTATGTTACGTAAATATGTGAAAGACCCAACCATATTATCGAAGTTAGAACCGGATTTAAAATAGCGGAAGATTTGACGATGAAGAGGTTCCTGCTCAAATTTTGATAAGAAGGAACATATTCTACGCCCAAGGTTATACCTCAAGTCAAAGTTTTGTGGAGGAACCACGATGTCGAGGAAATGACTGGGAGTTAGAATCAAATGAAATCAAGGTATCCTTACCTCTTCGACATACCGTATCGCATTCTAATTTCGAGGGCTTAAATTTCATAAGAAAGGGAGGTCAGAAGACCCCAACTTTTATAAATAAAGATGAATTTTTCTATAAATATTATTTTGAATATTATGGAATAAATTTGATATAATGTTATAGTTGTGGGTAATATTTATAAATTTTGCAAAGTATGCAAGTTGTTATAAAATATTCGCTTGGTCCTGGGAATATTCTTTTGTTAGGGAATATTCGCATAACGGCTCAATCATGGTGGACCCCACAATGTAATTATTATTGATTGAGAAAACGACAAAAATATTTTATAAAAATAACTATGAGGTGTTACCGTTAAAACCGCTGAACTACCCTATGGTAAAAGTACAAAGAATACGCTGTGGTTGCATAAGAAGACACTCAGATTGATTATCGATGCTTACGTGAGAAGTCACTCACCTATGCTCAATTATTGCTACAAAGAATTCACGTGATCATATCTCTTATATTATTGATTCAATTATTGTCACAAAGATCATCTCAGATAATATGTTATAGTATTAAATCAATAATTGAGATTTACAAGTTATAAATGATTAATAATTGTTGAAAGATTAAATATGTGTTGATGAAAAATAAAATGATTTGTGGTAAGTTTGATTATTTTATATATATATGTCATCATCTAAGAGTCTCTTCATCAATAGTATTTACCTTCATAATCAATAGTATTTATTACCTTCACAATAGTAATTACCCTTGTGAATAGTATTTACCTTCACAATAGTATTTACCTTCACAATAGTAATTACCTTGTGAATAGTATTTACCTTCGAATCAATAGTATTTTTACCTCTTTAATTAATTACCTTTAATCAACCACTTGTCGCTTTACATTACAAAGCGCCGAACCACTTGTCGCTTCACATTATAAAAGGCCAAACCACTTTTCTTTTCTTTTCATCATCACAAGTAGTCAAGCCACTCGCTTTTCACACTACAGTGCTAAGCTAGAAATCTTCTATAAATAGAGGCCTAGGGCTTCATTATTTTTTCACTTAATTCATTCAAGCTATAGAGAGAGAAAGTATAGAGAGAATAAGAGAGAAAGAAGAAGAGTATTTTGTTACTACACCGCCATAAAGATTCAATCTCCTACCAAATGTAAGGGGTGTTATTCTTTCTTATTCATGAAGAGAATCTGTTGTTATTCCATCGCTTATTATTCTCGCTGGAATAACCTCAGATAAGTGGTTTACCCTATACTTATGACATTCTTCTATTATTCTCGCTATACTTGTTTTGTGACATTCTTCTTTATTATTCTCGCTGGAACATCCTGCTCGTGTGTGTTTTACACCCGGACCGGTTCCGTCTTTTTTTTATTATTATTCGTTGGAACCGTGTGTTTTACACCGGACCGGGTTCCGCCTTTATTATTATTCTCGTTGAACATCCCTGCTCGTGTGTTTTACACCGGAGTTCCGCTTTTTATTATTATTTGGAACATCGTCTGTGTGTTTTACGGACCGGTTCCGCTTTTATTATTATTCGCTGAATATCCTATATCTGTGTTTTACACCGATCCGGTTCCATCTTTATTATTCTCATTGAACATCCTCGCTTGTGTGAATTTCACCGACCGGTTCCGTTATTTATTATTCGTTGAATAACTCGTCTCAGGCGGTCTATCGCATTTATGGTGATTTCTTTTGTTATTCCATTCTTTATTATACCCAATGGTTAAAACTTTGACTTCTATACTCCATGAAATTAGTGGAATATCCTCGATATTTTTGCGTTTCATCCAAAGATCTTTTCATGAAAATATTCTTTCGATCATTCTTGAATTTTACTCTACAAAACAAAGATCATATCGATAATTTGGACGTTAATAATTCTCGGATAAAATAATTCTTGAACTTGTTTTATTGAATTTTATATCATTGTCATCATCCTCATGTTTATATTTTTTTGAAAGTCATCCGTGGGCTCAGAGTGCATGGGGATGGATGGACTGGTATGATTATGAACGTGAGACTATTCTAGTGTAATCACGACCGTAATGTTACAAATGATGTGGTAAAAATCCTCAAAGGGTCAGAGTGCATCGATGGACGCTTGTTGGTATGATCATGATTATTAATGAATACACAAATATTCTCGCCCAGAAGGTATGAATAATTGTGGTCGTGATACTAAAGAATATCCTCGTCAGAAAAGTGTGGGTGATTCGATGATGTGGAATATTTATTAAAGTCGAGTCTCATTTATAAAAGTTGATGAAAACCTTTTAAAACCTAAAAGATAGTAGATTTTATTTTCTACTCTGACTCTTTTAATGGATCAGATATTCACCGCAGCTTAAACCGGTGTTCTATTGTATTTTATCGCTTAACATTGTTGAAGACTATTGATAATTTATTCGCATTATCTTAGTCATAATATTTTTCATCGGGCTAGTTGAGCTCACCCTTCTTTTCACATCGTTTTCTTCGTGAAATGAGAATATAGCCGGGATTTAGCTCTGGGAAACGAGTGATGGTCCTCAAGATAAGATTAGTAGTCCTCACTATTCTCGTGAAATAGTGTGATAATAATTGTAATGAGGACTTTTTTTTGAGTTTGTATAATATCTAGTAGATTTATATTTGTATTTAAACTCACGCTTTATGTCGATTGCATATACTATGCTTATGTTAGTAAGTTGTATTTAAATTCGCACCATGTAAGTGGCGCACCCAAGATGGGTGATGTATACCTAATTTTGGGGCGCAAACTTAACTTGTTGTGACGCCCCAAAATAGGTATACATCACCCATTCTCGAGTTGTCAATACATGGTATGTAAACAACTACAACTTTATTATTACAACAAGAAGAAATCGTGAGTTTGAATACAAATATTATCTTCTAGACAATATCTATACTCAAATAAATTCTCATCACATTTATTGATACATTATTTTACAAAATGGTGAGGACTACTAAACAATCCTTTCTAAAACCTTCATTCCATACCCCACTGCACTCGCTTATATTCTCGCCTCCCGAGAAAAATGGAACAAAAAGGAAAAGGGTGAGCTCAACTAGCTCAAGAAAGAATATTATGACTAAGATAATATACAACAAATTATCGTTAGTCTTCAACAGGAAAAATTTAATAGAATACAATAGACAACAAATTTTAAATCAATATTCGCAATGAAGTAATAATTCATTAGAAGAGTTAAGTAGAGAATGCAAACTACTATCTTCTATGTATGAATTTAAAAGTTCATCGCTCATCTTTTATCCCTATAACATCAATCAATATACATCCGAATCAAATATTCATCTTTGCACTCATGTGCCAAAGATATTCATCATGGTCATGTTCATTTAAACACTGCTCATCTTTGCACTCTGGGCCAAAGATATTAATCATTGATTATGTTCATCTCAACACTGCTCATCTTTGCACTATGTAAAGCCAAAGATATTCTTCAGAAATCATTCATCTTTGCACCTCTGAAGCCAAATGAAATCATTCATCTGCACTATGGCCAAAGATATTCAATAATATCATCATTTAAGACCGAGGATGATGAAAAATATTTTTAAAGAAATGAATCCAAATTGAAACAAAATGACAAGGATTAAGGATTAAGGATTCGTACTATATTTTATCCACGTCCAAAAATACCTCAAAAATAATCATAGTGGTGTAAAATTCAAGAATGATCAAAACATGGATACAATCAAAGCTAGTATCCGTAATAGATATTTTGATTAAAAAAAAAAAATTTTCATTTTTCTATGAATAGTGCCGATATCGTGAATAGTGTCAGATACGTGAATAGTCGTATATACATGAATAGTAACTCCGACACCAAAAGATAAAATTCCACAAAAAACATCTTCACGCTTCATTAATAGTACTCGTGAATAGTAATCGTGAATAGTAACTCATGAATAGTAACTCGTGAATAGTAACTCATGAATAGTAAACATTAAAAAAAGTTCCAAATTTGATAAAAAGTTCCAACCAATATTTCAAAGATAATGATATCAAGAAATAATATCATTCGAGAAGAAAATAACATCCCTTACCTCAAAGAATTAGTACTTGAATGAAAAAGGTCAAGTGATGTGAATGAAACTTGTCTTAATAAACAACTCTCAAAGTATCTAAATACTCACAAAATACGCTCAATAATATAGAGAGAGAGAGAGAAAACTTATGTTTCGTGTGATTTTCAATTCTAACTTAGTCCTCTATTTATAGAAAATGTTAATTACAACAAGCGAGACTTGACCGCTACTTGATGGCTTTTACCGCTACTATTGCCACCCACCACATTTGAAATAAAATTCAGCACATTTCTTCACCAACCACAAGTGGGGCCCACTCAATTCTAGAATTTTCTACCAAAATCAATTATAAACCTAATTTCCTAATCACCACCTCTTAAAATTCATAATAAATAATTCGTTCATTTTAACGGTTCAAAATTTGTGGACATATACTCAACTTATGTATGTATAACATATCCAAAAATTACAACGATCAAACGGTTTGATTAAAATTATAACTCACACTTAATATATCGTAAAAAATCGATTTGATTTTTAATACCTCCATTCCGACAAAATTACTAATAAAACACCTCAACATTAAATCATTCAATTATAACCACATAAAACAAATAAATCCATCATTTATAAATATTTTCTTATCATATAAATCAATAATTAATTATTCACAAATAATATTATGTAATCACAATTATGACAACCAGGCCGGTCCCAGGAAAGAGGGGGCATTCCGATAAGGATTTCTCCTTCATGGCCAGCGCAATTAGGTGACCAAACCTCTCCTCGATGTAACTTTCTAGACATTGCCAATAATGCTATCTAATAATATTATTTAAATAATATGAATTATTGATCCGATAATGGAGATAATGCAAAGTGACAATTATTGAACAACAATAATATAAAATATCAACGCAAAGAATTATTGAATCAATAAAATAAAATATTGAACAAGAATTCACTGTGGAAAATTATTGAGAAGTGCCTTCACGTAAGGATCAATAATTGATGCAATACTGCAATGCATCGCCGGCAACCACGCCAGACATCGTATTTTAACCACCGGTATTCCAAATGCCTTAATTGGTGAATAACTACGCCGTTATTTTTAACCAACTTATATTTGTCGCTTTCTTCATCCAATCGCTTTCGCTCACATGGGCCCACACATGGTCGCTACTGGTCGCATTTAATATTCCCCGACAAAGATTTAATATTCCACGCACCAAACTAATATTCCCTAACAACAATGAATATTTTATAACCACTTGCTTATTTTGAAATATTTCATGATTTTACCCCTAACTATCCACATTAATCAAATCAACCCTTACTATTTCAAAATAATAAATAGAGAAAATTAAATTTCATTAATAATAAGTTGGGGTCTTACAACCTCCCTCCTTATGAAATTTCGTCCCTCTAAATGGACGACGCATACTGTGTTTCAAAAGATGAGGATACCTCGCTTTCATTTCCGCTTTCCAATTCCCTGTGTCATTTCTATAAGCATGATTCCTCCACAAAACTTTAACTTGTGGTATGACCTTTCTGGCGTAGGACATGCTCCTTCCTATCCAAAATCTTGACAGTACCTCCTCATACGTTAAGTCTTCTGGCTATCTCGTCCGGGTTCTAACTCTATAACGTGGTTCGGGTCTTTCACATATTTACTTAAGTACGATATGTGAAACACATTATGAACACGAGACATACTTGAGGTAACGCGAGTCTATAGGCTACATTTCCTATTCGGTCAAGAATTTGAAATGGACCAATAAATCGTGGATCGAGCTTTCTCTCTTCCCAAATCTTGTAACTCCCTTCCATGGAGCAACTCGCAATAATATATGATCCCTCACACTAAATTCCACATCCTTTCGATGAAGATCCGCATAACTCTTTGTCGATCTTGTGCCGCTTTTGTATACGTTGTCGAATCATTTGGATCTTTCGGTAGTCATATACGCATACTAACTCGGGTCCCAACAATGTTGCTTCACCCACCTCATCCCAACATATTGGAGAACGACATTTTCGCCCATATAATGCTTCAATGGAGCCACACCTATACTTGCTCGATAACTGTTGTTGTAGGAGAATTCCACCAATGGTAAATACTTATCCCAACCGCCCTTGAAGTCTAGGACACGTAGTCTTAATAAATCTTCAAGAGTTTGAATAGTCCTCTCGATTGTTCGTCCGCTTGGGGATGGTATGTCAACTAAATCGCAAAACTGCGCCCATAGCTTTTTTGCAAGCTAACCCAAAATCTTGAAGTGAATCTTGGGTCACGATCCCAAACTATGGATCTGTGCATGCCATGCAACCTCACGATCTCATTTACGTATATACTAGCAAGACGCTCAAGGGAATAAGTCTCCCGAGACGGCAAGAAATGAGCAGATTTGGTTAATCTATCAACAATAACCCAAATAGCATTGATGCCTTGAGAAACCGTAGTAGAAGACCCGTGAACTAAATCCATGGTAATATGTTCCCACTTCCATTTCGAATCTCAAGTGGTTGCAACGGACCCTTAGGTACTAGATGCTCCGCCTTTACACGTTGACAAGTTAAACACATCGAGATAAACTTTGCAATCTCTCTCTTCATATTGTTCCACCAAAATGTATGTCAAGATCACGATACATTTTAGTACTTCCAGTGATGGATTGCAAATGGTGTATTGTGTGCCTCCATCATAATCTTGTTCTTCAAATCGTAGTCGTTAGGAACACAAAGTCTAGAGTGGACTCAAGTATTCCTTCTTCATCAATTCTCGCCCTAATAGCTCCTTCTTGTACTTTCTTCTTCATACGCATCAGCTCGGGCCGGTGGCTCGAGCAACCTTAACTTTTTCTATTAAAGTTGGCTCTACGCAGATACTTGACATCATCGCACTCGCTCCTCAAGATATGATCTTCTACTCAACGCCGGCTACCACGCTCGCTTTTCCGTGATGGTATCAATAGTGTGGTCGTAGTCTTTCAATAGTTCGAGCCAACGTCGCCGCCAGCATGTTGAGTTCTTTTGAGTGAAGAAATATTTAAGGCTTTTATGGTCCGAATATATCTCCACTTTCTCCCCATATAGATAGCTCCATATCTTTAGCGCAAAACGATCGGCCGCTAATTCTAGACCATGAGTAGGATAATTCCTCTCATACTTTTAAGTTGTCATGAGGCATAGGCTATGACTTTCCCACGCTGCATGAGAACACATCCTAACCCTTTGCTCAAGCATCATCAGAGATAACAAATCCATCCGAACCAGATGGTATTGTTAGAACAGTGCCAAATAAGTCTCCTCTTAAGCTCTTGGAAAATCTTTCGCATTCTTCGCTCCAAACGAATTTCAGATCCTTTCGAAAGTTAGCGAGTTAATGGAGTAGCGATTCGAGAAAACCCTTCCACGAATCTCCGATAATAACCAAATTTAAGCCCAAAAAGCTACGACTTCACCACCGACTTTTGGTTGCTTCCTAACTTTGATTGCTTCAATTTTCACCGTCAACAGATACTCCATGTTTTGACACCACATGCCCAAGAAATGCTACTTCTTCGCCGTAACTCGCATTTCTTCAATTTGGCATATAGTTGGTTTTCACGAAGCCTTTCGAGTACCAACTTCAAATGGTGCTCATGATCTTCACGACTTTTGGAATATATAAGGATGTCATCAATAAAGACAACAACGAATCGATCCAAATATTCCTTGAATACTCTGGTTCATCATATCCATGAAAGTCATAGGAGCATTAGTTAGTCCGAAAGACATGACTAAGAATTCATAATGCCCATACCGAAGTTCTCAAGGCGTCTTTTGAATATCCTCGCTTTTAATCTTCAATTGATGATATCCGTAATCTAAGATCGATTTTTGAAAAGAATTGTGCCCTTCAGAATCGGGTCAAACAAGTCATCAATACGAGGTAGAGGATACCTATTCTTGATGGTGACATGGTTCAATTCCCGATAGTCAATACAAAGTCGCATACTCCCCGTCTTTCTTCTTTACAAATAAAACAGAGCACCCCAAGGAGATGTACTAGGATTTAATGAAACCGATGTCCAACAATTCTCGTAGTTGGACCTTTAACTCCTCAAGTTCAATAGAGCCATTCGATATGGGGTTTTAGAAATGGGCTTTGTACCAAAGTTCAAGATCAATAAAGAATTTAACTTCACGCTCGGGGTAGACCGGGAAGTTCTTCGTGAAATACGTCAGAAAGTCAATAACAACAGAATATTATTCAAATTTGACGTGTCTTTATTCAAATCCATAACATGGGCTAAGAAAGCTTGACATCCGCTTTTCAATAAACGAATAGCTTTATATGATTAGATATGATGTGATTGATTTTAATGGTTTAGTTGCTTGAATTCGCATAACAGTTGGTTAGGAATATGAAAACTAACAACCTTACGAAAATAATCAATTTTGGCATGATGAGTAGTTAACCAATCAATCCCTAAAATCACATCAAAAGCAAGTATCTTTAAAGAGATAAGGTCAACAGGTAAGGTAATGGTGCCAACTTGAATCAAACAAGATTTATAAACAAGTGGATGTGATGAAAGTTTCTCCTAACTGAGTTTCCACAGATAGATCAAAGTCTAATTTCTCCTGAGTCAAGTTTAAACGTTGAGCACATGCAGAGAGATAAATGAATGGGTAGCACCCAGATCAAGTAAGGTATAAACTTCGCAAGAATTTATAAATAGCTTACCCGTGATCACCTCGTTTGGGTTCCTCCATGATTATGACCAAATACACAACAAACGCTCTTCCCGGAATCGTTGACTTTGACTTTTCCGGGATCTTTTGAGTCACCGCCCCTCATTGAACTAGGTTTCGCCATCGCATAATCTCGAAAGCGATATGTCCTTCCTTTCCACAACTATAGCATACCTTGAACTATCAGGCGCTTTAGATCGATATGTCCTCTTTTCCAGATTTGTAGCATATATGACCGGTGGTCGTTTCTCCTCCCTTAGAACCGATTGTCGCCAAGACCGCTGCCTTCACATAGTCGTTGTTAAATCTCCTCTTTTAAAATCTCCTCCCGACTCGCTTCTTCATTTTTCATGACCATGATTACCACCAGAGTGGTAACCATTTTGTCCGTCTGCTTTTTTCTCCATTGGTTATCATTATCCCATTGATCGCTATATCTCTCGTACGATCCTCGGTTGTGGTCCTTGGTTGACCGTACTCGCTATATCTCGCCTAATAATCGAGCCCTCGCTTACAACATCCGAGTAGAGAGAAAATTTATGAGAAATGAGATATCGACGATGCCGGTTTCAAACCTCTAAGAAACATCCGCGCACACGCTCCTCATTCTCCACCAAATGAGGTGCAAACTCGGATAACTCGCAAACTTTGCCTCGCATCGAGACACCGCCATGTTGTTTTGTTCCAATCGATGAACTCCACTTCCTTCATACGATTTAACACTTTCGTGAAAGTATTTGTCATTAAATAGTCTCTCAAATGTTTCCCAAGACATGCCGAAAGCGGCTGGATGGTACGCTACATGACTCCCACCAAGAGAGTAGTCCGCTTCGCCACGGAACATAAAGGTGGCGAATGGAACCTTCGTTTCCTCCGCATATCCCAAGACATCGAATATCTTGGTAATTTGTTTGACCCATGTTTCCGCCATGATCGGATCCGCTTTCCTTAAATTCGTGGTCCCAACTCTTCGAACTGTTTGGTTTGTGACAACCCGTGAATTGCTATCATTTCTCCCAGATTTTGAACACGAAGTCTCCTCGTCTCGATTTTGCATGAATCGCAAAAAGCTTCTAAACATCCCTCGCTCATCATTTGCTTCAATGGTGTTGTTCACGGGGAGGAACATTGCCACTGTTACACGTTCTCCTCGCTGGTGAGTACAGCGTCTCCACGTTCTCATTTCCATTGTTAATATTCTCAACGACATTCTCAAACATCGCCATAAAACAAGGGTTAATTAAGGAAATCAATATATCACATAATATCCCTATATATATCGACCAACTAACAAATAAGCTTAGGTAGGACACACTAGCGAAGGATTTACTCTGCTCTCCCTCCTAGTTCTATTCCCCGATCTCCGCCAGAGATCATATCCCTAAGCTCGATACCAACCGTGACGCCCCCAAAATAGGTATACATCACCCATTTCGAAAGTTGTCAATACATGGTATAGAAACAACTACAACTTTATTATTACAACAAGAAATCGTGAGTTTGAATACAAATATTATCTTCTAGACAATATCTATACTCAAATAAATCCTCATCACATTTATTGATACATTATTTTACAAAAATGGTGAGGACTACTAAACAATCCTTTCTAAAACCTTCATTTCATACCCCAGACTCAGCACTCGCTATATTCTCGCCTCCCGAGAAAAATGGAACAAAAGGAAAAAGGTGAGCTCAACTAGCTCAAGAAAGAATATTATGACTAAGATAATATACAACAAATTACCGTTAGTCTTCAACAGGGAAAAATTTAATAGAATACAATAGACAACAAATTTTAAATCAATATTCGCAATGAAGTAATAATAATTCATTAGAAGAGTTAAGTAGAGAATGCAAACTACTATCTTCTATGTATGAATTTAAAAGTTCATCGCTCATCTTTTATCCCTGTAACATCAATCAATATACATCCGAATCAAATATTCATCTTTGCACTCTGTGCCAAAGATATTCATCGATTGGTCATGTTCATTTAAACACTGCTCATCTTTTGCACTACTGGGCCAAAGATATTAATCGATCGGTTATGTTCATCTCAACACTGCTCATCTTTCACTACTGAGGCAAAGATATTCTTCAGAAATCATTCATCTTTGCACTACAGCCAAAGATATTCTTCAGAAATCATTCATCTTGCACTACATGTGCCAAAGATATTCAATAATATCATCATTTAAGACCGAGGATGATGATGAAAATATTTTTAAAGAAACGAATCCAAGTGAAACAAAATGACAAGGATTAAGGATTAAGGATTCGTATTTATATTTTATCCACGCCCAAAAATACCTCAAAAATAATCATAGTGGTGTAAAATTCAAGAATGATCAAAACATGGATACAATCAAAGCTAGTATCCGTAATAGATATTTTAGATTTAAAAGAAAAATTTTCATTTTTCTATTGAATAGTGCCAGTAGATTCGTGAATAGTGTCAGATACGTGAATAAAGTACCGTATACATGAATAGTAACTCTCGACACCAAAAGATAAAAATTCCACAAAAAATATCTTCACGCTTCATTAATAGTACTCGTGAATAAGAACTCGTGAATAGTAACTCATGAATAGTAACTCGTGAATAGTAACTCATGAATAGTAACCCCGACATGAAAAAGTTCCAAATTTGATAAAAAGTTCCAACCAATATTTCAAAGATAATGATATCAAGAAATAATATCATCGAGAAGAAAATAACATCCCTTACCTCAAAGAATCAAGATTTGAGAATGAAAGGTCAAGTGATGTTGAATGAAACTCAGATTGAACAACAACTCTCAAAGTATCTAAATACTCACAAAATACGCTCAATAATATAGAGAGAAAGAGAGAAAACTTATGTTTCGGTGTGATTTTCAATTCTAACTTAGTCCTCTATTTATAGAAAATGTTAGCCCTACCAAGCAGACTTGACCGCCACCGATGGCTTTACTCGCTACTATTGCCACCCACCACATTTGAAATAAAATTCAGCACATTTCTTCACCAACCACAAGTGGGGCCCACTCAATTCTAGAATTTTCCACCAAAATCAATTATAAACCTAATTTCCTAATCAGTCACCTCTTAAAATTCATAATAAATAATTCGTTCATTTTAACGGTTCAAAATTTGTGGACATATACTCAACTTATGTATGTATAACATATCCAAAAATTACAACGATCCAACTATTCGGATTTAAAATTATAACTCACATTAATATATCGTAAAAATACCGATTTGATTTTTAATACCTCCATTCGACAAAATTACTAATAAAACACCTCAACATTAAATCATTCAATTATAACCACATAAAACAAATAAATCCATCATTTATAAATATTTTCTTTTCATATAAATCAATAATTAATTATTCACAAATAATATTACGTAATCACAATTATGACAACCAGCCGCTCCTCAGAAAGAGGGGCTTTCGATAAGGATTTCTCCTCATCGGCGCCGCAATTAGGTGACCAAACCTCTCCTCGATGTAACTTTCTAGACATTGCCAATAATGCTATCTAATAATATTATTTAAATAATATGAATTATTGATCCGATAATGGAGATAATGTAAAGTGACAATTATTGAACAACAATAATATAAAATATCAACGCAAAGAATTATTGAATCAATAAAATAAAATATTGAATAAAGAACTACCGTGAAAATTATTGAGTAGTGCCTTCACGTAAGGATTAATAATTGATGCAATCTGGTAATACTTCATCGTGCAACCACGCCAGACATCGATTTTAACCACCGGGTATTCCAACAAGTCTTAATTCAGAATAACTACGCCGTTATTTTTAACCAACTTATATTTATCGTTTCTTCATCCAATCGCGCTCGTTATGGGGGCCATTACATGGTCTGCTGCCGTGCATATTTAATATTCTCCGACAAAGCATTTAATATTCCACGACCAAACGAATATTCCCCGACAACAATGAATATTTTATAACCACTTGCTTATTTTGAAATATTTGCGTATTTTACCCCTAACTATCCACATTAATCAAATCAACCCTTACTATTTCAAAATAATAAATAGAGAAAATTAAATTTCATTAATAATAAGTTGGGGTCTTACACTTGTGGTATAACCTTCGTGCGTAGGACATGCTCTTTCCTATCCAAGATCTTAATAGGTACCTCCTCGTAAGTTAAATCTTCGGCTATCTCGTCTGGTTCTAACTCAATAATGTGGTTCGGGTCTTTAACATATTTATGAAGCATAGATATTTGAAAAACATTATGAACACGAGACATACTTGGAGGTAATGCGTGTCTATATGCCACATTTCCTATTTGGTCAAGAATTTCAAATGGACCAACAAATCGTGGATTGAGCTTTTCTCTCTTCCGAAATCTTGTAACTCCCTTCCATGGTGCAACACGTAACAATACACGATCTCCAATATTAAATTCCACGTCCTTCCGATGAAGATCCGCATAATTCTTTTATCGATCCTGTGCCGTTTATATACGTTATTGAATCGTTTGGATCTTTTCTGTAGTCATTCGTACCAACTCTGGTCCCAATAATGTTGCTTCTCCTACCTCATCCCAACATACTGGAGAGCGACACTTTCATCCATACAATGCTTCAAATGGAGCCACACCTATACTTGCCTGATAAATGTTGTTATAGGAGAATTCCACCAATGGTAGGTACTTGTCCCAACTCCCTTTGAAATCTAGGACATAGAGTCTTAATAGATCTTTAAGAGTTTGAATAGTCCTCTCTGATTGCCCATCCGTTTGAGGATGGTATGCCAAACTGAATCATAAATCTGTGCCCATAGCTTTCTGCAAGCTAACCCATAATCGTGAAGTGAATCTTGGGTCACGATCCGAAACTATGGATACTGGCATGCCATGCAATCTAACAATCTCGTTCATATACATACTAGCAAGACGTTCAAAGGAATAAGTCTCCCGTATAGGCAAGAAATGAGCAGACTTAGTTAATCTATCAACAATAACCCAAATCGCATCTATGCCTTGAGAAACCTTGGGAAGACCCGTAACAAAATCCATAGTAATGTGTTCCCACTTCCATTTCGGAATCTCAAGTGGTTGTAATGGACCCTTTGACATTTGATGCTCCGCCTTTACACATTGACAAGTTAAACACCTCGAGATAAACTTCGCGATCTCTCTTTTCATATTTCTCCACCAAAATATATGTCGAAGATCATGATACATTTTGGTACTCCCAGGATGGATTGCCAACGGTGTGTTGTGTGCCTCCATCATGATTCTATGCTTCAAGTCAGAATCGTTAGGAACACAAAGTCTAAAGTTGACTCGAAGTATTCCTTTTTCATCGATTCTTGCTTCTAGAATAGCACCTTCTTGCACTTTCTTCTTCATACGCATCAGCTCCATGTCCGTAGCTTGAGAAGCTTTAACTTTATCGATTAAAGTCGGTTCTACTCGTATGTTTGATATCATCACGTGGGTACTTGGAGCCTTTACCTCTATCTCCATCCTTTGCAAATCATACAAAATGGACCTTTGTGTTAATAACATTTCACTCGTACCCGCATATGATCTTCTACTCAACGCGTCAGCTACTACGTTCGCTTTTTCAGGATGATATTGGATTGTATGATCATAATCTTTCAACAGCTCAAGCCAACGTCGTTGCTGCATGTTGAGTTTCTTTTGGGTGAAGAAATATTTGAGACTTTTATGATCTGTATAGATCTCCACTTTCTCCCCATACAGGTAGTGTCTCCAAATCTTCAACGCGAAAATAACTGCTGCCAACTCTAAATCATGAGTAGGATAATTCCTCTCATATTCTTTGAGATGTCACGAGGCATAGGCTATGACTTTCCCATGTTGCATGAGAACACATCCTAACCCTTTGCCCGAAGCATCGCTGTAGATAACAAATCCATCCGAACCAGATGGTATTATCAGAACAGGTGTCGAAATAAGTCTTCTCTTGAATTCTTGAAAACTCTTATCACAATCCTCGCTCCAACTGAATTTTATATCTTTACGAGTCAGCTGAGTTAACGGAGTAGCGATTCGAGAAAATCCTTCCACAAATCTCCCATAGTAACCAGCTAAGCCCAGAAAGCTACGTACTTCGGTCACCGACTTTGGTTGCTCCCAACTTTGTATGGCTTCGATCTTCGTCGGGTCGACAGATACTCCATGTTTTGACACCACATGCCCAAGGAATGCTACTTCCTCTAGCCAGAACTCGCATTTCTTCAGCTTGGCATATAGCTTGTTATCACGAAGCCATTGCAGTACCAGCTTCAAATGGTGCTCATGATCTTCACGACTTTTGGAATAGATGAGGATGTCATCAATAAAGACAAAAACGAACTGATCCAAATATTCCTTGAATACATGGTTCATCATATCCATGAAAGCAGCAGGAGCATTAGTCAATCCAAAAGACATGACTAAGAATTCATAATGCCCGCATAGGGAGTTCGAAGGCGCGTCTTTGGAATATCCTCGGTTTTAATCTTCACCGATGATATCCGTAAGCGAAGATCGATCTTTGAAAAGAATTGTGCTCCTTGCAACTGGTCAAACAGGTCATCAATGCGAGGTAGCGGATACCTATTCTTGATAGTGACGTGATTCAATTCTTGGTAGTCGATACAAAGTCTCATACTCCCGTCTTTCTTCTTTACGAATAACACAGGAGCACCCCAAGGAGATGTACTAGGACGAATAAAACCGATGTCCAATAACTCCTGTAGTTGGACCTTTAACTCCTGAAGTTCAATAGGAGCCATTCGATATGGGATTTTAGAAATGGGCTTTGTACCAGGTTCAAGGTAAATAAAGAATTCACCTTTACGTTCTAGGGGTAGAACGGGAAGTTCTTCAGGAAATACGTCAGGAAATTCACTAACAACGGAAATAGTATTCAAATCTGACGTGTTTTTGTTCAAGTCTGTGACATGGGCTAAGAAAGCTTGGCATCCATTTTTCAATAAATGAATAGCTTTATGGCTTGATATGACAGTGATTGACTTTAATGGTTTGGTTGTTTGAATTCGCATAATAGGTTGGTTAGGAATATGAAAACTAACAACCTTATGAAAACAATCAATTTTAGCATGATTCGTGGTTAACCAATCAATCCCTAAAATCACATCAATTGCAAGAATTTTCAATGAAATAAGGTCGGTAGGTAATGTGATGGTACCGACTTGAATCAAGCAAGATTTATATACAGTTGATGTAATAAAAGTTTCTACTAACGGAGTCTCAACAGATAAGTCAAGGTCTAATTTCTCTGGAGTCAAGTTTAAACGTTGAGCACAAGCAGGAGAGATAAAAGAATGGGTAGAACCGGTATCTAGTAAGGTATATACTTCACAAAAGTTTATGATTAGCTTACCCGTAATCAACTCGTTTGGGTTCCTCGTGTTTTGGGCAGTCACACGACAAACGCCCTTCCTGGAACCACCGACTTTGACTTGTCTGGGACAACCTTTGGAGTCACCATCCCCGTTGATCTTAGTTTCGCAACTGGACAATCTCTAGCTATATGACCTTCCTTTCCACAATTATAACACACCTTGGATTGTTGTGGGCAGTTTGGGTTGATGTGTCCCTCTTTCCCGCATTTGTAACAAACGATCGGTGCTCGTTCTCCTCCCCTAGAAACAATTGATGTTTGTGCTGACGTCTTCACGTTATCATTGTTGTACCTCCTTTTCTTGAAATCTCCTCCCGACTCGCTCCTTCTATTATCACGGCCACGATTACCACCATAGTGGTTACCGCTTTTGTCCGAATGTTTTCCTCCTCTTTGGTTTTCATTGCTGGACGATCGCCGCGCATTTGGTATGACCACAGGTTGTGGTCCCTTGGTTGAACATACTTATTATCTCGCTCTAATAATTAAGCCCTGTTTAAAACATCTGAATATAAAGAAAATTTATCAGAGATAAGATATTGCCGAACTTCAGGCTTTAGACCTCTCAGAAACATCCTTGTCGTTCGTTCCTCATTTTCGACCAAATGAGGTGCAAACCTGGATAACTCTGCAAACATTGCCTCGTACTGGGACACCGTCATGTTGTTTTGTTCCAGTCTAATAAAATCCACCTCCTTCATATGACGAATACTTTCAGGAAAGTACTTATCATTGAATAGTTTCTGAAATGTTTCCCAAGACGTCTTTGAGTGCGGTGGTGATACGCTTCATAGACTCCCACCGGTGAGTACGCCTCACCGGAACATAAAGGTGGCGAATGGAACCTTCTGTTCCTCCATGTATCCCAAGACATCGAATATCTTGTTAATTTGCTTGACCCATGTTTCCGCCTTGATCGGATCCGGCTTTCCCTGAAATTCTGGTGTCCCAACTCTTTGAACTGCTTGGCTGTGACAAGCCGTGCATTGCTAGCATTTCCACCCATATTTTGTGTACGAGTCTCCCTCGTCTGGTTTTGCATGAACTGGAAAAAGCTTCTAAACATCCCATCATTCATTATTTGTTCGGTAGTGTTGTTTACAAGAGAAATATTGCCTTCCTGTGGAACGTTCCCCTGGGTGGTGATCAAAGGTGTCTCTACGGTCTGATTTACTCCATTATTAACGTTCTCAGCTGCCATTCTTAAATACTGCCATAAAACAAGGGTTAATAGTCATGTCATATATTGACCGACCAAATAAATACCAAATAAACTTAGTCAGGTCATACTAGCGAAGGAATTCCCCGTCTCTCCCCTCCTAGTTCTTGTCTCACATCTCAGCCAGGGATCATATCCCTAAGCTTTGATACTAACTGTGACGCCCCCAAAATAGGATACATCACCCATTCTGAGTCACCAACTACATGATACAGAAACAAATACAACTTCAGTAATACAATTGTCGTACAAAATACGACAACACATGTACTGTGAGTTTGAATACAAATATTGTCTATTAGAGAGTATACAAACTCAAAAGGAGTCCTCATTACAATTATTGATACTCTATTTTACAAAAATAGTGAGGACTTCTAAACAACTATCTTGAATCATCACTCCATACCTCGGCTAGTTCCTGCTAAATTCTCTCTTCTTGAGAAGAACAATTGAACAAA
The DNA here is from genome assembly GCA_020205615.1 of Panax quinquefolius. Taxonomy (NCBI): domain Eukaryota; kingdom Viridiplantae; phylum Streptophyta; class Magnoliopsida; order Apiales; family Araliaceae; genus Panax; species Panax quinquefolius. The sequence goes on along the minus strand of CM035172.1, from coordinate 85,014,160 downwards.
AAGGAAAAGGGTGAGCTCAACTAGCCCAGTAAAGAATATTATGACTAAGATAATATACAACAAATTATCATTAGTCTTCAACAGGGAAAATCAGATAAAATATAATAGACAAAAAGTTTTAGATCAACAACTGCAGCGGAAACAACAATCCATTAGAAAAGTCAAGTAGAGAAAGAATTCTACTATCTTCTAAGATTTAAAAGTCCATCAGCAATATTTTATTCCTGTAACATCAATCAATATACATCTAGAATCAAATATTCATCTTTGCACTACAGGCCAAAGATATTCATTTGTATCACCAGTTGGTCATGTTCATCTCAAATTTTGTTCATCTTTGCACTCACGGCCAAAGATATTCGTTAGGTAATCATTCATCTTTGCTCTGGGCCAAAGATATTCAAATAAATATCATCATTTAGGGACTGAGGATGATGAAAAATATTTTAAAGAAAATGAATCCAGTGAGACAGAAGGACAAATATTAGGGATTCGTATCACAGTTTATCCAAGATCAATAATACTCCATAATAACCAATTTTGAAGCATAATTCAAAAATAAAGATCAAAACAAGGATACAATCAAAGATAGTAACCATAATAGACATCTTGGACAAAAAGAAGAAAATTTCATTTTTTGGGTGAATAGTGCCGTATTCGTGAATAGTGCCGTATATGTGAATAGTGCCGTATACGTGAATAGTGCCGTATTCGTGAATAGTGCCATATACGTGAATAGTGCCGTATACGTGAATAGTAACCCCGACACAAAAGGTTCCAAATTTGATAAAAAGTTCAGACCAATATTTCGGCATAATGATATTGAAGAAATAATATTATTTACGAAGAAAATAACATTCCTTACCTCACAAAGACAGTACTTCTAACTGGAATACTGGATACAGTGCTGAAGGAACTTGCACCGTATAGAAACACTCAAAGTACTAAAATACTCACAAAATACGCTCGATATTATAGAGAGAGAAAGAGAGAAAACTTATGAATTCTGGTGTGATTTTCAATTCTAACTAAGCACCTTATTTATATGAAAATGCTTAGAACGCCATATATGAGACTAACTTTCTTTACACGATGGCTTTACTCGCTACTATTCAAGCCTACCACATTTGAATAAAAATCTCAGCACATTTTCACCAACCAAAAGTGGGGCCCACCCATGTTTTAATAAAAATCATTTTATTTTCCGAAACTTCAAAAATTCATAATAAATAGCCCTTTTATCAGAAAAATTCAAATCTCATGTGCTTTCCATAGAAAATTTAATTCTCTACAACTTTGTAGAAGAAAGTGTTACCAAATTCCAAATAAAAAATACCCGAAATCCATAAACGGATGATTTTTAATACCACTATTCCGACAAAATACTGATAAAACACCTCAACATTAATTCCTTCAATTATAACAACAATAAAATAAATAAATCCATCATTTATATCCACGTTAAATAGATATTTCCTTATCATATAAATCAATAATTAATTATTCATAAATAATATTACAGAATCACAATTTTGACAATCAGGAAGTTCCCAGGAAAGAGGGGGCTTTCCGATAAGGATTTCTCCTTACTGGCGCGCAATTAGGTGACCAAACCTCTCCTTGACAGAACTTTCTAGACATTGCCAATAATGCTATCTAATAATATTATTCCAAATAATATGAATTATTGATCTAATAACGGAGATGTTGTGTAAGACCCCGAAATTTTTTTAAATAAAAAGGAATTTCCTTTATTTATTATCTTGAAATAGTAAGGGTTGATTTGATTAATGTGGATAGTTAAGGGTTAAATACTCAAATATTTCAAAATAAGCAAGTGGTTATAAAATATTCATTTTTGTCTGGGAATATTCGTTTGGTCGTGGAATATTAATGATCTTTGTCGGGGAATATTCGTTTGGTCGTGGAATATTAAAGACTTTGTCGGGGAATATTAAATGCACGACGGTAGCGACCATGTGTGGAGCCCCATAACGGAAAGCGATTGGATGAGGAAAGCGACAAAGTTTGGGTGGTTATAAATAGGCGTAGTTATTCTGAATTAAGATCGTTGGAATACCCGGTGGTTAAAATACGATGTCTGGCGTGGTTGCCTAAAGAGCTTTACGGTATTTGCAGTATTGTTGAATTATTGATCCTTACGTGAAGATGGCACTACTCAATAATTTTCACGAGTAATTCTTATTCAATATTTTATTTTATTGATTGATAATTGTTGTGTTGATATTTTATATTATTGTTGTTCAATAATTGTCCTTCGCGCATGATATTTCCCATTATCGGATCAATAATTCATATTATTTGAATAATATTATTAGATAACATTATTGGCAATGTCTAGAAAGTTCGTCTAAGAGAGGTTTGGTCACCTAATTGGCGCCTTGAGAAGGAGAGATCCTTATTGGAAAGCCCCTCTTTCACAGGAGGCGATTTGGTTGTCATAAATGTGATTCTGTAATATTATTTGTGAATAATTAATTATTGATTCATATGATAAGGAAATATTTATTTTATATGAATATAAATGATGGATTTATTTATGTGGTTATAAATGAAGAAATTATGTTGAGGTGTTTTATCAGTATTTTATCGGATTGGAGGTATTAAAAATCAAATCAGGGGTTTTGAGATATATTGCGGAGGTTATAATTTTTAATCCGACCGTTGGATTGTGGTAATTTTTGGGTATGTTATACATACATAAGTTGAGTATATGTCCACAAATTTTGAACCGTTAAAAATTCACGAATGATTTGTTATGAATTTTAAGAGGTGTCTGATTCGGAAATCAGGGTTATAATTGATTTTGGTGGAAAATTCTAGAATTGAGTGGGCCCCACTTGTGGTTGGTGAAGAAATGTGCTGAATTTTATTTCAAATGTGGTGGGTGGCAATAGTAGCAGGTAAAGCCATCAGGTAGCAGGTCAAGTCTGCTTCGGCGGGCTAACATCTTCCTATAAATAGAGGGCTAAGTTAGAATTGAAAATCACACCAGAAACAAAGTTTTCTCTCTTTCTCTCTCTATATTATTGAGCGTATTTTGTGAGTATTTAGATACTTTGAGAGTTCTTTGTCAAGATACAAGTTTCATTCAAACATCACTTGACCTTTCCTTAGAAATCTTGATTCTTTGAGGTAAGGGATGTTATTTTCTTCTCAAATGATATTAATTCTTCAATATCATTATGCTGAAATATTGGTTGGTACTTTTTATCAAATTTGGAATTTTTTCATGTCGGGGTTACTATTCATGAGTTACTATTCACGAGTTACTATTCATGAGTTACTATTCACGAGTTACTATTCACGAGTACTATTCATGAAGCGTGAAGATGTTTTTTGTGGAATTTCTATCTTTTGGTGTGTGGAGTTACTATTCACGATATCTGACTATTCACGATCTGGCACTATTCACGAATCACGGCACTATTCAATTGAAAAATGAAAATTTTTCTTTTCGTCTAAAATATCTATTCTGGATACTAGCTTTGATTGTATCCATGTTTTGATCATTCTTGAATTTTACACCACTATGATTATTTTTGAGGTATTTTTGGACGTGGATAAAACCAAGTACGAATCCTTAATCCTTGTCATTTTGTTTCCTTTGGATTCGTTCTTTAAAATATTTTTCATCATCCTCGATCTTAAATGATGATATTATTGAATATCTTTGGCGATGAGTGCAAAGATGAATGATTTCTGAAGAATATCTTTGGCTGTAGTAAAAAAGATGAATGATTTTGAAGAATATCTTTGGCTGTAGTGCAAAGATGAGCAGTGTGTTTAAATGAACATGACCGATCGATGAATATCTTTGGCCTTTAGTGCAAAGATGAGCAGTGTTGAGATGAACATGACCGATTGATGAATATCTTTGGCTTCAGTAGTAAAAGATGAATATTTGATTTGAGATGAATATTGATTGATGTTACGAGGGGATAAAATATTGATGATGGATTTGTTAAATTCATAGATTATAGTAGATTTCATTCTCTACGTAACTCTTCTATGAATTATTATTTCATTGCGAATATTGATCTCGAAACTTGTTGTCTATTGTATTCTATCGATTTTTCCTGTTGGAGACTAACGATAATTTGTTGTATATTATCTTAGTCATAACATTCTTTCTTTGGGCTAGTTGAGCTCACCCTTTTCCTTGTTGTTCCATTTTTTCTTCTCGTGGAGGCGAGAATGTAGCGAGTCTTAGTCGGGGTATGGAATGAAGGTTCTAGAGAGAGTTGTTTAGTAGTCCTCACCATTATTGTAAAATAATGTATCAATAAATGTGATGAGGATTTATTTGAGTATAAATATTGTCTAGAAGATAATATTTGTATTTATCTCACACGCTTTTCTTGTTGTAATAATAAAGTTGTAGTTGTTTACGTACCATGTATTTGGCGACTCGAGAATGGGTTGGATGGAATGGACCTATTTTGGGGTCGTCCACGGATTGGTATCGAGCTTAGGATATGATCTCTGGCGGAGATCGGGAATAGAACTAGGAGGGGAGAGCGAGTAAATCCTTTGCTAGTGTGTCCTACCTAAGCTTATTTGTTAGTTGGTCAAGTATATAGGGATATTATGTGATTGATTTCCTTAATTAACCCTTGTTTTATGGCGAAGAATTGAGAATGTAATTGAGAATATTAATAGTGGTGTAAATGAGACCGTGGAGATGCTCAGTACTTAACAACGAGGAGAGCGTGCAACAGTGGCAATGTACCTCTGTGAATAACACCTTTGAAGCGAGATGATGAGCGAGGGGATGTTTAGAAGTTTTTTGGTTCATGCAAAATCGACGAGGAGACTTCGTGTTCAAAATCTGAGGAGGAGATGATAGCAATTCACGGGTGGTCACGACCAAGCAGCTTCAAAGAGTTGGGACCACGAGTGCTGGGAAGCGAGATCCGATCATGGCGGAAACATGGGTCAAGCAAATTACCAAGATATTCGATGTCTTGGGATGCGAAGGAACGAAAGTTCCATTCGCTACTTTTATGTTAAAAGTGGCGAGGCGATTCATTGGTGGGAATCGTGAAGCGTACCCATTCACCGGTACTTTTCGGCGTATGTCATGGGAGACGTTTGAAATAGTTCAATGACAAGTACTTCCACGAAAGTATTCGTCGTATATGAAGGAAGTGGAGTTTATTAGATTGGAGCGAGAATAACATGGCGGTGTCCCAAAGACGAGGCGAAGTTTGCGGAGTTATCGGTTTGCACCTCATTTGGTGGAGAATGAGGAAGCGATGACGCGGATGTTTCGAGAGGTTTGAAACCCAAGATACGTCGGTATCTCATTTCTCATAAATTTTCTCTCTATTCGGATGTTGTAAGCAGGGGCTCGATTGTTAGAAGCGAGATAACGAGTACGTTCAACCGAGGGACCATAACCGAGGATCATACCAAAGATAGCGTCATCGAATAACGATAACCGGTGGAGAAAGAAGAATACGGACAAAGGCGGTAACCACTACGGTGGTAAGCGTGGCCATGAAAATAGAAGAAGCGAGTTGGGAGGAGATTTTAAAAGAGGAGATTCAACAACGACCATGTGGAGCGTCGCCGCCAAAGGCAAGCTGGTTCCAAGGAGGAGAAAGACCATCGGTCGTATGTTACAAATGCGGAAAGAGGGACATATCGGCCCAAAGCGCCCCTAGCAGTTTAAGGTATGCTATAATTGTGGAAAGAAGGACATATCGCTTCGAGATTATGCGATATCGAAACCTAGTCTGGTGAGGCGGTGACTCAAAAGGATGTCCCGAAAAGTCAAAGTCAGCGATTCACGGAAGAGCGTTTGTCGTGACCAAATCAAAATCGAGGAACCCGAACGAAGTTAGCACGGGTTAGTTAATTATAAATTCTTGCGAAGTTTATACCTTACTAGAATACCGGTTCTACCCATTCTTTTATCTCTCTTGCTTGCGCTCAACGTTTGAACTTGACTACGGAGAAATTAGACTTTGACCTATTTATGGAGACTGTTAGGAGAAACTTTCATTACATCCGTTGTTTAGAAATCTTGCTTGATTCAAAGTTGGCACTATCACATTACACCTGTTAACCTTATTTCTATAGAGATATTTGCTTTTGATGTGATTTTAAGGTTAACTACTCATCATGCCGAAATTGATTGCTTTCGTAAGGTTGTTAGTTTTCATATTCTAAGCAACCTATTATTGAATTCAAGCAATCAAACCATTGTAATCAAACATTTTCATATCAAGCTATGAAGTCATTCGTTTATTACGGATGTTAAGTTTTCTTAGTCCATGTTATGGATTTGAATAAAGAGACGCGTCGATTTGAATAATATTCTTGTTGTTATTGATTTTTCCGGCGTATTTCTGAAGAATTTATTGGCTTACTCCCAAAGACTGATATTAAATTTTGTATCGACTTTGAACCCGGTACAAAACTCATTTCTAAAATCTCATATCGAATGGCTCCTATTGAACTTCAGGAGTTAAAAAATTCAACTATAGAATTTGGTACATGAGCCTTTATCTTGTGACTTCCTTTGTGGAATGCACCTAAGCCAGACTCTCTGTAAGGGACGTCATATTCGTGCGATAGTAAACTGATAGGTGTCATTGTGACGTGCTATCCAAGGTTGGGATATGAGTCACAGTTGAGAACAACCTAAGTCGGTAATCGAAATGCGTAGTTTTCTAGGCTTAGTTGGTTATTATCGGAGATACGTTGAAGGATATTCTCGAATCGCTATTCCATTAACGTAGCTAACTCATAGAGATACAAAATTCGAATGGAGCAAGGAATGTGGGAAGAGCTTCGAAGAACTCAAGAGGAGACTCATTTCAGCACATGTTCTGACCATGCCATCCTGGAAAAGCGAACGTGGTAGGCGGCGTGTTGAGTAGAAGATCGTATACAATCTGATACGATGTTGTCAAAGACTAATTTCAGTATAATATACAAATAATAGAGATGGAGATGAAAACTCTAGGTACCCACGTGATGATATCTGATGCACGTGATGATATCTGAGTATAATCGACTTTAATCGATAAAGTTAAAGCCGCATCAAGCTACACACCGGAGCTGATGAATTTGAAGAAGGAGGTGCAAGAAGTTGTTATTTTAAAAGCGAGAATCGGTGAGGTGAGGAAAGCTCAAACCTTCGATTTATTAATCCATTTGAAATTCTCGATCGAATAGGAACTGTGGCCTATAGACTCGTTTTACCACCAAGTATGACGCGTGTTCATAACGTTTTTCACGTATCGATGTTACGACCCGAAACACGTTATTGAGTTAGAACCGGACGAGATAGCCGAAGACTTAACGTATGAGGAGGTACCTGTCAAGATTTTGGATAGGAAGGAGCATGTCCCTACGCCAAGAAAGGTCATACCACAAGTTAAAGTTTTGTGGAGGAATCATGCTTTATAGAGGAAATGACACGGGAATTGGAAAGCGAAAATGAAAGCGAGGTATTCTCATCTTTTGAAACACCAGTACGTCGTCAATTTCGAGGACGAAATTTCATAAGGAGGGAGGTTGTAAGACCCAATTTTTTTTAAATAAAAGGAATTTCCTTTATTTATTATCTTGAAATAGTAAGGGTTGATTTGATTAATGTGGATAGTTAAGGGTTAAATACGCAAATATTTCAAAATAAGCAAGTGGTTATAAAATATTCATTTTGTCGGGGAATATTCGTTTGGTCGTGGAATATTCGTGATCGTTAGAATATTCGTTTGGTCGTGGAATATTAAATCATTGTCGGGGAATATTAAATGCGACGACAGCGCGACCGTGTGTAAGGCCCCATAACGGAAAGCGATTGGATGAGGAAAGCGACAAAGTTTGGGTGGTTATAAATAATTGGCGTAGTTATTCACGAATTAAGACTGTTGGAATACCCGGTGGTTAAAATACGATGTCTGGCGTGGTCTGATGCAAGCGGTATTACGCATGTGATTGTTGAATTATTGATCCTTACGTAAGATGGCACTACTCAATAATTTTCACGATGAATTCTTTATTCAATATTTTATTTTATTGATTCAATAATTCTTTGTGTTGATATTTTTATATTATTGTTGTTCAATAATTGTCATTTTGATATTTCCCATTATCGGATCAATAATTCATATTATTTGAATAATATTATTAGATAACATTATTGTCAATGTCTAGAAAGTTTCTATCTAAGGAGAGGTTTGGTCACCTAATTGCGGCGCCCGATGAAGGAGAGATCCTTATTGGAAAGCCCCTCTTTCTGAGAGCGACTGGTTGTCATAAATGTGATTACGTAATATTATTTGTGAATAATTAATTATTGATTCATATGATAAGGAAATATTTATTTTATATGAATATAAATGATGGATTTATTTATGTGGTTATAAATGAAGAAATTATGTTGAGGTGTTTTATCAGTATTTTATCGGATTGGAGGTATTAAAAATCAAATCAGGGGTTTTGAGATATATTGCGGAGGTTATAATTTTTAATCCAAATGGTTGGATTGTGGTAATTTTTGGGTATGTTATACATACATAAGTTGAGTATATGTCCACAAATTTTGAACCGTTAAAATTCACGAATGATTTGTTATGAATTTTAAGAGGTGTATCGATTTAAATCGGGGTTATAATTGATTTTGGTGGAAAATTCTAGAATTGAGTGGGCCCCACTTGTGGTTGGTGAAGAAATGTGCTGAATTTTATTTCAAATGTGGTGGGTGGCAATAGTAGCGTGTAAAGCCATCGGTGCGTGGTCAAGTCTGCTTCGGGGCTAACATCTTCCTATAAATAGAGGGCTAAGTTAGAATTGAAAATCACACGAAACAAAGTTTTCTCTCTTTCTCTCTATATTATTGAGCGTATTTTGTGAGTATTTAGATACTTTGAGAGTTCTTTATCAAGACAAGTTTCATTCAAACATCACTTGAGCCTTTCCTTCCAAGAAATCTTGATTCTTTGAGGTAAGGGATGTTATTTTCTTCTCAAATGATATTAATTCTTCAATATCATTATCTTTGAAATATTGGTTGGTACTTTTTATCAAATTGGAATTTTTTTCATGTCTGGGGTTACTATTCATGAGTTACTATTCACGAGTTACTATTACTATTCATGAGTTCTTATTCACGAGTTACTATTCACGAGTACTATTCATAAAGCGTGAAGATGTTTTTTGTGGAATTTCTATCTTTTGGTGTCGGAGTTACTATTCACGATATCTGGCCTATTCACGATATCTGGCACTATTCACGAATACGGCACTATTCACTGAAAAATAAAAATTTTTCTTTTCGTCTAAAATATCTATTCGGATACTAGCTTTGATTGTATCCATGTTTTGATCATTCTTGAATTTTACACCACTATGATTATTTTTGAGGTATTTTTGGGCGTGGATAAAACCAAGTACGAATCCTTAATCCTTGTCATTTTGTTTCTTTGGATTCGTTCTTTAAAAATATTTTTCATCATCCTCGGTCTTAAATGATGATATTATTGAATATCTTTGGCCGATTAGTGCAAAGATGAATGATTTTCGAAGAATATCTTTGGCTGTAGTGCAAAGATGAATGATTTTTTGAAGAATATCTTTGGCTGTAGTGCAAAGATGAGCAGTGTTTAAATGAACATGACCGATCGATGAATATCTTTGGCCTTTAGTGCAAAGATGAGCAGTGTTGAGATGAATATGATCGATCGATGAATATCTTTGGCTGTAGTGCAAAGATGAATATTTGATTTGAGATGAATATTGATTGATGTTACGAGGATAAAATATTGATGATGGATCGTTAAATTCATAGATTATAGTAGATTTCATTCTCTACGTAACTTTTCTATGAATTATTATTTCGCTGCGAATATTGATCCGAAACTTGTTGTCTATTGTATTCTATCGATTTTTCCTGTTGGAGACTAACGATAATTTGTTGTATATTATCTTAGTCATAACATTCTTTCTTTGGGCTAGTTGAGCTCACCCTTTTCCTTGTTGTTCCATTTTTCTTCTCGGGAGGCGAGAATGTAGCGAGTACTAGTGGGGTATGGAATGAAGGTTCTAGAGAGAGTTGTTTAGTAGTCCTCACCATTATTGTAAAATAATGTATCAATAAATGTGATGAGGATTTATTTGAGTATAAATATTGTCTAGAAGATAATATTTGTATTTATCTCACGATTTCTTGTTGTAATAATAAAGTTGTAGTTGTTTACGTACCATATATTTGGCGATTCGAGAATGGGTTGGATGGAATGGACCTATTTTGGGGTCGCGTCACATGTTGGCGATGACAATTATTGAGCAACAATAATATAAAATATCAACGCAGTGACAATTATTGAATCAATAAAATAAAATATTGAGCAAGAATTATCGTAACAATTATTGAGTAATGCCTTCTTACGTAAGAATCAATAATTCAACAATCTTGTGCAAAAAACCGGTGTCTTCTTGTGCAACGCAGCGTACATCGTATTTTAACCACCGGGTATTCCAATAGTGTTAACGGTAACAATTATGCCGTTATTTATAAAACTCAAACTTTGTCATTTTCTTCATTCGACAGTTATCCGTTATGGGGCCCACAAATGGCTGCACCGTCGTACGAATATTCCCCGACAGAAAGAATATTCCACGACCAAACGAATATTCCCCAACAAATGAATATTTTATAACCACTTGCTTATTTTGAAAATTTTGCTCATTTCACCCTTCACCAAGTATTATATCAAATTAATACCTTATTATTCACAATAATAAATAGAGGAAATTTGATTTTATTTATAATAAGTTGGGGTCTTACAGTTATTCTATGTATATCTATATATAATAGTATTATATTGTGATGATATTATTCTAATATTGGAGATCTATATTACTAATATTAGCTCTTCGGATAAAGCGTTATAAATTGTGTAGCGGTAATCAATGGTTCATGCAAGTTTTACTTAACTCTACTTAGAGTTGTTTTATTCGGATATGCTTATGGATAATCATTGCTGATTGCCATTATAGAATTGTACTCTATACATATTGCATGTATAAGTCAGGTATGAAAGGCTGATAACCTTCATTACCATTCAGTCCAGATATATTTGTTCATGTTAAATACTTGTTCAGTCATAAAACTTGTTCCTGCTAGTTCGCAATTATATTGTTGAATTATAGCCAGCTTATTATTCAGATTTTTTTAATAATGATATATCGTTAAATTATTGAACTTAAACTTGCTAGGAAATCTTATGCTCACCCTTGCTATATCATGATAAACATTGCAAATTAAGACGAACGCGTCGGATACAAGGAAATGTTAAAGACAGTTCCAGCTTAAAGTTAATGTGTGCGATTAGATTTGTAATGTTATTATAAGTTAAATAAGTTATGTATTGTGTATAAGTTAATGTTACTCCACCTTGGGGATAGTTTGTAAAGTTTATTGTATAAACAATTTATGTTTATATCTTCAGCAAATAGTAATAGTGTTAGAATGATTGTACCGAATCCGCGGTGATTCGGGACCCGGATTCGGGGCTCTCACATATTCGATTGGTCGGGAAATATTCGTTTTAACATGTAATATTTGTACGACGACATAATCATTGGTGGACCCCACAACGGAGGTACTGTCGTAGTTAGAAAATGATTGAAATCTTTTTAAAAATAACGGCAAAAGTTTTACCGTTAAACTGTTGAACTACCCGGTAGTAAAAGTACAGTAATACGCGTGGTTGCATAGTAGCACACAGTATTGATTATTGATGCTTACATGAGAAGTCGCTCAGTTATACTCAATTATTGCTACAATAATTGCTGCATAATATCTCTCATATTATTGATTTAATTATTGTCATTGTAACATCTGCATAATATTTATTATTATTAAATCAATAATTGAGATGATAAAGTTATTCATATTATTATTTGCAATATTGACAATGTCTAGAAAGTTCTATCGAGGAGAGGTTTGGTCACCTAAATTATTGCGGCATGATAGGAGAAATCCTTATCGAAAAGCCCCCTCTTTCCTAGGAATGATCTAGTTGTTAAATATTGTGAGTTATAATATTAATGATGAATAAGTTCATGTTGATTAAAGATGAAATTGATATTTTCATTGTGTTGGGATTATTAGTGTTAGTGGAAATCGACATCTATTTCGATAATAATGGATGTCTGGAGGTTATATTGACCAATCGGGTAATTAATCGGATAAATGAGCAATTAATTGCTATTATTTCACATGCTTATAACTATTTGTTCACATGTATGTACTATTGATTCACATGCATGTACTATTAGGGGAGGTGGTGCAAGATTGATAATACTTGCATGACTAAATTAAAAATAGAGGTATAGATGAAGGTATTATACCGTAACTATTTTTTTTACATGTGTGTACTATTGATTCACATGAACATACTATTGATTCACATGATATACTATTAGGGGAGGTGGTGCAAGTTTGATAATACTTGCAGGACTAAATTAAAAATAAAGAAAAAGATGATGGTATTATACTGTAATATTTCGAGCCCCAAAACGTGCAATTATCGAAACTATATTTTACTATAAATAGAAGCTCATTCTTCTTTCATTCTCACCAATTCACTAAGACTCACAAGAGAAATTATAGAGCGAGAAGCTATAAAGAGAGAAGCTTTAGAGAGAAAGTAGAAGAGAGAAGCTTCAGAAGAGATATTATTTTTCGTATTCGTATGGATATTATCTTCGTTCAATATTCAAATGAAATAATATTTTCATCCATACTCTGTAGTATGTAAGTAATATTATTTTGTTTCGTATTCCTACTTCTACACTCATTTTGTTGAAGTATTGCTTCTATACTCCGTGAAATGAGTAGAATATCATTGATATTTGCGCTTCATCCAGTATCTTTTCATGAAAAATATTATTTTGAGCTTTCTTGATAATTATTGATTTTTTCATGCTGGAATACTATTCACGAGTTACTATTCATTAGTTACTATTTACGGGTTACTATTTACCCTATTACTATTCACTCGAATATTATTCACTGGGGTATTCGGGGCACTTTTGGTGCCGAAGTACTATTCACGAGTTACTATTCATGGGTTACTATTCACCCGATTACTATTCACTCAAATATTATTCATTCGAGTATCTGGGGCACTTTTTATGTCGGGGTACTATTCAAGAGGTACTATTACCTGTAGACACTCGAAATTTTCTGTACTATTGTCACTAACATTGTAGGAGGACAGATTCGTCTTTTAAGAGGGAACCCTGAAAGACAATCCTCATCCGTACCGAATACTACCGGAAGTTCAACATCAACCCCGGAGCACAGTCTGGGAGTAACAATTCCAATCTTGGAGATAACCCCGAGGCGTGCAGATCCAATACCGGAACACACACCGGAGAAGACCGATTAATCTTTGAGATAACCCCGAGGTATCCAGTCTCAGTCCCAAACATGGGAATATCCACCAACCTTGGTGATAACTCGAAGGAATGCAGTTTCGGCGATAACCTCGGAAATGCTTGTTTCAAATGAGACCAGCTTCAATCTCGGCGCTCACAACGAGATACCCTGTACCAATTCGGCGATAACATCGGGAAGACAGGCACACCTCAAAGATGACAATGAGGACCTTCAACAAATGCAGCAGTCAAATCTCAGCGAAGTTTGAGCAACGTCTGCTTTACTAGCCCAAACCGGCGATAACACCGGTGAGGGGTAACATCATCATCTTGCCAACGCGATGCCACACCACGTCGTCTCAAACATCTCTACACAACGATGTCCCACAAGACTAACCAATCCTGAGTGACTATTGTGAGGGGTAACGGATAGAAGTTGAAGCTTGAAGACCGGAGGGCACCGTCCCATCTTCAATGACTTCGTACAAACTCTAATCCCATGCCATCGTACAACTCTCGACAACGGCAGTCCGAAATCGGTTCTGTATACCTTAAACGGATGCTCGGATTGCACTTCTGAAAGTTTGAGTGGACATTACAGTGCCCGAGTGCACGTACTTTGAGACGACTAGACCCGAAAAACCCGGGCCCACTCGGGTTGCCTCTGGTACACCTGCGGCTACTTCGTCTATAAATAGAGGGCTTGGGGTGCTCATTTTGCAAGAGAAAACGGTGAGGAAACCCTACCCAATTTGCTCTTCACTCACCCCATGCAGTGTACTTTCTCCTTTTAAACACCTGTGAGCTCATATATAGCCTCTTTTGTACCTAAAAAAGCCAGTGTTTACCCACTCTAAAGATATAAAAGTCTTCTTTTCCAGTCAATTGTAAGCCTTCTCACATACTTTAAAGTCTTTCTCTTCATCCTTGCACACACCCTTCTACACGTTGAGAGTCGTGTTGCTTGCTTTTGCCCGGACTTTGGTCCTTGGTTTCATTTTAGTCTGTATATATATATATATATATATTATATATATATATATATATATATTTATATATATTGACTAACATTATCAAGTTATGCCTCGATTGAGCCTAGACTTGATGCAGGCGTTTATTTGCTTTTATATATATATATATATATATATATATATATATATATATATGAATCAATGCGTGTCAAACTTTGTTCGTTGAGCTAGACTTTCAGTGCGTTTATTTGCTTATATATATATATATATATATATATATATACATTATATATATATAGCGCATGTGTCGGATTACATTTTGATGAGCCTGAATTTTATATCCGGGGCGTTTAATTTCTTTTATACATATATATATATATATATATATATATATATATAATTATATATATGAAGCGTGGTGGACTACTACATTCGATGAGCCAGGATTTTATATCCGGAGCGTTTACTTGTTTTAATATATATATATACACTTATATATATTAACTGTGTGTCGGACTACATTCGATGAGCACAGATTTTACATCAAAGTGTTTTATCGCTTATACATACATATATATATATATATATATATATATATATATATATTGTCGTCCCACACTAGAGTTCACTTACGTGGTGGTTGATCGCTTCTGACTTTCTTTACGTTTATTCACCTTGCCTCGGAGTTTACTTATGTGGCGATTGATCGCTTTGTACAACTTTATTTATATTTTGTCCCTTTTGGAGTTTCCTTCGTGGCGGTTGGATCGTATTTCTGACTTTATTTACGTTTTCGTCACTTTGGAGTTTCCTCCGTGGCGGTTGATAACTTTTACAGCTTTATTTACATTTCTGATCACCCATGGAGGTGTTTCGTGGTTGGTGATCATGTCTGTATATATATATTTATAGCTTATATATATATACATGCTTACTGCTTTCATACAAATTGCAGTATCATGTGCGCCTAGGAATCATGTGATCATAGATTCATCCCATTGGATCTAGATTCGGTTCCCGTGATGGACATTTTCAGCTGTAAGCAGCTTGTAAATTATTCTGCGTTGTCTGAATTTCCTCAGATGGTTTCCATACCCATGAGGAAGTCGGCATTATGTTGTATATTATTTTCATACGAATGCCTCGCATCTGTCAAATAAAATCAATCAAGCCAAACACTTAATAAAATAGGAGTGTAAAAGGTCTCAATTACTATTGAGCATCAAGGTTTGAAAAACCTCTTTTATAAAACATCACTGCCATATCTTGCTTAAAATTGAATTTTTACATAAATTTAATCCCTGTGTATATAGGTGCGAACGAGGCCTTACACTACTTCCAAATAACAGCACATTGACCCACACACATACACATTCAGATAATAGTTTCTTGAAAAGAGGCGGTCACCGTGGTAACACAGATGTTGGGGGGTGCCTAACACCTTCCCTCCGCATAACCAAGTCCCCGGACCCTAACGAATCTCGGTTTCATCAACCCGTTTAGCAGTGTCACATCACTGGGTCAATGTGCAAACCTTTTCTCGGTTGTGTTGGTACAACCATTTAAAAAACCAACTGGCGACTCTTAACAGTCCCATCGTCGACATTATACATGTCGGACCTTTTTCGCTTGTTTTTTCAAACAAATCTCACCTAAAATGAGAACACCAAAGAACAAGTAACTGGAAAGGGACATCCAAAAATCCGAAGCGATCGACAGTGGCGACTCTGCTGGGGACTCCAGTAAGAGGACTTAAGCCGCTATTACAAATCTTTTCAAAACTGTGATCTGCTTGTGTGTGGATGTTGCATTTACATTTATGATGAATGTGTACGAATGCATTTTTTTCTTATTTCACTTAGTGCCTCGCACCATAACTGCTTGTGATATCAGTGCTTCGCACATGTCATCATTTTCATACGGGGAGACGTGATGTATGTGAATGTATGTTGTGTGGTCCCTCCACCAGGAGGCTATCCCGTCGGTGTTTGATTACTGGACTCGTAAGAAGACTAATTCTCCGAGGCTCAGGAAAGGCACCACCTAAATTCACTCCAATTGAAAGACTGGATTAACTTCCCGTCAAGTAGATTGCGATGATTTGGGAACCTTCATGCCAAAAAGCCGCTAGAGTAACCTAAGATAGGTCAGCCTATGATAAACCCAAAACGGAGGAAAGTCTCTTCATGCTCTCTCATTTCAAATTACTTGTAAACACAATTACTTGTAATTACATTCCATATCTATCTCCATGTAATGAGAAATATGAAGAAATGTGTACACAAACATATTTTAATTAACATGCTACAAACAGCTGACATCCATTTTGTAGGATAAAATTCCTAAAATGGACACATCACATAGCATGTTATTATACACATTCCCTAAAGACTAAACTATACAAGTCTTTCGCAGGGAACCAATCAGACCTACTACCCGGTCAAAGTCCAAAAAGGCAACAGGCCTACAGTCAATCATGTCGTCATCCGACCCGACTGAACTTAATCCAGTTTCTCGCAAAGAATTCGACGGATTAAGCAAACAAATTACAGATTTGGTATCGTTTCTACTCAAAGAACTACACCAAATTCAATCGTGGTCCAAAATACCCGTACATCTTTGAATCCTCCACACAAGGGGACCCTGTGTCATTACAATATTCGAACTACAGTTGGATACGACCAACAAAACTTATGATCTTGCCCATCTCAATCGGAGATCCAGACCTTTGGTGACATCAAAAGAAAGTCCTCCAAATGGAAGAGACCCTTCGTGCTATTTAAGGAATTGGAACACACAGGAGTGTTTCATATGCTGATCTTTGCATTTTTCCTGGTGTTCATTATCCAAAAAAGTTTAAAACTCCTGACTTTGAAAAATATGATGGGTTAGGAGATCCTTACACACATTTAAAGGTGTTTATTGGAGAACTTGGATCTTATGCAGAGGACGAAAAACTCATAATGCAATTATTCCAAAAGAGTCTAACTGGAGAAGCCCGTTCGTGGTACACAAGATTAGACAACTCCAAGATCCATAGCTGGGAAGAGCTAGCACATGCTTTCCTTACTCAATACAACTTTCAATCTAAGATGGTTCCTGATCGGTATCAAATTACCAAGATAAGGAAACAGTCTACCGAGTCTTTCAGAGAGTATGCTCAAAGGTGGAGACGCCTGGCTGCCCAAGTTAGTCCTTCCATGACCGAATCAGAAATGGTCATGACTTTCATAGACATACAAGAAGCGCCTTTCTATGAAAGAGTTTTAGCCGGCATCGAAAAACCATTTTCTGAAATGGTTAAACATGGGGAGATGGTTGAGATGGGTCTGAAGTCCGAAAAAATTCAAGACCTAGCTGCCCTTAAAGCTGTTGCTGATCACATCCAATCCAAAAATTATGGGAACAACCCACGGAGGGTCCATAAAAAGAAAGAGGAAGATGTTTCCCTGATACTACAGGGACAAAAAGGCAATCAAAACATGCCTGTTCAAAGGAGAAACTACACTCCCTTTCAAGCACAATCTGCGAACCCTCCAATACCAAAAGGTGGAGAAGTCAAATGCCCTCGAGTGTTTACACCCTTAGGGGATACCTTCGAGAACATTCTCAATCTTCTGACAACCCAGAAGAAAATTACGCATCTTCTTCCACCAGCCAGTCCTAATGGACGGGGTTTCAATGCTTCTCAAAAATGTGCTTATCATGCCGGGGCACCTGAACATGATACTCAGGATTGTTGGTCCTTGAAACACAAGATCCAAGACCTGATAGACAATGGGGAGATCGTGGTCACCAAACCAGATCAACCTCACGTTCAAGACAACCCTCTTCCTCAACACAAAGAAGAAGAGGTCAACATGATAAATTGGAGCAACGGACAAAGTTCTAATTTCAGCTGTGAATCATCCCAGACCCTCAAAGACGGTGATGACAAATGGGATTATGCCAAGTTCTAGTTCACAATGGAATAAAAAATGAAAGCTCTGTGCAAGCAAATTGAGCAATTGGCGGAACTGGTGACTTATCAGCACCAAGTGACACGTCAATTAGTCAGCCAGGAGCACGCCAGTCTCCTACCTCTTGTCATGAATATTCCCTCATCACTTTTAGAAAATGAAATGTTGGAAGACAAAGTGACAAAGAGAGCAAATGCCAAAGCCCGTTGGGATTTCGCCAACAAAAGGGAATTCACATATTTGGGCCAACCTATGGAGGAAATCCTTCATATGTTAATCAATAAAGGAAGGATCAGTTCCCTTCTACCTCCAATCAACCCCCGCGGGAGATTGGTGCAACTAACTCGATGGAGTATGTTAGTATCACTCCCGGTCTCATGGCCACAAAGACAGAAGAATCTTTGGGCACTCCGTCACCTTATCCAAAATCTAATTAACAGTGGTGTCCTGCGCCTAGCAGACAACAATATTGTGTTACGTGCAAGTGAGGATTCAGGTCCTACTAAGTGGAAGAATGTGGTAGCAGTCATATCCACTAAAAATGATGGGATTAACAAATCACTCACAATGCCAAAAATTCAACTCAAGGGAAGAAACAATCATTTGAAAGTGGCCGCTCCCGAGCTAATCAACTTACCATGCAGAGCACAATATCCTATTGTTAGCTTACGCAAAGTTTCGTGGAATTATGGAGAAGGTGAAGGATCCACCTCACATATAACTGCTACAGTGTCGAAGGAAAATCCACTGTATCTTCCCCAACGGGTGGTGAAGTCTACCATCAAATCAAAGGGGAAAATACCCATGGAGAAGATTGAAAATTCCTCTGCACTATGGGTCATAACGAAGCTAAGGTGGTTTTAAGCTTAAAAGAAGCTCCACAATAGATATTAATTTTGGACTTGGTCCTAACTTCCGAGAATCACTGAAAGGTATTGTTGAAGGTTTTAGAAGAAGCCTATCTACCAACATCAGTTGATACGAAAAAATTTCAACATCTGGTTGATCACATTTTCAACAACAATGTGATATCCTTCACTGATGATGATATACCTCCCGAGGGGACTGGTCATTGCAAGCCATTGCACATTGCGGTCTTGTCCTCCGGATACATGCTAGCTGGAGTCTTGATAGATGGAGGTTCATCTCTGAATATCTTTCTATACGCTACCTTGGTGAAGATGAATATCAATCTCAACGGAATTCGGAGTAGCCATACTATCCTCAAAGCTTTTGATGGAGCCCGCCGAAATTCGGTCAGAGTAATTGAGCTGCCAATTGAAATTGGTCCTCATACATTCTGCATGTCTTTCTATGTACTCAAGATAGATTCGGGATACAACCTACTCTTGGGACGACCATGGATTCATATGGTTGGGTCAGTCCCCTCCACTCTTCACCAACAGTTGAAATACATTATCAACAATAGCCTGGTCACGATTAACGCTGAACCAGAGTGTCCTCAACACGGGGACATGCCATTCATCAATACCAATGTTGATGTTGAACCGGTCAGTTTTCATGCCTTGGAAGTAAGCAATAGCCAATACCATGCTATTGGAATGCCATTACCCAAACCCAAGATTTCTGCCGAGGTAATGTCGGCTACTCAAGAAATGATGTCATTGGGTCATAAACCGGGACAAGGGCTGGGTAAAGATTTCCAGGGTATTAAATACCTAATTCGATTAACCAAGAAAACTGGAACATTTGGACTAGGCTATTCTGTCAGTTCTAGTCATAGGAATCCTTATAAGCATCAGCAGATTCCTTCAGCTTCAACCATGCGGCGTTTATCTTTGCCTTCAAGCTATGAGTCTGCACAACCTCTTGTAAAGGTGCCAGCCAATATAATGGCTATGTTATTTCCCAAACCGGTATCGATAAAGGAGAAAGAAGTCTTTGTTCCAAATCCCGCAGTGGAAGAAGAGGAACGAAGAATCAAGCAAGACGTCATTTGAATGATGTCAGGTATACGCATCATCTTTCATGATGAACATACCAACAGATACACCCCAGACGATGATTGCCCAGACATAATGGCCATCATTCGGGACAAGGAGGATGATGACAATCCCTCCATCACTGCGGTCCATCCGGACTTTGCCCTTGCCAATTAGAACAACACTCTTTGCATTGGTCGTCAAGGGTAAAGCGGGCAGAAACTCTTTCTGCCCTGTAGATATAATAACTGCTTATTTTTTTGTACAATATTATCAATTTATTTTGCCAGTATATGCTAACACTGTGTATGATCAAACACGTTTCATATATACTAAGTGAAAGCATATTTTATTTCAGGACTCTGAATTTAGATGTGCTTGTACTTGCTGATACGGTGCCTCTTCTACACAGGGATTGTACCTTTGATTTAGAGATGAATTCAGCATTGATGGATATACAGGATGACATTGAGGTGCCTCCAGAAATTCAAGAATGGGTCAAAGACAAACCCAAACCCAACCTTGATCAAACGACTTCTTTCAATCTCGGAACCTTAGAAAGCCCTAAGTTAATCCAGATTGGTTCAGACCTTACCCCAAATAAACGGAATGACATGGTTACGCTATTAACCCAATTCCAGGATGTGTTTGCATGGTCTCATGAAGACATGGTGGGATTGTCCACTGACATTGTCCTTCATCGCCTTCCCATCAAAGAGGGATTTAAACCAGTCAAGCAAAAGCTCAGGCGATTGAAACCTGAGTGGAGTTTAAAGGTAAAAGAGGAAATTGTGAAATAATTTCAAGCTGGCATCATCATGGTGTCTACACATCTTGAGTGGATATCCAACATTGTTCCCATGCCTAAAACTGGAGGGAAGGTGCGAGTTTGCGTGGATTAGCGGGACTTGAACAAAGCTTGCTTAAAAGATAGCTTTCCCGTGCCATTTATCCATATTCTCATTGACAATACTGCACAATACAACATGTACTCCTTTGCTGATTGCTTCGCGGGGTATCATCAGATCATGGTTGCTGATGAAGATCGTGAGAAAACTGCTTTCATCACGCCTTGGGGAACTTTTTGCTATAGACGGTTGTCATTCGGCCTCATCAATGACGGAGCCACCTATTAACGAGCTATGATGGCTCTTTTCCATGACTTAATGCACAAAGAGATTGAGATCTACGTGGATGACATCATTGTCAAGTCCCAGAAGGAGGATGACCATCTAGACCATCTCAGAAAGTTGTTCAACAGGTTGCGTAAATACAACTTGAAATTGAATCCAATAAATCGCCTTTGGCGTTAAATCAGCAAGTTGCTAGGATTTCTAGTCGACCACAAAAGGATTGAGTTGGATCCCGCCAAAATCCGAGCCATCACCGAAATGCCCATTCCTCAAAGCAGTAAAAGGAAATACGGGATTTTTGGGAAGAATCAACTTCATTAGCAGGTTTATCTCCTAACTCACAGCAACCTATGAGCCAATCTTCAAGCTATTAAGGAAGAACTCCTCCATGAAATGGAATGATGAGTGTCAAAATGCCTTCCTTACAATCAAGAAACAATTTAGTCAAAGCTCTCAGATTGGTACCACCTGTGGATGATGTTCCCCTGTTCATGTACCTGTCCATAAGTGACAATGCCATGGGCTGCATGCTGGGACAGAAGGACGATAGAGGCCAATAACGAGCTATCTATTACCTCAACAAAAGATTCTACAGTAGTGAACACAAGTACACTCTGATCGAAAAGACGTGTTGTGCTTTAGCATGGGCTTCCATGTGGTTACAGCATTACCTCCATGATCACACAACCCATCTCATATCCCACGTGGATCCTCTTAAATACGTGTTCAACAAACCCATGTTAAATTGTCGGCTGTCCAGATGGCAGCTGATCCTACAACAATTTGACATCGTATATGTGACTCAAAAGTCCATCAAAGGTCAAGGAATTGCGGATCAATTGGCCGCCGCATCTTTAGGGGATTTCAAACCCTTGGAAACATACTTCCTCGATGAAGGAGTAATGACAGTGCAACAACACCATCAGTACGATACATGCCAATCATGGAAGATGTATTTTGATGGAGCTGTTAATATGGAAGGTTCGAGCTGAGCGATTTTCTAGTAAATCGGTAACGGGAGCAAGATCCCGTCAGCCGCTAAATTGTAATTTATCAGCACCAACAACACAGTTGAGTATGAAGGTTGTCTCATGGGGCTAAAACTTGCCCGTTCAATGGGCATCAGGCGTTTAACTGTCTTTGAAGATTCAGAGTTGGTAATCGAACAATCCACCAGAATCTATCAAACCAAGGAACTACATTTGCTGCCTTACCATCGGCAAGTTTTACAGATGGTTTTAGAGTTTGAAGAAATCTCCTTTCTACACATTCCTCGTAATAGGAATGACTTTGCGGATGTGTTAGCAACTTTGGCCTCCTTGATTCACATATCAGATAAGGAACACTTGCCAAGCATCATAATTTCCCTACACAAGGCCCCAGCCTATGGGAATTGCGTTGGAGAAGTATCGGATGAGCTACCTCCCATCCAACATCCATGGTATCAACATATCAAGGAATATCTGTGAGATGGATCTACACCAGCGGAAGTGAGCCCGACTGAGAAAAGGCGGATCCATCGACTTGCTATGAAATTCTACCTGAGTGGAGATGCGCTCTACAAAAGAGATGCAGGACTAGGTCTCTTCAGATGTTTAGACAAAGATCAAGCCCAAAGGCTTATGGATGAAATCCATGGTGGAGTCTGTGGCCCCCACATGAGTGGCCCCCTCCTTGTCAAGAAAGCCCTCAGGACAGGACATTATTGGCTATCTCTCAAAGATGATTGCCATGACCACGTCAAGAGATGCTATCAGTGCCAGATTCATGGGAATGCTATACACGCTCCTCCACGGGAACTCCACAACATGAGTTCACCTTGGCCCTTCTCAATGTGGGGAATGGACATTATCGGGCCCATTGAGCCTAAAGCCAGTAATGGACATCGATTTATCTTTACCATGATCGACTACTTCACCAAGTGGGTAGAAGCAGCCTCCTTCCCCCGGGTTACTAAAGAAGTCATCATTGCTTTCATCAGAAATAATGTCGTTTGTCGATACGGACAACCAGAGGTGATTGTGTCAGACAATGCTAAGAACCTCAACAACAAAATGATAGAGGAATTATGCAGTAAATTCCACATCAAACATCTTAACTCGTCATCTATCGTCCAGAAGATGAATGAATGGCTTTGTTGAAGCGGCTAACAAAAACATCAAGAAGATTAAAAGATGTCCGCCAACCACAAAGAATGGCACGACCTATTGCCTCTTACTCGTTAGCCTACGAGAACCTCAATGTGCACTTCCATCGGGCAACCCCTCACGATTAACCTATGGGATGGAAGCAGTGCTCCCCATAAAAGTTAAAATGGATTCCCTCAGAGTGTTGATAGACGCTCAGCTGGATGAAGACCAATGGGTACAAGATAGGTATCACCAATTGTCTCTAATAGATGAAAGGCGAACCACGACTATCTTCCATGGTCAGTTATATCAACAAAGGATCGCCAAATCGTACAACAAGAAAGTTCGGCTATGGCAGATTAAATAACATGACTTGGTTTTGAAGAAAATTCTTGACAACCAAGATCAATCTAAGGGAAAATTCGCTCCTAACTGGGAAGGCCCGTTTATTGTCAAGGACGTATTGACAGGAGGAGCTCTCAGATTGCAAGAAATGGACGGTGATGAATTTCCACAACTCATCAATTCGAACACCGTGAAACGGTACTATATTTGAAGTTGCCATCAAGCAAACATCCTGGTGTTGGACCATCAGATCACCAGATATTCCGGTTCTTTAACCCTTTACAACATACTACTTTTCCACACTTTGACCCTCAGGGAAACATACTTTTCAAGCTAGCAGCCTGACTCTCCTTTGCGTTCCTACAACTTAGGTCATCCCACCGTGGATTAAACCACTTGCGTTTGCAGTTTGGCTACCCATACATGGGATCAAATTTCTCATACCTGCAGTTTATCCTCAACCTAGGATTAAACTTCTCCTCCCCGCACTCTGACCTGCACATGGGATCACACTTTTCCACTCGTCCTGAGGGGTGAACTACGCCGACCTGATCTCATCTTCAATAGGAGTACGCAGGCAACCATTTCATATGGCCTGGTCGCAATAAAATAAAAACAACAAAAACATTTCTACCCTCTTCTCTTCATAAAAACAACAAAACATTCCTACACCATTTCTGCCACATACAACGTTGAACCTCTTACACCAGGTTCGAACTTCGCAGACCTGATCTCCTCTTCAATAGGAGTACATAAGCAGCCATTCATGGTTTAGTCTCACCCCCTACCAAAATACAAACCCTTGTAAGTTGGTACTGGGATCAAACATCAATCCACTGTCATTTCATCGGCTTCAGACCAAAGGGATGGAATTACCTGAACTCCTCCCAAATAGGAGATAGAATTAACTAGGCTTCTCCTAAATAGAATTACCTGAACTCCTCCCAAACATCAATCTAAGCTGTGGTCATACCTTGAAGAGCAACACCAATCCATAAGAGATGGAATTAACTAGGCTTCTCCTAAATAGAAGTACTGGCAACCATCTGGGGTGCGGTCAATCTCAGAGAGGAAAGCCACACTCCTCTCCACATTTCTATATAGAAACCAATCCCAAGACACCAAAGATGGTAGGGATACATACAGATCGATAATCCATTCTGAACTATCCAAAGACAACTCAATGTCCATCCACCCTAGGAGGAATTCAGGATACATCAAGATCATAAGTCCTGAAGCAGCAGGCAAAATATCAAGCAAGTAGCAAAGCATATCTAAAAGGGAAGTGATCCAAAAATATATTTCCCTATTATATATATAATGCTGTTTGATATATACAATGTGAACTGTAGATGACAAAATGGCTAAACTAGTCTGTGCAGGAAAATATAAGCTCATCTACAAGTCAGGGTATATGCGAGCTAACAAGCCCAACATGGCGTCCCCTCTCGTAAGAAGGAGAGAAGGCGTGGTCTCTCAGACGAGAATATCCATGCGACCCAACAGTCTGCAGTACCATCCGCATGGTGACCATATGCTCATCAATGTAAGCGCTCATCTCTGCGATCATGCCGGTGGTAAGGGACCTCACCGCAAAGATTATCTGCGGATTGGCCACATCTCTAAGGCAGATATGACACTATCCTGCTCAACTATCATCGCATCTCCGGGCTGATCGGCCTTATCCCGCCAACAACAATGGCGATATATCTACGAAGCTAATGCCTCGTCTCTCTCTCTAATAGAGCTGCGTCCCTCCCATCAAGGCGCACCAACATCATAGATCGAGCCCGATCTTTCTCAAAGGTCATCGATGAAGACTCTGCCAAGGTAATCTTGTCGAAAGTGTTTGAATCACAACAAGATCGTAATCTTGGGAGAATCCGGAGGAAATGCTGGCAACCCAGTAGCGGGCTCCTCTTCGATGTAGGAATCGATGTCCTCCATGGGCTCTACCTCATCTGACTCACTATCTGATGCATCGTAGATATCAAGCATACGGTACCAATAAAATCTCTGTCTCCATCCACGCGGAATACTCTGCAGAACAACCCGGATGGCTAACAGAAAAAGCAGCTATCTCACGCTGATCCCAGCAAGCGTACACATGGGAACAGTCCTCTGTTGAGACATATCGAGAAGCTGAACGCTGACCTATCGCCCCATCGAAGGAATGAAAATCCTGGAACTCGTCAAACTGTGATATCACAGCCAGTGGGTGATAAGTAGTCACACCCCTCAAACCAACCAAAGGGAGGTAGTCAATGCCCGAAGCATGAGTAATGAAGCTGTATGGTGAGCTAAGCCCCGAACACGACAATATACTAAACGAATCTCTAATATCTGCCAAAAATGTGGACCAGGACAGAGCATCTATACACTCTGATGGCTGAAATGAATATGCCAAGGCAATATCATGGGTGAAACAATATCCATACCGTTTAAAGGTACCAATCGGTCTAAAGTGTGATATAAACCACACATACAGCATGACCGAGCTACCTGTGAACACTCCTGCCGGATAAGTGCAGCAGTAAGATGCTGACCGCAAGGTCTCTACTATGATCATAGGTACAATGGTACGACCCTCCCTGAGAGCTCTCACGACCATGATGACACCTATGTCTATCTCATCCATGTACCGTGACAAATAGACATACGACAGTATGCATAACAACAGTATGTCAACCCTGGCCAAACACCAATGATCCTCCGGTGCGGTGAAATCCCCAGAATATCGTGAATAACTATCCTCCGAGCCAAATCTGTCACACAAAAAATGCTGGGATATCACGTGGCTAGATGTTAGCTCATCCTACACTCTGCGCCGCAATCTAGTGAGAGTCATGAAACATCTACTCATGTCTCCCAAAGTCATGTGCACACAAGGTCTGTCTAAAGGAAGCATCATCAATCGTGCATACTCCTCCAGAGTAGGAGTCAACTCATGGGTACCGAATAGGAAGACCTGCCTATCTGGTAGCCAATGCTCTAACATCCTGTCCACAAACCCTGCGGGAACCTGAAAAGCCAATAAGGTCATGGTATGCTACAACAACTGATCTACAGTCACCTTGTCTAGTGGTGATATGCTATCGTACCACGATCGCATACCCAATGCCACCAATGACGGTGGGGTATGATCTATACGGCTAACTGTCGACGAAGACATCTGTGCGGTCCGTATCATAAGACCATCCAGGGGTCAATGCCGAATATCTCTGGACATACATATATATGCATAACATGATCTATGCATAGTAGATAATTGATGACAATATGATATAGGGAATGAAAAAAACTGTGCATACATTCCTAAGTATATCATCATCTAATACATCATCTCTGTACAACTACAAATACAGGGAAATGGGGCACAGACGCCCTACTACTAATAGAGGCCTATCAAAAGATATAGCGAGAATGGGGTACAGCCACCCAATATCTAACAGAGGCCTATCAAAAGATATAACAAGAATACACATCAGAAGAAGGTCAAGGTGTCGATGTCCACATCATAAATCCTATCCACCTGATGTAACTCCTCATGAGTCACTGGATCTCTATCAACAGGGATGTTAGGCCTATATAAAGGAGGATCTGCACCAGCAAAACCGAATGGGTCATCTGAGGGGCCAGCGCCTGAGCTGGAAGGATCAAATGAAGCCGCCTCTGCCGAATCTCTGCCCAAATGCCGGATAAAAACATGTGCCTGGCCCAACTGCGGGCCAAACTATCAATCTGTGTCATATGAGTCGAATCTCGGACACAAGCTATCCAATCTGTCATCATCGCGGATGGGATCCGGCTTTCCCTTAAATTTTGGTGGTCCCAACTCTTTGAACTGCTTGGCCATGACAAGCCGCGCATTGCTATCATTTCCACCCGTATTATGTACACGAGTCTCCCTCGTCTGGTTTTGCATGAACTACAAAAAGCTCCTAAACATCCCGTCGTTCATCGTCTATTCAGTGGTGTTGTTTACAGGAGGAATATTTCCTTCCTGTTGCACGTTCCCCTGGGTGGTGATTAAAGGTGATTCCATGGTCTCATTAACTCCACCGTTAATATTCTCAGCTGCCATTCTTAAATATTGCCATAAAACAAGGTTAATTAAACAAATTAGCATATCACATATTAACCATATACTTCAACCCGACCAACAAATAAGCTTAGGTATGACATCTTATCGAAGGATTACTCGCCTCCCTCCTAGTACTATTCCCGATCTACGCCAGAGACCATATCCCTAAGCTCTGATACCAACTGTGACTTTGGACACCAACTTTTGTCAGCACCTCACCAGGGTACCTATCAGCTTGCCACCGCAGAACGGCGTCCCCTACGGAGAGTCCGACGGTGCATCCCTCATCAATGTGAAGTCACCAAATAGAGGCTGGGGCTTTTTACTTACGGCTCGATACTAATCTGTGACACCCCAAAATAGGTATACAACACCCATTCTGAGTCGTTAAAATACATGGTACAGAAACAACTACAACTTTATTAATACAACATAAAAACTGTGAGTTTAAATACTAATATTATCATCTAGACAATATCCACACTCA
The DNA here is from genome assembly GCA_020205615.1 of Panax quinquefolius. NCBI lineage: Eukaryota > Viridiplantae > Streptophyta > Magnoliopsida > Apiales > Araliaceae > Panax > Panax quinquefolius. Next base: position 84,985,684 of record CM035172.1, on the reverse strand, counting down.
AATAAGTCCTCAGTACAATTATTGATACATTATTTTACAAAAATGGCGAGGACTACTAAAACGACTTCTAAAACCATCATTCCACACCCCGACTAGTACTCGCTACATTCTCGCCTCCTAAGAAGAAAAATGGAACAACAAGGAAAAGGGTGAGCTCAACTAGCCCAGTAAAAAACATTATGACTAAGATAATATAAAACAAATTATCGTTAGTCTTCAACAGAGAAAAATCTAATAGAATACAATAGACAACATGTTTTAAATCAATATTCGCAATGAAATAATAATTCATTAGAAGAGTAGTTAAGTAGAGAATGAAATCTACTATCTTCTATATATGAATTTAAAAGCTCATCGTCAACATTTTATCCCTGTAACATCAATCAATATATATCTGGAATCAAATATTCTTCTTTGCACTACAGGCCAAAGATATTTATCAGTTGGTCATGTTCATCTAAACACCTGTTCATCTTTGCACTACGGGCCAAAGATATTCATCAGAAATCATTCATCTTTGCACTATAGGCCAAAGATATTCAGTTATATCATCATTTAGGACTGAAGATGATGAAAAATATTTTAATGAAAACGAATCCAGTGAAACAAAAGAACAAATTTTCAAGATTCGTACTTTAAACAATCCAAGTTCAAAAATACTTCATAAATAATAAAAAGTGGAGTAAAATTCAAGATTTAAGACCAAAACATAGATTCAATCAAAGATATAAACTATAATCGACAATCTTGGACACAGAAAAGAAAATTTAATTTTTCTGTGAATAGTGTCGTATTCGTGAATAGTGTTGTCTACGTGAATAGTATCGTATACGTGAATAGTAACTCCGACACTAAAAGATAGAAATTTCACAAAAAACATCATCATGCTTCACAAATAGTACTCGTGAATAGTAACTCGTGAATAGTAACTCATGAATAGTAACTCGTGAATATTAACTCACGAATAGTAACCCCGACATGAAAAAGTTCCAAATTTGATAAAAAGTTCCAACCAATATTTCAGCATAATGATATTGAAGAAATAATATCATTTGAGAAGAAAATAACATCCCTTACCTAAAAAGGATAGTACTTTTGACTGGTATACTGGATATAGTGCTGAAAGGACTTGCACCGTATAACAATACTCAAAGTACTAAAATACTCACAAGAATACGCTCAATATATCGAGAGAGAAAGAGAGAGAAATCTGTAGTTTCTGTTGTACTTTTCAAGTCTAACCTAAGCACCCTATTTATAGGAAAATGCTTAGAACACCAAAGTAGAAAATTTGATAAAATATTATTATTATTTAATAAATTTCCTATGCACACTCAAGACATCAGATTTCAGCAATTAACATGTGCAACCAACTTGTTAAAAACGTTTTTCTTAAAATAATTAATTAAAACTTCCAAAAATCAATTATTTCGGAACTTCGGAACTTCAATAAATCATAATAAATAGCCCTTTTATCAGAAAATTTGAATCTCGCTTGTTTTTTATAGGAAATTTAATTCTCTACAACTTTGCAGAAGAAAGGTTTTCCAAATTCCAAACAGAAATTGACCAAAATCCATAAACCAAGCGATTTTATTGTGCTATAATCAAATTTCAACCAAGAAATGGGGTCCACCAACACACAAAACATGTGTTAATCATTTAATGCAACAAAAATACTCTTCCTCCTCATATAGTCATATATCCCACATTCATTGTAAAAATATCACCATTATTATATTATATAAAATATAATAATAAATTATTTTATCGTAAAAGATAAAATATCATTTTTCAACAATTGTCACTTTAAAATTTTCTCCATCTATATCCACATAAAATCAATATTTTTCTCATCATATAAATCAATAATTAATTATTCACAAATAATATTACAGAATCACAAGATCGATAACTGTGCCGCTCCAGTGAAAGAGGGGCTTTCCAATAAGGATCTCTCTCATCTGGCGCAAGCAATTAGGTGACCAAACCTCTCCTTAGATGTAACTTTCTAGACATTGCCAATAATGTTATCTAATAATATTATTCAGATAATATGAATTATTGCTTCGATAATGGAAAATACCGTGTAGTGACAATTATTGAAACAACAAGAATATAAAATATCAACACAAAGAATTATTGAATCAATAAAATAAAATACTAAACAAGAATTCATCGTAATAATTATCGAGTAGTGCCTTCTTCACGTAAGAATCAATAATTGGTGCAATACCGCAGTGCATCAGGCAACAACGCCAGACATCGTGTGTTTTAACCACGGGTATTCCAACAAAGATTAATCTGTGAATAATTGCACCGTTATTTATAAACAACTTATACTTGTCGCTTTCTTCATCCAATCGCTTCCGTTATGGGGCCCACAAAAGATCGCGCCATCGCATTTAATATTCCCCGACAATGCAAAAATATTCAACGACCAAACGAATATTCCCCTAACAACAATGAATATTTTATAACCACCGCTTATTTAAAATATTTCATGATTTTACCCATAACTAACCACATTAATCAAATCAACCCTTACTATTTCAAAATAATAAATAGAGGAAAATAAATTTCATTTATTAATAATTTGGGGTCTTACAACCTCCCCTCCTTATGAAATTTCGTCCTCGAAATTGACGTACGTACCTGGTGTTTCAAAAAGATGAGGATACCTCGCTTTCATTTCTGTTTCCAACTCCTAGGTCATTTCCTCAATAGCATGGTTTCTCCACAAAACTTTAACTTGTGGTATGACCTTCGTGCGTAGGACATGCTCTTTCCTATCCAAGATCTTGACAGTACCTCTTCAGACGTTAAGTCTTTTACTATCTCATCCGCTTCTAACTCAATAACATGGTTTGGGTCTTTCACATATTTACGTAGCATGAGATATATGAAAAACATTATGAACACGTAGACATACTTAGAGGTAACGCGAGTCTATAGGCCACATTTCCTACTCGTTCAAGAATCTGAAATTGACCAATAAATCATAGATTGAGCTTTCCTCTCTTTCCGAATCTTGTAACTCACTTCCATGGAGCCACACGCAATAATACATGATCCCCAATACTAAATTCCACGTCCTTTCGATGAAGATCCACATAACTCTTTTGTGGATCCTGTAATATTTGTATACGTTGTCGAATCATTTGGATCTTCTCTGTAGTCATTTGTACCAACTCTGGTCCCAACAACGTTGCTTCTCCCACCTCATCCCAGCATATTGGAGAGCGACACTTTCGTCCATACAATGCTTCAAATAGAGCCACACCTATACTTGCCTGATAACTGTTGTTGTAGGAGAATTCCACCAATGGTAAATACATATCCCAGCTGCCTTTAAAGTCTAGGACACAGAGTCTTAATAGATCTTCAAGAGTTTGAATAGTCCTCTCTGATTGTCCGTCCGTTTAAGGATGGTATGCCGAACTAAATCGTAAATCCATCCCCATAGCTTTTTGCAAGCTAACCCAAAATCTTGAAGTGAATCTTAGGTCACGATCCAAAACTATAGATACTGGCATGCCATGCAACCTCACAATCTCATTCACATACATACTAGCAAGATGTTTTAGGGAATAAGTCTCACGTATAGGCAAGAAATGGGATGACTTGGTTAATCTATCAACAATAACCCAAATCGCATCTATGCCTTGAGAAACCTTGAGAAGACCCGTAACGAAATCCATGGTAATGTGTTCCCACTTCCATTTCGGAATTTTAAGTGGTTGCAATGGACCCTTTAGTACTTGATGCTCCGCCTTTACACGTTGACAAGTTAAACACATCGAGATAAACTTTGCAATCTCTCTCTTCATATTGTTCCACCAAAATGTATGTCAAAGATCACGATACATTTTGGTACTTCCAGGATGAATTGCAAATGGTGTATTGTGTGCCTCCATCATGATCTTGTACTTCAAATCAGAATCGTTAGGAACACAAAGTCTGGAGTGGACTAGAAGTATTCCTTCTTCATCGATTCTTGCTTTCGAATAGCACCTTCTTGCACTTTCTTCTTCATACGCATCACCCGGTTCGTGGCTCGAGCAACTTTAACTTTTCAATTAAACTGGTTCGGTTCTATGCGTATATTTGACATCATCGCACTTGTTTCGCATATGATCTTCTACTCAACGCGTCACTACCACGCTTTACTTTTCCGTGATGGTATTGAATAGTGTGGTCGTAATCTTCAACAAGCTCGAGCCAACGTCGTTGTCGCATGTCGAGTTCTTTTTGAGTGAAGAAATATTTGAGGCTTTTTACGGTCCGAATATATCTCCACTTTCTCCCCATATAGATAGTGCCTCCAGATCTTTAGCGCTGAAAACGATCGGGCCGCTAACTCTAGATCATGAGTAGGATAATTCCTCTCATATTCTTTAAGTTGTCGCGAGGCATAGCTATGACTTTCCCACGTTGCATGAGAGAAAACATACCCTAACCCTTTGCCTCAAGCATCATCAGAGATAACAAATCCATCCGAACCAGATGGTATTGTCAAAATAGGTGCCAAATGAGTCTCCTCTCGAGATCTTGGAAACTCTTCTCGCATTCCTCGCTCCATACTTAATTTTGTATCTTTACGAGTCACCGAGTTAATCTGAGTAGCGATTCTAGAAAATCCTTCCACAAATCTTCGATAATAACCAAACTAAGCCCAAAAGCTACGTATTTTGGCCACCGCCTTTGGTTGCTCCCAACTTTTTATTGCTTCAATCTTCACGCCGTCAACAGACACTCCATGTTTTGACACTATGTGCCCAAGGAATGCTACTTCCTCAAGCCGTAACTCGTGATTTCTTCAAATTTTGGCATATAGCTTGTTATCACGAAGCCTTTCATAAGATCAACAGCTTCAAATGGTGCTCATGATCTTCACTTCACTTTTGGAATAGATGAGGATGTCATCAATAAAGACAACAACGAATCGATCCAAATATTCTTGAATACTTGGTTCATCATATCCATGAAAGCAAAGTAGGAGCATTAGTCAATCCAAAAGACATGACTAAGAATTCATAATGCCCGTATCAAGTTCTCAAAGCGCCTTTGGAATATCCTCGGTTCTAACCTTCACCGATTGATGATATCCGTAATCTAAGATCGATTTTTGAAAAGAATTGTGCTCCTTGCAACTAGTCAAATAGGTCATCAATACGAGGTAGCGGATACTTATTCTTGATAGTGACATGGTTCAATTCCTTATAATTGATACAAAGTCGCATACTCCCGTCCTTCTTTACAAATAAAACAGGAGCACCCCAAGGAGATGTACTAGGATGAATGAAATCGATGTCCAACAACTCCTGTAGTTGGACCTTTAACTCCTCAAGTTCAATAGAGCCATTCGATATGGGGTTTTAGAAATGGGCTTTGTACCAAAGTTCAAGGTCAATAAAGAATTCAACTTCACGCTCGGGGTAGACCAGGAAGTTCTTCAGAAAACGCCAGAAAGTCAATAACAACAGAATATTATTCAAATCGACGTGTCTTTATTCAAATCCATAACATGGGCTAAGAAAGCTTGACATCCATTTTCAATAAACGAATAGCTATATGACTTGATATGATGTTGATTGATTTTAATGGTTTAGTTGCTTGAATTCGCACAACAAAGTTGATTAGGAATATGAAAACTAACAACCTTATTAAAACAATCAATTTTGGCATGATGAGTAGTTAACCAATCAATCCCTAAAATCACATCAAAAGCAAGTATCTTTAAAGAGATAAGGTCAATGTGTAATGTGATGGTGCCAACTGGATCAAACAAGATTTATAAAAAGTGGATGTGATGAACGTTTCTCCTAACGGAGTTTCCACAGATAGGTCAAAGTCTAATTTCTCCGGAGTCAAGTTTAAACGTTGAGCACAAGCAGAGAGATAAATGAATGGGTAGCAACCCAGTATCTAGTAATGTATAAACTTCGAATGAATTTATGATTAGCTTACTCGTGATCACCTCATTTGGGTTCCTCGTGATGTTGACTACCACGACAAACGCTCTTCCAAGAACCGTTGACTTTTGATTTTCGGGGGATACCTTTTGAGTCACCATCCTCACTGGACTTGGTTTCGCTATAAAGGTAATCTCGAGCGATATGTCCTTCCTTTCCACAAGCTTATAACATACCTTAAACTGCTGTGGGTAGTTTAATGATATGTCCTTCTTTTCCGTGACTTATAAGATATGACCGGTGGTCGTCTCCTCCCCTTGGAACGATTCTTGTCATTTGGTGCCGACGCCTTCACATTGTCATTGTTGAATCTCCTCTTTTTAAAATCTCCCCGACTCGCTTCTTCTATTTTCACGGCCACGATTATCACCAGAGTGGTTACTTTTTTGTTCAATGTTTTCCTCCCCATTGGTTTTCATTATTCGATGATCGCCGCCACCAGATGACCTCGTTATGGTCCCTTGGTTGAATGTACTCGCTATCTCGCCTTTAATAATTCGAGCCCCGCTGACAACATCCGAATATAAAGAAAATTTATGAGAGATAAGATATTGTCGAATCTCGGGTTTTAAACCTCTCGTAAAAATCCTCGCGTCATTCGCTCCTCATTCTCTACCAAATGAGGTGCAAACTCGATAACTCGCGAACTTCACCTCAGATTGGGACACCGCCATGTTGTTTTGTTCTAGTCTAATAAACTCTACCTCCTTCATACGGGCTAATACTTTCAGAAAGTATTTTTCGCTGAAAAGTTTCAAATGTTTCCCAAGACATGCCGAAAAGCGGCAGTCGGGTACATTTCATGACTCCACACCAAGAAATCGCTTCACCACTTTTAACATAAAGGTGGCGAATGGAACCTTCGTTTCTCCGCATCCCAAGACATCAAATATCTTGGTAATTTGCTTGACCCATGTTTCGCCATGATCGGATCCCGCTTTCAAATTCAAATTCGTGGTCCCAACTCTTTGAATCGCTTCTCCGTGACAAGTCGCTGCATGTCATTGCTATCATTTCCACTCAGATTTCGTACACGAAGTCTCCTCGTCTGGTTTTGCATGAACGCAAAAAGCTCCTAAACATCCCGTCGCTCATCGCTCGCTTTCGGTGGTGTTTTATGTGGAGGAATATTTCCTTCCTATTGCACGCCTCGGGTGGTGATTAAAGGTGTTTCCATGGTCTCATTAACTCCATTGCTAATATTCTCTCACCGCCATTCTTAAATATCGCTTATAAAACAAGGGTTAATTAAACAAATTAATATATCACATATTAACCATATACTTCAACCGACCAACAAATAAGCTTAGGGTATTATATACTATCGAAGGATTACTCGCCTCTCCCTCCTAGTACTATTCCCCGATCTACGCCAGAGACCATATCCCTAAGCTCGATATCCCTAACTTTCGACACTAACTTGTGTCAAGACCTCACCTGTGGTACTCTATCGCCTTGCCACCGCAGAAAGCAAGGCCCCCTACGGAGAGTCGCGGTGCATCCCTCATCAACAGAAGTCACCAAATAGAGGCTCGGGGCTCTTTTATATGGCTCGATACTAATCTGTGACACCCCCAAAATAGGTATACAACACCCATTACGAGTCACAAAATACATGGTACGTAAACAACTACAACTTTATTAATACAACATAAAACTGTGAGTTTAAATACAAATATTGTCATCTAGACAATATCCACACTCAAATAAGTCCTCAAGACAATTATTGATACATTATTTTACAAAAAATGGTGAGGACTACTAAAACGACTTCTAGAACCATCATTCCACACCCCGACTAGTACTCGCTACATTCTCGCCTCCTGAGAAGAAAAATGGAACAACAAGGAAAAGGGTGAGCTCAACTAGCCCAGTAAAGAACATTATGACTAAGATAATATAAAACAAATTATCGTTAGTCTTCAACAGAGAAAAATCTAATAGAATACAATAGACAACATGTTTTAAATCAATATTCGCAGCGGAAATAATAATTCATTAGAAGAGTAGTTAAGTAGAGAATGAAATCTACTATCTTCTATATATGAATTTAAAAGCTCATCGTCAACATTTTATCCCTGTAACATCAATCAATATATATCTGGAATCAAATATTCATCTTTGCACACAAAAGCCAAAGATATTCATCATTGGTCATGTTCATCTAAACACATGTTCATCTTTGCACTACGTAGCCAAAGATATTCATCGAAATCATTCATCTTTGCACTATGTGCCAAAGATATTCAAAGTTATATCATCATTTAGGATCGAGGATAATGAAACATATTTTAAAGAAAACGAATCCAGTGAAACAAAAGAATAAATTTTCAAGATTCGTACTTTAAACAATCCAAGTTCAAAAATACTTCATAAATAATTAGAGTGGAGTAAAATTCAAGATTTAAGACCAAAACATAGATTCAATCAAAGATATGAACTATAATAGACAATCTTGGACACAGAAAAAAAAATTTAATTTTTCTGTGAATAGTGTCGTATTCGTGAATAGTGTTGTATACGTGAAAAGTGCCGTATACGTGAATAGTAACTCCGACACTAAAAGATAGAAATTTCACAAAAAACATCATCATGCTTCACAAGTAGTACTCGTGAATAGTAACTCATGAATAGTAACTAATGAATAGTAACTCGTGAATATTAACTCACGAATAGTAACCCCGACATGAAAAAGTTCCAAATTTGATAAAAAGTTCCAACCAATATTTCAGCATAATGATATTGAAGAAATAATATCATTTGAGAAGAAAATAACATCCCTTACCTAAAAAGGATAGTACTTTTGACTGGTATACTGGATATAGTGCTGAAAGGACTTGCACCATATAACAATACTCAGAGTACTAAAATACTCACAAGAATACGCTCAATATATCGAGAGAGAAAGAGAGAGAAATCTGTAGTTTTTGTTGTATTTTTCAATTCTAACCTAAGCACCCTATTTATAGGAAAATGCTTAGAACACCAAAGTAGAAAATTTGATAAAATATTATTATTATTTAATAAATTTCCTACACACATTCAAGACATCAGATTTCAGCAATTAACATGTGCAACCAACTTGTTAAAAACGTTTTTCTTAAAATAATTAATTAAAACTTCCAAAAATCAATTATTTCGGAACTTCGGAACTTCAATAATTTATAATAAATAGCCCTTTTATCAGAAAATTTGAATCTCACTTTTTTAGGGGAAATTTAATTCTCTACAACTTTGCAGAAGAAAGTTTTTCCAAATTCCAAATAGAAATTGACCGAAATCCATAAACCAGGCGATTTTAAAGTGCTATAATCAAATTTCACCAAGAAATGGGGTCCACCGACACACAAAACATGTGTTAATCATTTAATGCAACAAAAATACTCTTCCTCCTCATATACTCATATATCCCACATTCATTGTAAAAATATCACCATTATTATATTATTAAAATATAATAATAAATTATTTTATCGTAAAAGATAAAATATCATTTTCAACAATTGTCACTTTAAAATTTTTCTCCATCTATATCCACATAAAATCAAAATTTTCCTCATCATATAAATCAATAATTAATTATTCACAAATAATATTACAGAATCACAAGATCGGACAACTAAGCCGCTCCTCAGAAAGAGGGGCTTTCCAATAAGGATCTCTCCTCATCGGGCGCCGCAATTAGGTGACCAAACCTCTCCTTAGATGTAACTTTCTAGACATCGCCAATAATGTTATCTAATAATATTATTCAGATAATATGAATTATTGCTCGATAATGGAAAATATCAGTAGTGACAATTATTGAAACAACAAAGAATATAAAATATCAACGCAAAGAATTATTGAATCAATAAAATAAAATATCGAATAAAGAATTCATCGTAATAATTATCGAGTAGTGCCTTTTCACGTAAGAATCAATAATTGGTGCAATACCGTGTGCCATCAGGCAACAACGCCAGACATCGTGTTTTTAACCACGGGTATTCCAACAAGATAATTCAGAATAATCGCGCCTGTTATTTATAAACAATTTATACTTGTCGTTTTCTTCATCCAATCGCTTTCCGTTATGGAGCCCATTAAAGATCGCTACCGTCGCATTTAAAATTCCCGACAAAGAAGAATATTCAACGACCAAACTAATATTCCCCGACAACAATGAATATTTTATAACCACCGCTATTTTAAAATATTTATGATTTTACCCATAACTAACCACATTAATCAAATCAACCCTTACTATTTCAAAATAATAAATAGAGGAAAATAAATTTCATTTATTAATAATTTGGGGTCTTACACAAGGACCCTCTGATAATGCAAAACCGTCAACACCCAACAATGGGATATTAGAGATGGGTGACTACGATACAGGCCAATGACGAGTGACAGGAGGCAAAATCAGCATATGAATCTCCCCTGTGGTGCTTCTAATAGCACGCTCTCCTAAATAGAGCTCCCAGCCTCCATCGGTGAAGAGAGGAACTCTCCTGGTGGAAATCACGTACTCGACTCCAGTCGGGTATCCATCCTCAAAGCCGATGGTCATGTGTTCCCTTGAATAGGAATCCATGTGATGGTATCATTGTCAAGAACTCCAAACAGATACGGCAAAGGAGTGAAGCCCTCACCATGTGGACCTCCTAAGAAATGGAATGATGCCATCGTCGTCCTCGTGGATAGGTGTCTAAACCTAACACACTCACAGGACGCAAGCATGAGAGCCTCTCATAGGCCCAAAACTGCCAACACAATGGCAAAATATCTGCTATCAGTAAACACTCTTAACCTATAAATGGGAAATGACAAGAGAAATACTCACCAACAAAATGGGTAAAAGCTTCAGCAAGCCTCATTAAACCACCGTGAGCGCGACACGTATGCCGGAGGAAATATGCAAAGGTATAGGAGCCCCAATCATACTCTCCAATACGGTCCACATCACGCGTGGCGCTGATCAAACCGAAAGACACCGTAGAAGAGTTATTTGATATGAAGCAGCCTCTAATGATCATCAGGAACAATCGCCGCAGAATGCAATCCCTGATTCTGACATCATCAGGCATGGGCTCACTCAAAAGCCCGCTCATAGCATCTACGCTCAAAGGACCTGAACGGACAGTCCTACCCTTGAGCGCCTCTACCATAACTCCTAACAAGGATCTAGCGGCAGTAGGGGTAATATTCTCCATGCAAGGCACTGGCTCCTCTCCAAACTCCATACCTGTGATAAATCGCCAATCCATTGGCGTTATCATCACCTTGCAATCTAGCAGGTAGAGTGACTGAGTTTGATGAAACCATCGCTCAGACAATGCCCTGAGGTAACCCCAGGGACAACGATGGGGAATGATGGAGAAGAATGCCCCAAATCCCCAATCATGCACTACAGCTCAGTAATCAGGATGAAGAGCCTGGTACAAGGAGTGAATGCTGAACCAATTCCTTCGAGGCTGTGTGAAGCCGGGAACCTGCATGAAATGCAGATCAACATCAAAACCCTTTACTCTTCATCAATAGAAAATAAGGAAGATCAAAGTCTAACGCCATACCTCATTAGCATGCAAATACATCGATGGATGTCTGCTCAAGTCACCCAGCAGCTCTGGTTTTGCCACCTGAATACAAGGTAGCTCCCTACGAGGAACAGGTGTAGCAGGAGCGGGATCCTGAATCGGAATATCCTCCTCCACGTCCTCAACGTCTTACACGTCTGCCCGGACTGGACGAATCACAGCCTCCACCAATCTACGAGGCTGTCTCACAGAGCGAAGACGAGGTACTTCAGAAGCCCTCCTCCGTATACCAGAAGTGGTCCTACGGGAACTGCTCGGCTGATCCGGATCCATAATATCTGGACAACGAGTCTCCAAATCACCTAAAAAAGGGTGTTGTATTTCCTTACCTGGAGCTTTCTAGAATGCATTTTATGACTATATGCATGCATGCATTTACTTTAACATACAATAGAGTTAAAATGCATGACTACCCAATGCCTATATTTGAATATTTTTTTTCCATAGTCCCCTTTGAAAATAGGACTATCCACATGCACATAGGCATGTCTAGGTGGCCATTCATTAGCACACCTGCCCCAAAGACATATGCATAATATAGGCATTAAAAATCAAAATCATCATGCATAAGGTTAACCTCAATACTAGGAGTACTTTGCCTTTCTACCTTTTGCTCATTGGACCTCAAATAGGACAAAAAATAGCAAAAAAAGGTGCCAATTTGATTTTCTTAAAAGTCAAATTTTTTCACATTATTATGTTCATCATGGTTTAATACTAACATTTACTATATTGAATATTTTTTATCAAGTCATTTGTGCATACATAATCACTACTATGTGTTTAGATGCATTTCATGCGATGACTCAAAATCCAACGGATAAAAACTGGAAAAAATACATGCATACGTTACCAGGATAGTGTAGAAAACTTGTACGGTGACAAAATTTGTAGAAAATAGCCCGAACTTAGCTGATCTGAAGGAGGCTCACGGATTTCTCTTCGCGCGACAAGTTGAAAATGACTTGTGTTGCCAACATGCTGGAATTTATCATCCACGATTGGCCGCAGGCTCATCTGCGGCCAAAGCAGGTTCACCTGCGGCATCCCTATGTGGGTCCCACCCCTCCGGCTCGGTCCAGTTTGAGTTGCAACGGAGTTCACAAGGACTAGAAAGGTCAAATCGGTAATAAAAATGCCACGCGATTGAGCAAAACAACATACAGTCCTGGTCTACTCAGATGAAACTTTGAGTCTGTACATCGCTCATTGGTAGTCACCCGAACACGAGGTATACCCTACCAATGATCTCATTTGCTACAAACCACATCTGGCAATACCTCGTACAGGTCCGATGTCACCAAATCCGAGTCGTTACCCTAAATGAATCACCGGCGGGGGTTACAACGCATGCTCATCCGATGACACACAAATCAGCGAAGGTCAAGCAGCCTTGACATTATGGTAACCATTGGAAGAAAACCCAACAGAACATTGGAAGCCATCCGATGACCAGCCGCTGCTACACACATTAGCGATGGTTACAACATGAAGCCCCGACAGGGGATTACAACGTACATTTAAGCCGTTGACACACATATCAATGAAGGTCAAGCAACCTTGACTTTATCTCAGTCGATAGCAATTAAACCTATCAGAGCTCTAGAGCTATTCGAGGATTTCATGCTCGAGTACTCATATTCCCCAGCGGATCCCCGGCCGACGGAGTCACAACGCAATGCTACATTGATTCACATGTCAGTGAGGGTCAATCAACCTTGATAATCTACTCACAGAGTCTCAACCATTGATTCACACGTCAGCGAAGGTCAAGCAACCTTGATAGTATATCCCACATGATTTTTCAGCCGTTAATTCACATGTTGGTGAAGTACACGTCAACGAAAGTCAGGCATCCCTGATAGCATTTGCTGTTGGCAGTAAATCCAACAAAATCTTGACATATTCTGGCGATACTAACTAGGAGAGGTCAACGTCATTAAAGAGGATAGATGATGGAATATGTTATACACATCCTCAAACAGATCAAGCTTTATCCCCACAGATCTCTTACACATAAGAGGTACCTTTTCAGGATCAAGTCGTTATCGAAGACACGGGAAATGGTGATAACTCCAACATCAACATCCTAACAGATTCGGATTACACATCAAATTTGGTCATCATTGCCAATCCCCAGTTGAAGCAACAGGGAGCCAGCAATCATCCCCAGTATGTTGGACTACAACCCCGCACACATGCATCATACATTTGCATCATGTTGCTACATATAGTACCATGTTTATCTTTTTGGGTTTCAAGTATCTAGGATTCTTTATCCTACCCATGCATCGCCATGCATGAGTATGATAAAGAGGGGCATCTGTAGACACTCAAAATTTTCTGTACTGCTGTCACTAACATTGCAGGATGACATATTTGTCTTTTAAGAGGGAACCCTGAAAGACAATCCTCATCCATACCGGATACTATCGGAAGTTCAACATTAACCCCGGAGCACACTCTGGGAGTAACAATTCCAATCTCGGAGATAACCCCGAGGCGTGCAGATCCAATACCGAAACACACACCGGAGAAGACCGATTAATCTCGGAGATAACCCCGAGGTATCCAGTCTCAGTACCAACCATGGGAATAGCCACCAACCTTGGTGATAACCCTAAGGAATGCATTTTCGGCGATAACCCCAGAAATGCTTGTTTCAAATGCGATCAGCTTTAATCTCGGCGCTCACAACGAGATACTCTGTACCAACCCGACGAAAACATCGAGAAGATAGGAACACCTTAAAGATGACAATGAGGACCTTCAACAAATGCAGAAGTCCAATCTCAGCGAGGTTTGAGCAACGTCTGCTTTACCAGCCCAAACCGGCGATAACACCGGTGAGGGGAAACATCATCATCTCGCTAACGCGATGCCACACCATGTCGTCTCAAACATCTCTACATAACGATGTCCCACAAGACTAACCAATCCCGAGTGACTATTGTGCTGGGTAACGAATAGAAGTTGAAGCTTGAAGACCGGAGGGCACCGTCCCATCTTCAATGATTTCGTACAAACTCTAATCCCATGCCATCGTACAACTCTCGACAACGGCGGTCCGAAATAGGTCCTGTATACCTCAAATGGTTGCCCGGATTGCACTTCTGAAAGTTCGAGTGGACATTACAGTGCCCGAGTGCACGTACTTCGAGACGACCCGACCCAAAAAACTCTAAGCACCCGGTTGCTCTGCACACCTCGCTACCGATGCCTATAAATAGAGGGTTTGGGGTGCTCATTTTGCAATAGAAAATGGCGAGGAAGCCCTGCCCAATTTTCTCTGCACTCACCCCATGTAGTGTACTTTCTCCTTTTAAACACCTGTGAGCTCATATATAGCCTCTTTTGTACCTACAAAAGCCATTGTTTACCCACTCTAAAGATATAGAAGTCTTCTTTGACAGTCAACTGTAAGCCTTCTCATATACTTTAGAGTCTTTCTCTTCATCTTTGCACATACTTTTCTACACGTTGAGAGTCGTGTTGCTTGCTTTTTTTGCGGACTTGATGCCCGTTGTTTCATTTCAAAGATATATATATATATATATATATATATATATATATATATATATATTGACTAACATTATCGAGTTATGCCTCGATTGAGCCTAGACTTGGTTTGAGCGTTTATTGCTTTTTTATATATATATATATATATATATTAATCGTGTGTTGAACTTTGTTCGATGAGCCTGGATTTTATATCCAGAGCGTTTAATTGCTTTTATATATATATATATATATATATATATATATATATATATATATATATATATATATATATATATATATATATATGAATGGTATATTTGACTCGCTCGATGAGCCTGGATTTTATATCCGGAGCGTTTACTTGCTTTAATATATATATATACTTATATATATTAACTGTGTGTCGAACGCTGTTCGATGAGCCTGAATTTTACATCCGGTGCGTTTATCGCTTATATATATATATATATATTTTTTTCGTCCCACCTGGAGTTCACTTCGTGGTGGTTGATCGCTTTTATAGCTTTCTTTACGTTTCATCATGCCTAGAGTTTACTTCATGGCAGTTGATCGCTTTGTACAGCTTTATTTATATTTTGTCCCGCCCGGAGTTTCCTTCATGGCGGTTGACCATATTTACTGACTTTTATTTACGCTTTCGCCCCCTGTGAGTTTCTTTTTCGTGGCGGTTGATAGCTTTTTATGACTTTATTTACATTTCGATCCCCATGGAGGTGCTTTGTGGTTGGTGATCATGTCTCAGATATATATATTTACTGACTTTAATACATATACATGTTTATCGCTTTCATACAAATTATGCGGTATCACGTGCGCCTTAGAATCATGTGATCATGATTCATCCCATTGAATCTAGATTCGGTTCCCATGATGGACATTTTCAAATTTATAAGCGACTTTGTAAATTATTCTATGTCATCTCGAATTTCCTCGGATGGTTTCCATACCCATGAGGAAGTTCCAAGATTATGTTGTATATTATTTTCGCATACGGATGCCTCAGATCCGTCAAATAAAATCAATCAAGTAGAACACTAAATAAAATGGGAGTGTAAAAGGTCTCAATTACTATTGAGCATCGTGGTTTGAAAACCTCTTTTATTAAACATCACCATATATCTTGCTTAAAATTGCATTTTACATAAATTCAAACCCAGTGTATATAAAGTGCGAACAAGGCCTCGTGACTACTTCCAAATAATAGCACATTGACCCACACATACACACATTCAGGATAATAGTTTCTTGAAAAGAGGGTCACCGTGGTAACACGGATGTCAAGGGTGCCTAACACCTTCCCTCCAAGATAACCAAGTCCCGGACCCTAACGAATCTCGGTTTCACCAATTCGCTTAGCAATGTCACATCATCGGGTCAATGTGCAAACCTTTTCTCGGTTGTGTTGGTACAACCATTTAAAAACCAATGACGACTCTTATCAGCTCCCATCATCGACATTATACATATCGGACCTTTTTCACTTATTTTTTCAAACAAATCTCACCTAAAATGAGAACACCAAAGAACAAGTAACGGAAAGGGACATCGAAAAATCCCGACGTTGACATTCCCAAAGTACTATTCACGGGGTACTATTCACCCGAAAAATATATTTCTTTTCTGTCCAAATTATTTTTGATACATGAATATTATTCTTAAATTTTACTCCACAATTGGTGATCATGTTGACAATTTAGATATTCTTGAACTCTGGATAAATTGAATTATAAATGTTTAATATTTATCCTTTATCTCACTTGATTGATTCTTTATATCATTGTCATGATCCTCATGCTTATATTGCGTTGAAAGTCATCTTTGGCCCGTAGTGCATAGACGAACTGTTGGTTATTGGTTTTATAGTTGTTTGTCTTTGTCCCGTAGTGCAAAGAAGAACAGTTGATTGATATCTTTGGTCGTAGTGCAAAGATGAACTATTAATTGATAGCTTTGGCATGTAGTGCAAAGATGGACAAGTGTATGACATGATCATGACCACTGGTGATACTAACGAATATCCTTGGCCTTAGTGCATGGATAATTTGATGATGAGATTGGAAGAATCATGACCATTAGTTAACAGTTGAATGTCTTTGGCCGTAGTGCACTAACATGCAATTGATTGGTATGATCATGACAATTGGTTTTATAGTTGAATATATTTGGTCCGTAGTGCAAAGATAGACAACTAATTGGTATGATCATTGTTATTACATTTGAATATCTTTAGCCTTTGGGGTAAGGATATTGAGTGAACGTTCTATTAAGCCTTTATGTCAAGGAATTATTGTTGATTCACATTGTTATAAACATGAATTGTGAATTTAACTATAATCTTTGGTGGTTCAGGTGAAGACAGGTGATAAAAGTTCTCTTTGTCTTGGGTATAACAAAGAATTGTTAATGGGTATTACAGCGATAAAATTGATGATAAACTTTTTAAATCATAGAAGATAGTAGATATCATACTCTGCTTGACTCTTCTAATGGATTTCTTGTCCTACTGCAGTTAAACTTGATGTTTATTGTATTTTTATCAGTTTAACACTGTTGAAGGCTAACGATAATTTATTCTGCATTATCTTAGTCATAATATTTCTTACTGGGCTAGTTGAGCTCACCCTTTTTCTTGCATTGTTCTCTTCAGGAAATGAGAACGTAGCCGGGACTAGTCGGGGAACAAAGTGACTGTCCGAGATGGTGGCTATAGTAGTCCTCACTATTTTATGAAATAGTGTGATAATAAATGTAATAAGGACTTCATTTAAGTTTGAATACTGTCTATGAGACAATATTCATGTAAAAAATCTAAGCTACACTTTTGTCATGTTGTATAATTAAGTTGTATTTGAATTTTGTACCATGTATTTGGCGACTCAAAATGGGTGATGTATACCTATTTTGGGGGCGTCACAAGAAAAATTCAAAACTCCTGACTTCGAAAAATATGATGGGTTAGGAGATCCTTACACACATTTGAAAGTGTTCATTGGAGAACTTGGATCTTATGCAAGGACGAGAAGCTCAGAATGCAGCTGTTCTAGAAGAGTCTGACTAGAGAATCCCGTTTGTGGTATACCAGATTAGACAACTCAAAGATCCATAGATGGGAGGAGCTAGCTAACGCCTTCCTCACTCAATACAGCTTTCAGTCTCATATGGCATCTGACCGGTAACAGATTACCAAGGTCAAGAAATAGTCCAATGAGTCTTTTAGAGAGTATGCTCAAAGGTGGAGGCGCCTTGCTGCTCAAGTTATTCCTTCCATGATGGAATCAGAAATGGTCATGACCTTCATAGACATACAAGAAGCTCTTTACTATGAAAGAGTCTTAGCTGGCATTGGCAAATCATTTTCCGAAATGATTAAACACGGGGAAATGGCTGAGATGGGATTGATGTCAGGAAAGATTCAAGACCTAGTCGCCTCTTAAAGTCGTCATTCTTGAGCACATCCAATTCAAAATTATGGAAACAACTTTGAGGGTCCATAAAAAGAAAGAGGATGATGTTTCCTTGATACTACAAGGTCAAAAAGGTAATCAGAACCTGCCTATCTAGAGGAGAAATTACACTCTCTTTCAAGCACAATCTTCAAATCCTACATTGCCTAAAGGTGGAGAAGTCAAACAACCTCGAGTGTTCACACCCTTAGGGGACTCACTCGAGAACATTTTCACTCTTCTGATGACTCAGAAGAAAATCACGCATCTTCTTCCACCAGCGAACCCTAATGGGAGCGGTTTCAATGCTGCTCGGAATATGTTTTATCATGCCGGGGCACCTGGACATGATACTCAAGATTGTTGGGCCTTGAAACACAAGATCCAAGATTTGATAGACAACGGTGAAATCATGGTCACCAAACCAGATCAACCTCATGTACAAGACAACCCTCTTCCTCAACACAAAGATGAAGAGGTCAACATGATTAATTGGAGCAGTGGACAGAGTTCCAATTTTAATAGTAAATCATCCCAGACCATACAAGACGGTGTTGACAAATGGGATTATTCCAAGTTCCAGTTTACGATGGAATAAAAGATGAAAGCTTTGTGTGAGCATATTGAGCAATTGGCAGAATTGGTAACCTATTAGCATCAAGTCACACACCAATTAGTCAGCCAGGAGCATGCTAGTCTCCTCCCTTTTGTCATAAATACTCCCTCATCGCTTTCAGAAAAAGAAACATTGGAAGACAAAGTGACGAAAAGAGCAAGTGCCAAAGCCCGTCGGGATATTGCCAATAGAACAAAATTTACATACCTGGGCAAACCTATGGAGGAGATACTTCAGATGTTGATCAATGAAGGAAGGATCATTTCCCTTCTGCCTCCAATTAATCCCCGTTCAGGACGGTTTAATTCTGATGGAGTATGTCAATATCACTGCCATTCTCGCGGTCACAGCACGGAAGAATGATGGGCACTCGCCACCTTATTCGTAATCTAATTGATGGTGTGTCCCGCGAATCGCGTACGATGATATCGTGTCTATTTTGAGAGTGAGAATACTTGTCCTACTAAATGGAAGGGACTGGTAGCAGTTATATCAGCTGAGGTTGATGGGACTGTCAAACCCTTCACGATACAAGAAATTCAACTCAAAGGCGTTAACAATCCTTTGAAAGTGGCTGCTCCAGAGCCAATCAACTTTCCATTCAGACCACAATATCCTGTTATCAGCTTACAAAAAGTACCATGGAATTATGGAGAAGCTAAAGGATCCACCTCTCATACAACTGCTACAGTGTTGAAGGAAAATCCATTGTATCTTCCCCAACGGATGATGAAGCCTACACTCAAATCATAGGGGAAAATACATATGGAGAATATTGAAAAATTCCTCCACACTATGGGTCATAATGAAGCCAAGGTGGTTTTAAGCTTAAGAGAAGCTCCACATTAAATTTCAATACTGGACTTGGTTTTAGCTTCCGAGGATCACAGGAAGATCTTAATGAAGGTTTTGGAAGAAGCCTACTTACCAAAATCAGTGGATGTGGAACAATTTCAACATTTGGTTGATCACATTTTTAACAACAATGTGATATCTTTCACTGATGATGACATACTACCCGAGGGGACCGGTCATTGTAAGTCGTTACATATTGCGATTTTGTCCTCTTGATACATGCTGGCTGGAGTCTTGATAGATGGAGGTTCGTCTCTGAATATCTGTCCTTATGCTACTTTGCTAAAGATGAACGTCAATCTCAAACGGATTCGAAGCAGCCATACGGTTATTAAAGTTTTTGACGAAGCCCACCAGAATTCAGTCGGAGAGATTGAGCTGCCAATCGAGATTGGTCCCCATACATTATGTGTATCTTTTCACGTGCTCAAGATAGATTTAGGATACAACCTGCTCTTGGGAAGACCATTGATTCATATGGCTGGGGTCGTCCCCTCCACTCTTCATCAACAACTAAAATACATCATTAATGACAGCCTAGTCACGGTTAATGCTGAACTGGAATGTCCTAAACAGAGTGACATACCACTTATCAGCTTCAATACAGAAGTTGAGCCGGTCAGTTTTCATGCCCTGGAGGTGAGCAACAATCACTACCACCCTATTGGGGTGCCACCTCTCACACCCATGATTTCTGCCGAAGTAATGTCAGCTACTCAAGAAATGATATTTTTGGGTCATCAGTCAGGACAAGGGCTGGGTAAAAGTCATCAGGGTATTAAGCACCTGATTCAAGTGATCAGTCAAACTGGGACAGCTGGACTGGGCTATTCTGCTAGTTCCAGTTACAGGAATCCACATAAGCATCAACAGATTCCTCCAGCTTCAGTTACACAACGATTGTCTCCACCTACAAATCCTGAGTCTACACAACCTCTGGTAAAGGTGCCAGCCAGCGTAATGGCTATGTTATTACCCAAGACGATACCGGTAAAGGAGAAAGAAGTCTTTGTTCTAGATCCCAAAGTGGAAGAAGAGGAATAAAGAATTAAGCAAGACATCGTTAGAATGATGTCAGGCATACGCATCATTGTCCATGATGAACATACAAACAGATACACCCAGACGATGATTGCCCAGACGTAATGGTCATCATTCGGGAGAAGGAGGACGATGACAGCCCCTCCATCACTGCAGTCCATTAGGACTTTGCACTCTATAATTGGAGCAGCACTCCTTACATTGGTCGACAAGGGTAAAACGGGCAGGAACTCTTTCTTCCCTGTAGATATCATAAATGCTTACTTTTCTGTACATTATTAGCAGTTGTTTCGTCAGTACATGCTAACACTTTGTATAATTAAGCCATTTTATATATACTAAGTGAAAGCATATTTTGTTTCTGGACTCTAAATTTAGATGTGCATGTACTTGTTGATAAGATGCCTCTTCTCCACAAGGATTGTAACTTTGATGTAAAGTTGGATTCAGCCTTGATGGAATTACACGAGGACATTGAGGTGCTTCCAGAGATTAAAGAATGGGTCGAAGACAAACCTAAAGCCAACCTTGATCAAACCACTTCCTTCAATCTCGAAACCTTAGAAAGCCCTAAGTTAATCTAGATTGGATCAGACCTTACCCCAAACCAGAGGAATGACATGGTAACGCTACTAACCCAATTCAAGGATGTGTTTGCATGGTCTCACGAAGACATGGTGGGTTTGTCCACTGACATTATTCTTCATCGCCTTCCCATTAAGGAGGGATTCAAGCCAGTCAAGGAAAAGCTCAGGCGATTGAAACATAAGTGGAGTTTAAAGGTGAAAGAAGAAATTATGAAACAATTTCAAGCTGGTATTATCATGGTGTCCACATATCCTGAATTGATATCCAACATTGTTCCCGTGCCTAAACCTGAAGGAAAGGTGCGAGTTTGCATAGATTACCAGGATCTGAACAAAGCTTGCCTTAAAGATAGTTTTCCCGTGCCATTTATCCAAATTTTCATTGACAATACTGCTTAATACGACATGTACTCATTTGCTAATTGCTTTGCGGGGTACCATCAAATCATGGTTGCTGAGGAGGATCGTGAGAAAACTGCTTTCATCGCGCCTTGGGGAACCTTTTGCTGTAGACGGTTGTCATTCGGCCTCATCAATACCAGAGCCACCTATTAGCGAGCTATGATGGCTCTTTTGCACGACTTAATGCACAAAGAGATAGAGATCTACGTGGATGACATCATTGTCAAATTCCGAAGGGAAAAAGATCACTTAGACCATCTCAGAAAGCTCTTCAACAGGTTGCGTAAGTACAACTTGACCTTTGGCGTTAAATCAGGCAAGTTGCTAGGATTCCTAGTCAGCCACAAAGGGATTGAGCTGGATCCCACCAAAATCCAGGCCATCAGGGAAATGCCCATTCCTCAGACAGAGAAGGAAATACGGGGATTTTTGGGAAGAATCAACTTCATTAGCAGGTTTATTTCTTAACTCATAGCAACCTGTGAGTCCATTTTCAATTTATTAAGGAAGAACTCCTCCATGAAATGGAATGATGAGTGCCAGAAGGCTTTCCTTACAATTAAATAGCAACTAGTCAAAGCTCTTGTTTTAGTACCACCCAGGGATGATGTTCCCATGTTCATGTACCTGTCCATAAGTGACAATGCCATGGGCTATATGCTAGGATAGAAAGACAATAAAGGCCAAGAACGAGCTATCTATTACCTCAGCAAAAGATTCAACAGCAGTGAACACAAGTACACTCTGATTGAGAAGACTTGTTGTGCTTTAGCATGGGCTTCCATGAGGTTACAGCATTACCTCCATGGTCACACAACCCATCTCATATCCCGCGTGGATCCTCTCAGGTATGTGTTCAGTAAACCCATGTTAAATTACCGGCTATCCAGATGGCAGTTGATCCTACAACAATTTGACATCGTCTACGTGACTCAAAAGTCTATCAAAGGTCAAGGAATCGCGGATCAACTAGCCGCCGCACCTTCAGGGGATTTCAAACCCTTGGAAACATACTTTCCCGATGAAGGGGTAATGGCAATTCAGCATCACCATCAGTACGATACATGCCATACATAGAAAATGTATTTCGATGGAGCTGTTAATATGGAAGGTTCGAGTCAGTGCGATTCTAGTATCCCAGACAGAAGAAAGATTCGTCGCCGTCAAATTGCAGTTTGTCAGCACCAACAACACAGCTGAGAATGAAGGCTGTCTTATAAGGCTAAAACTTGCCCGTTCAATGGGCATCAGGCGGTTAACTGTCTTTGGGTATTTAGAGTTGGTAATCAAAAAATTCACGGGAATCTATCAAACCAAAGAACTACATTTGCTGCCTTACCATCGGCAAGTTTTACAGATGGCTTCGGAGTTCGAAGAGATCTCTTTTCTACATATTCCTTGTAATAGGAATGACTTTGTAGATGCGTTAGCAACTTTGGCCTCCTTGATTCATATGCCTAACAAGGAACACATGCCAAGCGTCACATTTGCCCTGCATAAGGCATCAGCCTATGGGAACTACATTTGAGAAGTATCGGATGAGCTACCTCCCATCCAACATCCTTGGTACCAGCATATCAAGGAGTACCTACGAGACAAATCTACACTAGTTGAAGCGAGCCTGAATGAGAAAAGGCGGATCCATCGACTTGTTATGAAGTTCTACCTGAGCGGAGATGCACTCTACAAAAGAGATGCAGGATTAGGTCTCCTCAGATGTCTGGACTAGGACCAAGTTCAGAGGCTCATGGATGACGTCCATAGTGGAGTATATGGCCCACACATGAGCGGCCCCCTACTTGTTAAAAAGATCCTCGGAGATGGGGACATCATTGGCTTACTCCTCAAAGTCGACCGTGATGATCACGTCAAGAGGTGCTATCAATACCAGATTCATGGGAATTCTATCCACGCCCCTCCGAGGGAGCTCCACAATATGAGTTCACCTTGGCCCTTCTCAATGTGGGGAATGGACGTGATTGGGCCTATCGAGCCCAAAGCCAGTAATGGACATCAATTAAATAGCAACTAGTCAAAGCTCTTGTTTTAGTACCACCCAGGGATGATGTTCCCATGTTCATGTACCTGTCCATAAGTGACAATGCCATGGGCTATATGCTAGGATAGAAAGACAATAAAGGCCAAGAACGAGCTATCTATTACCTCAGCAAAAGATTCAACAGCAGTGAACACAAGTACACTCTGATTGAGAAGACTTGTTGTGCTTTAGCATGGGCTTCCATGAGGTTACAGCATTACCTCCATGGTCACACAACCCATCTCATATCCCGCGTGGATCCTCTCAGGTATGTGTTCAGTAAACCCATGTTAAATTACCGGCTATCCAGATGGCAGTTGATCCTACAACAATTTGACATCGTCTACGTGACTCAAAAGTCTATCAAAGGTCAAGGAATCGCGGATCAACTAGCCGCCGCACCTTCAGGGGATTTCAAACCCTTGGAAACATACTTTCCCGATGAAGGGGTAATGGCAATTCAGCATCACCATCAGTACGATACATGCCATACATAGAAAATGTATTTCGATGGAGTCATTAATATGGAAGGTTCGGAGTCTGGTGCATTTCTAGTATCCAGACAGGAAGCAAGATCTCGTCGTCATTGGTAAATTGCGGTTTGTCAAAGACCAACAACAACAACCGTGAGAATGAAGGTTGTCTTATAGGGCTAAAACTTGCCCGTTCAATGGGCATCAGGCGGTTAACTGTCTTTGGGTATTTAGAGTTGGTAATCAAAAAATTCACGGGAATCTATCAAACCAAAGAACTACATTTGCTGCCTTACCATCGACAAGTTTTACAGATGGCTTCGGAGTTCGAAGAGATCTCTTTTCTACATATTCCTTGTAATAGGAATGACTTTGTAGATGCGTTAGCAACTTTGGCCTCCTTGATTCATATTCCTAACAAGGAACACATGCCAAGCGTCACATTTGCCCTGCATAAGGCATCAGCCTATGGGAACTACATTTGAGAAGTATCGGATGAGCTACCTCCCATCCAATATCCTTGGTACCAGCATATCAAGGAGTACCTACGAGACAAATCTACACTAGTTGAAGCGAGCCTGAATGAGAAAAGGCGGATCCATCGACTTGTTATGAAGTTCTACCTGAGCGGAGATGCACTCTACAAAAGAGATGCAGGATTAGGTCTCCTCAGATGTCTGGACTAGGACCAAGTTCAGAGGCTCATGGATGACGTCCATGGTGGAGTATATGGCCCACACATGAGCGGCCCCCTACTTGTTAAAAAGATCCTCAGGACAGGACATTATTGGCTTACCCTCAAAGCTGACTGTGATGATCACGTCAAGAGGTGCTATCAATACCAGATTCATGGGAATTCTATCCACGCCCCTCCGAGGGAGCTCCACAATATGAGTTCACCTTGGCCCTTCTCAATGTGGGGAATGGACGTGATTGGGCCTATCGAGCCCAAAGCCAGTAATGGACATCACTTTATCCTCACCATGATCGACTACTTCACCAAATGGGTAGAGGCAACCTCCTTCCCCAGGGTTACCAAAGAAGTCATCATTGCTTCCATCAGAAATAATGTCATTTGTCGATATGGACAACCAGAGGTAATTGTATCATACAATGCTAAGAACCTCAACAACAAAATGATGGAGGAGTTATGCAGTAAATTCCACATCAAACATCTTAACTCCATCATCTACCATCCAAAGATGAATGGTGATGTTGAGGCGGCTAACAAAAACATCAAGAAGATCATGCAAATGATGTCCGCCAACCACAAAGAATGGCCTGATTTCTTGCCTCTTACTTTGTTAGCTTACAGAACATCGATATGCACTTCCACTGGGGCAACCCCCTACGCATTAACCTATGGGATGGAAGCAGTGCTACCCGTAGAAGTGGAAATGGAATCCCTCCGAGTGTTGATAGACGCTCAGCTGGATGAAGACCAATGGGTACAAGACATGTATCACTAATTGTCTCTAATAGACGAAAGGCGAACCGCAACTATCTTCCATGGGAAGTTATATCAACAGATATCCAGATGCTACAACAGAAAAGTCCGGCTATGGCAGTTCAAGCAACATGACTTGGTTTTAAAGAAGATCCTCAACAACCAAGATCAGTCCAAGGGAAAATTTTCCCCTAACTGGGAAGGCCCGTTTGTTGTCAAGGAAGTATTGACAAGAGGCGCTCTTAGATTGCAGGAAATGGACGGCGATGCATTTCCACAACTCATCAACTCAGATGCCCTGAAACGGTACTATGTCTGAAGTTACCATCAAGCAAAGATCCTGGTGTTGGATCATCAGATCACCAGTCATTCCGGTTCTTTAACCCTTCACTACATATAACTATTCTCCACACTTTGCCCCTCAGGGAAACATACTCTTCAAGCCAACAGCCTGGCTTCACTGCGCTCATACAACTTTGGTTATCCAACTAGGGATTGAACCTTTCATGCTTGCAGTTTGTCCCCAAACATGGGATCAAACTTTTTCACATCTGCAGTTTATCCTGAACTTAGGATTAAACTTTCTCTTCCCCGCAGCTCGTTCTGTACATGGGAATCACACCTTTCATCGACTACAAATAGTCCTGAGGGGCGAACTACGTCGACTTGATCTCCTTGATACACGGGAGTACGTAGGCAACCATTTTATATGGCCCGGTCGCAATAAAACAAAAACAACAAAAACATTTCTTACACCATTCTCCTTACAAAAACAAAAACAACAAAAACATTCTTACACCATTTCTGCCACATACAACGTTGAACCTCTTACACCAGGTTCGAACTACGCAGACCTGATCTCCTCTTCAATAAGAGTACGTAGGCATCCATTTATGGTTCGGCCTCACCCCCTACCAGAACACAAACACTTGTCAACGGTACTGGGATCATCCTTTAATCCATTACATTTCATCGGCTTCAGACCAAAGGGATGGAATTACCTGAACTCCTCCTAAATAGGAGATTCAGCGACCATCTAAGCTGCGGTTGTGCCTCAAAGAGCAATACCAATCAATAAGAGATGGAATTAACAAGGCTCCTCCTATATAGGAGTACTTGCGACCATTTGTGGTACAGTCAATCTCAAAGAGGAAGAGCCATACTCCTCTCCACATGTCCATACAAAAACCAGTCCCAAGACACCAAAGATGGTAGGGATACACATAGATCGATGATCCATTTTGAACTGTCTAGAGACAACTCAATGTCCATCCATCAAGGAGGAATTCAGAATACATTAAGATTACAAGCCCTGAAGAAGCAGGAAAAATATCAAGCAAGTATCCAAACATATCTAAAAGGGAAGTGATCAAAAATATATTTCCCTGCTATATATAGTGTTTTTTGATATACACAATGTAAACTATACATGAAAAAATGGCTAAGCTAGTCTGTACAGGAAAATACAAGCCCATCTACAAATCAGTGTATATGCGAGCTATCAAGCTCAACATGGCATCCCTCTCAGAAGAAGGAGGTAAAGTTGTGGTCTCCTGTACAAGGGTGTCCACGCGAGCCAATAGATCTACATCTATTTTCATGGTGACTCTATGCTCATCAATGTACGTGTTCATCTCTACGATCATGCCAGGGGTAAGGGACCTCAATATAGTACTATCTGTGACGGCTAAATCCCGGGCAGATATGTCATTATCTCTCTCAACTATCACGGCATCTCTGGTTGATCTAGCCTCATCCCGCTCAACAACAGCAGCATCTCTACGAGCTAATGCCTCGTCTCTCTCTGATAGAGTTGCGTCTTTCCCATCAATAGCAGTTAACATTTATGCTCTAGCCTGATCTCTCTCGAAGGTCATCAGATGAAGACTCAGCTCAAAGTATCAGGTGTTTGAATCTTTGGATCAACAAATGATTGCTAATCTTTGGGAGAATCTAAAGGAGATGCTGGTAACCCAGTATATGGGTTTTCCTCGATGTGGGAATCAATGTCCTCCATGGGCTCTCCATTATTGAATCACTACTCGGCACTGTGGATATTGTCGCAGCCGATAAAGTATCTATATCCATCCATGTAGAATACTCTAGCGAACAGCCCAGATGGCTAACAAAAAAAGTAGCTATCTCACGCTGATCCCAACATACATACACTCGGGATCGGTCCTCTGCTGGTAGATGGCGAGAAGCTAAACGCTAACCTAACACTCCCTCAAAAGGATGGAAGTCCTGGAACTGGTCTAACTGCGACATCACGGCTAGGGGGTGATATGTAGTCATGCCCCTCAAACCAGCCAGAGGGAGATAATCCATGCTCGGAACATGAGTAATAAAGCTGTAAGGTGAGCTAAGCCATGTGCACGGCAGAATGCCAAACGGATCACTAATCTCCGCCAAGAATACCCACCAAGACATAGCGTCTATACACTCCGATGGGTGAAAGGAGTAAGACATGACATTTATCATGGGTAAAGCAGTACCCATGTTGGCGGAAGGTTTTAATTGGTCTCAAGTGTGACATAAATAACACGTACAACATTGTCGAACTGCCTGTAAATACCTCTGCAGGGTAAGTGCTACAAAATGTGGCCGACCTCAACGTCTCCACCACAATCATCGGAATGATGGTACGACTCTCCTTGAGAGCTCTCACTGCCATGATAACACCGATATCCAGCTCATCCATATACCGTGGCATGTACGCATATTCCACTATGCACATCAAAAATGCATCCACTCTGGCCAAATGCCACCGGTCCTTTGGTATGGTGAAATCCTCAGAATGCTGAGCATAGCTGTCCTAAGAGCCAAATATGTCAGACAAAAAACGCTGGTAAGGGTCATGAATTATCGACTCATGTCCCCAATAGCCATATACACACAAGGTCTGTCAAGTGGAAGCATCTTCAAACGTGCATACTCCTCCAGAGTTGAAGTCAACTCCTGGGTCCCAAACCGGAAAACCTACTTCTCTGGTACCCAGTGATCCAGCATGCCCTCCACAAATCCTGCGGGAACCTGAAATATCAAGAGGGTCATAGTATGCTGCAACAGCTGATCTATAGTCACCTTGTCTGATGGTGACATACTATCATACCACGATTTAAGATGTGATGCCACCAATAATGGTGGGGTATGATCTATGCGGCTGACTGTCAAAGAAGACATTTGTGTCAGCCGTATCATAAGACCATCGAGGGGTCAATGCTGAATATCTCTGGACATACATACATATGCATAACATGATACATGCATTGCAGATAATAGATGACAATATGATATAGGGAATGAAAATCTGTACATATATTCCTAAGTATATCATCATCTAATACATCATCTCTGTACAGCTAAAAATAAAGGGAAATGGGGCATAAACGCTCTACTACTAACAGAGGCCTATCAAAAGATATAGCGAGAATGGGGCACAACCACCCAATATCTAACAGAGGCCTATCAAAAGAGATAACGAGAATATACATCAGAAGAAGACAATGGTGTCAATATATACATCATCAATCCTATCCACCTGATGTAACTCCTCTTGAGTCACTAGATCTCTATCAACAGGGAAATCAGGCCTATACAAAGAAGGATTTACACCACCAAAGCCAAATGGGTCATCTGAAGGGCCAGCGCCTGAGCTGGAAGGATAAAATAAATCTACCTCTACCGGATCTCTGCCCAAATGTTGTATAAAGAAATGTGCCCGGTCTAGTTGTTGGGTCAAGCTATCAATCTATGTAAAATGAGTCGGATCTCAGACACATGCTAGCCAATCCGTCATCATCACTGATCTTGGTACCATATCCCCCATGAACTGAGTGGCGCGGGTCTGGGCTCCAATAGTACGAGAGGACCACCAATGGTAGAACATCTCCTGAGTGCAGGGACCCTTTGACAGTGCAAAACCGTCAACACCCAACAATGGGATATCAATGATGGGTGACTGCGACACAGGCCAATAATGCCTGACAAGAGGTAAGATCGGCATATGGATCTCTCATGTGGTGCTCCTGATAACACGCTCTTCTAAATAGAGCTCCCATCCTCCATCAGTAAAGAGAGGAACCCTACGGGTGGATATCATGTGCTCGATGCCAGTCGGGTACCCATCCTCAAATCCCATGGCCAAGTGCTCCCCAGAATAGGGAATCCATGTGATGATGTCAGCCGTCAACAACTCCAGTTGTAGGCGGCAATGAGTAAAACCCTCAGCTAAAGGGACCTCCGCCAGTATGGAATGATGTCATCATCGTCCTCGTGGATAGGTATCTAAACCTAGCACACTCATAGGACGCAAACATGGAAGCCTCTCATAGGCCTAGAACAGCCAACACAAAGACAAACATCTGCTGTCAGTAAACACTCTTAACCTATACATGGGAAATTACAAGAGCAATACTCACCAGCAGAAATGGGTAGAATCCTAACCAAGCCTCGGTCAAGCCCTGCGAACGCATACGCATGCCCCTAAGGAAATAGGAAAAGGTATAGGAACCCCAATCATACTCTCCTATACGGTCCACATGTCACGTGGCGCTGATCAAAGCGAACGACACAATAGAAGAGTTATCTGCTATGAAGCAGCCCCTAATGATCATCAGGAATAATCACCGAAGAATGTGATCCCTGACTCTAACATTAGCTTGTATGGGCTCACTCAACAGCCCACTCATAGCATCCACGCTCAAAGGACCCGTACGGACGGTCCTGCCCTTGAGCGCCTCCGCTGGAACTCCTAGCAAGGATCTGACGGTAGTAGGGGTAATATCCGCCATGCAAGGCATTGGTGTCCCCCCAAACTCAATACCTATGATAAATCGCCAATCCATCGGTGTCATCATCACCTCACAATCCAGCAAATGGAGTGACTAAGTCTGGTGAAACCAGCACTCAGACAATGCCCTGAGGTAACCCCAGGGACAATGACGGGGAAGGATGGAAAAGAACGCCCCAAATCCCCAGTCATGCACAATCGCTCTATAGTCAGGATGTAGAGCCTGGTACATGGAGTGAATGCTGAACCAGTTCCCTCGAGGCTGTGTAAAGCCGGGAACCTACATGAAATGCAGATCAACATCAAAATCCTTTACTCCTCATCAAATAGGAAAGAAGGAAGATTAAGATCTAACTTGATACCTCGTTGGCATGCAAATACATTGAGGGATGTCGACTACAATCACCCAGAAGCTCTGGGTTTGCCACCTAAATACTTGGGAGGACCCTATGGGGAACATGTACAACAGGAGCAGGGTCCGCAATCGGAACATCCTCTTCCTCGTCCTCGACATTCGGCACATCAACCTGGACTGGACGTATCACCGCCTCCACTAAACGATGAGTCCATCTAACAGAACGGGGTCGAGGCACTTTAGAATCCCTCCTCCGTACACCAGAAGTGGTCCTACGGGAACTACTCGACTGATCCGGATCCATAATATCTGGACAGAAGTCTCCAAATCACCTCAGAAAGGGTGTGGTAATTTTTAAACTGGAGATTTTTTTTCAAAAATGCATTTTAGACTACATGCATGCATCCATTACTTTAACATACACCTATAGTAGAGTTAAGAATGCATGACTATTCAATGCCTATATTTTTGAAAATTTTGCCATAGTCCCCTCTGTAAATAGGACTATCCACATCCACATAGGCATGACTAGGTGGCCATTCAATAACACACCTTCCAACAGTCATATACATACTATATGCATTAAAAGTCAAAGTCATCAATCCATAAGGGTAGTTTAATTACCAGGATTACTTTGCATTTTTACCTTTTGCTCATTTGTCCTCAAATAGGATAAGAAATAGCAGAAAAAGGTGTCAATTTGACCCTCTCAAAAGTCAAAAATTTTCACATCATTATGTTCAGCATGGTTTAATACTAACATTTATTATGTTGGATATTTTTTATCAAGTCATTTGAGCATGTATATTCACTACTATGTGTTTAGATGCATTTTATGTCATAAGTCATTTTCCAGCAGATAAAAACTGGAAAAGAAGACATGCATACATTACCAGGACAGTGTAGAACACTTGTACGGTGACAGAATTTGCAGAAAGATTTCTGAACTCAGCAGATCTGAAGAAGAGCTCTCAGATTTCCTTTACGGCGCAACATGAAATAACTTGAAAAAGCAACCTGCAACATTAATAGCCATCCACGGATGGCCGCAGGTCCATCTGCGGCTGCTGCAGGTGTACCTACGACACCCCTATATGGGTCTTACCCCTTCGTCTTGGTCCAGTTCGAGTTTCAACGGAGTTCTTATCAGCTGAAGAAGCCAAATCAGGAATAAAAACTCTACGCGATTAAGCAGAATGGCTTGCAACCCTGGTTTTCTTACAGGGTACATTATGCCAATGATATCAGCTGTTACATGATACACTCAGCAATACTTGACACAGGTCCAATGCCGCCAATTCAGGGTCGTAACCCTAATCCTTTCAACTACCTAGCGGGATCATCACACATTTCAAAACATAACCCTGACGAGGGCATCACGCATTTCAAAACATAACCCCGACGGGGGCATCACGGGGTTTTTTATCGAAGTACATAACCCCAACAGGGGAATCACGTGGTTTTATGTCGAAGTACATAACCCTGGTGGGGGCATCACACGATTTCATGTCGAAGTACATATCCCCGGCTGGGGTTACAACGCATTGTCATCCGCTGATACACATATCAATTGAAGGGCAAGCAGCCTTGACATCATTGTAACCGTTGGCAAGTAAATCCAACGATGCATTGGAGGCCATCCGATGATTTTAGCCATTGATGCACACGTCAACGAGGATCAAGCCTTTCCCCGGTGGGGGTTACAACGCGTATTTTTTGTTGATTCACACGTCAACGAAGGTCAAGCAGCCTTGACAGTCTGCCCAACAGGGGCGTTCATCCGTTGATTCATACGTAAGCGAAGGTCAAGCAACAATGACATTCGCCGCTTAAGAGAGAGTTTATCCGTTGATTCACATCGTCGTCAAGGTCAAGCAGCTTGATACCACCCAACGAGGCGTTTATCCGTTTATTCACATCGTCGGCAAGGTCAAGCGTACTCGGCGGCTTGCCCAACAGGGGTATTTTCTGTTGATTCACACGTCAACGAAGGTCAGGCAGCCCTGCCAACACATATTGTTGGCATTAAATCCAACAGAACATTGACATGTCTTGGCGATACAAGCCAGGAAGAATCAACATCATCGAGGAGGATCGATGATGGAATATGTTATACACATCCTCAAATAGACAGGGCATTATCCCCACATATCTCTTGTACACGAGAGGCACATCTTCGGAATAAAGTCTATATCAAGGATTAAGGACTTTGGTGATAACCCCAAGGTTGACATCCTAAAAGATTTGGATTACCCTTCCAATCTGGTCGGCAAAGACATCCGTACCAGTCCCCGGTAGAAGCAACAGGGAGCTGACAATCATCCCTAGCATGTTGGACAACAATCCAACAAAACACTTGCATCATACATTTGCATCATGTTGCTGCACATAGCATCATGTTTATCTTGTTGCATTTCAAGTGTCTAGGATTCTTTATCCTATCCATGCCATTGCATTACATGAATATGATAAAGAGGGGCATCTATAGACACTCGGAATTGTCTGCACACCTGTCACTGACATTGCAGGAGGGCAAATTTGTCTTTTAGAGATAACCCTAGAAGAGAGCTCATATCCTGTCCGGATACTACTTGAAGTTCAGTCTCAACCCCGGAACACACACCGGGAGTATCAGTTCCAACCTCAGAGATAAACCCGAGGCATGCAACTCCAAAATCAGAAATTCCACCGGAGAAGGCCGATTCATCTCGGAGATAACCCCGAGATATTGATCTCGGTCCCCCAGCATATAACACCGAGAGAAGTAAGCTACCAACCTTGGAGATAACCCCAAGGAGTGCGATTCGAGATAACCCGAAATGCTTGTTTCAAATGCATGTAATTAGCTTCAACCTAAGACTCACATCGAGGCACTCAAAGACAAGACCCGGAGATAACATCGGAAGACAAAGGCCCACCTCTCGAGATGACATCGAGGACCTTTAACACTTGCAGTGATCCAACCTCGAGATAACCACGAGCAACGTCCGCTGATCGCATTTAAATCGAGAGATAACCACGTGTGAGGGCAAAGTCATCATCTTGCCACCTTGACGCCACATTGCACTATCTCAATATTTCATACATACATTTCGACACAGCAATGTCCCACAAGAACCAAGGAAGTCCAATCCCGAGTGACTATTACGCAGGGCAACGGATAGAATTTGAAGCTTGAAGACCGGAGGGAATGGTCCCATCTTCCTGACTTCGTACAACCTCTAATCCCATGTCATTGCGTAACTCTCGACAACGGCGGACCGAAATAGGTCTTACATACCTCAGTTGGATACCCGGATTGCAATTTTGAAAGTTCGAGAGGATATTACCGAGCATGCGTGCACATACTTCGAGACGGTGGGACCCATGAAGCTTCGAGGCACCCAGTGTAGCTGCAGTACAAGCTATGACTAGCCAGTAGTACATCTCATGGCTCCCCCTCTATAAATAGAGGGCTTGGGGTGGCCATTTTAAGAAGAGAAAATGCGATGAAGCCCTGTCAAATTTGCTCTGTACTCACCCTATATTGAGTGCTTTCTCATTTTAAACACTTGTCAGCTCACATATAGCTTTTACTTGTACTGGCGGGAGCTGAGTGTTCATCCATTTAAAGATATAGAAGTCTTCTTTGGCAGCCCACTGTAAGCCTTCTCACACACTTTAAAGCCTTTCTCTTCATCTTTGCACACTCCATTCTTCACGTTGAGAGTTGTGTTACGTGTGTATGCCCGAACATCGATCCGTGGTTTCATTTAAGTTGGTATATATATATATATATATATATATATATATATATATATATAACTGTGTGTTGAACTCCATTCGATGAGCGTAGACTTATGTCTGGAGTGTTTATTTGCTTATATATATATACACACACACACACACTCACTTATATATATAAACTGTGTGTCAGACTTTGTTCGATGAGGTTGGATTTTACATCCGGAGTGTTTACTACTTTAATATATATATATATATATATATATATGTTTGCATTTAATCCCGCCTGGAGTTTACTGATAAGTGGATTTTATATCCACAAATCGGTGCCTAATCCAAGATTAATCAGTGTTAATTCCTCGTGTTTATGTTCTATTTTACTTGTTTATTGTTATTTAATGTGTAGGTGTGGTGGTGTGGCGTTTGAGCATGAAAGGAGTGTATTTGTGGCAACAAAGTGGCAAGCAAAGGAGGTTTAAACAAAT
Organism: Panax quinquefolius; assembly: GCA_020205615.1. Lineage (NCBI taxonomy): Eukaryota > Viridiplantae > Streptophyta > Magnoliopsida > Apiales > Araliaceae > Panax > Panax quinquefolius. Next base: position 84,950,348 of record CM035172.1, on the reverse strand, counting down.
TCAGAAATTTTACCCTACCCCCGCCGAGGCGGGCATTATTAGGCCTTACACCCCCACCGGGGTGGGGGGTCTTCAACTCGCAAGACAGGAGAGATGCCCGCCGGATCGGGCAAGTTATATGTAAATACCCCCGCCAGGGCAGGGGGTGCCGAATCCTGACTATCCTAATTTGTTTGAAACACTGTTGGGACAGGGATTTTAACACTTCCATGGCTTCGGGACTCTAAGGGAGGAAGGATTGCATGCAAATTTTGGTTATTAATATATAACTACATAACAAACAACAAAATCATCATCAGGCAAAGCAATTAACGGAGATTAAGGACATAATTGGATAGCGAGCAACAAAGTAAAGATTTTAAAGAACTTTCGTATCGATTGAGGATTAAGGCTAGAGTGAAGGGGGTTCTGCATTATTCTTCTTCTTTAGTTTTATATTTGTAATTGAAAGGATGTTATCTTTAATTTATTCAGTTATTATTTCATTTATGATGAACTAAATTATTTTTAGGCTTACGACGGATCTTTAAGTGGAACGATGATTATGTAATCTTTGATTTCAGTTTAATAAGCTATTATCTAGTTTATCTATATATTAATTTGAGCTTGAATTTATGAATTGCTTGATCAACGATTCTTTGTGGACTTGTATGAACTCGAAAGATGAAATACGAGGCTAGACTTAGTTAATATAGCATGTGTTCTTGATTTATGTGAATGAACAGAATCTTGATGAATGTTAGGGTAGAGATATGCTTGACATCGCATGTAATCAGATAAAGAGCTTGAACTTAAACCTTCTTTAATTGTAATTCACATAGAGATATAGTGAGTTAGTTGATTAAGGTGTTTAACTTAATTCTATCTTATTTGTGGATTTGAGTTAATACGGTATTAGTACATCGAGAGGTGGCTAGTTCTACATACGTGTTCTTGATTAATAAACTGTGATAGTGAGTTAAACTGGAATAAAGGTGTAATAATTAGAGTGATGCTTAAAGTGAAGTCGGATGCCTAATTCTCCATTATTTGTTTGGAAATTCAATTTTTAGAATTTATTAATTGTTGGTTATTTTAATATTTTTAATACTTTTAGTTTTAAACTGGAAATCGATTAGTTTAATAAAATTAGGATTAATAGAAAATTGGTAATTGTGAGGTTTAAATTCTTATTACAGTCTCTGAGGGAACGATACTCTACTTACTATTATATTACTTGTAGACCACGTATACTTGCGTGCTGTGCGTAATTAGATTTTACCCAACATGTTTTTGGCGCCGTTGCCGGGGACTTTAGTATATATTTTAATATTTTGAAATATCAGTTTAATTAGTCCAATTTTACTTAAACATTTTATTTTTGTTTTGTTCGTCTTATTTCACGTTTTTGAAGTTGGTTTATGCAAACTCGGTCCGAAAATCCAGACTTGCTTCCTTTTGAGGATGACATTGAGAGACGCTTTCAAAGGCTAAGTAAGTGGATTAAGGAAACAAGGGACGACTTCTAAAATTCTGAAAAAGAAGAAGCAATGGTTGCCAAAGACCAGAAAGCATTGAGGGACTTTGCTACACCCAATGTGACTGAGCTGCAGTCGAGTATCACCAGGCTTGCTATAGCTACAAATACATTCGAGATTAAGCCTGGTACTATTCAGATGATCCAAAACTCGGTTCAGTTTGGGGGACTTGCAAATGATTATCCGAACGAGCATTTGATCAGCTTTTTTGGAAATATGTGACACGTTCAAGTACAATGGGGTGTCGGATGAAGCAATCAGACTTCGCGTGTTCCCATTCATTCTGCGGGATAAGGCAAAGAGTTAGTTACATTCTCTACCATCGGGTTCAATAACGACATGGGATGACCTGGCTCAGAAGTTTCTAGCAAAAAATTTTCCACCAGCGAAGACTGCAAAGATAAGAAACGAGATTACCATGTTTGATCAACAACATGGGGAGTCATTGTACGAGGTATGGGAGAGATATAAAGAATTACTCAGAAAATGCCCACATCACGGATTACCTAAGTGGTTGCAGATGAACACATTTTACAACGGATTACATGGGAATCTCAGGACTAGTATTGATGCAGCGTCGGGGGGAGCTTTTATGGAAAAGAATTATGAGGAGGCATATCAGTTGATAGAGACAATGGCAGCTAACAACTATCAGTGGCCCACAACAAGAATGACACAACTTACGGTAGCTGGAGTGTTAGAATTAGATTAAGTGACAGCAATAACAGTGTATATTTCTGCACTCTCAAAGAAGTTTGATGCTTGGTCAGGAGTACAGACACCGCAAGTTGCAGTTATTTGTGAATTGTGCGCGAGTGAACATCCGACGGATCAATGTGCAATCAACCCAGAGTTAGTACAATTTGTGGGTAGCTACAACAAAATTCTACAGAATACGTACCAGAATACATACAATCAGGGGAATAGGAATCTTCCAAATTTGTCGTGGAATAATAATCAGAATCAGCAATTTCCACGCCCGTCGTATCCTCCAGGATTTCAGAATCAACAACAACCAGCTCAATGTCAAGAGAAGAAATCAGATTTAGAGGAGTTACTATCAAAGTATATAACGAGCAATGAAGTAGGCATGAAAAACTAAGCAATAGCCATCAATAATTTAGAAAATCAGATGGGACAGATAGCGTTTGCATTGAATAACAGGCCTCAAGTAACATTACCAAGTGATACAGAGAAAAATCTGAAAGGTAATCACAAGAAATGTCAGGCAATTATGTTGAGAAGTGGAAAACAGCTTGAGAGTTAGAAAACAGAAAATTTGGCTACAAAGGAGGTTGAGACAGATAGTGTAAATACAGTGTTTGAGGACAAACAATGGGAAGAAAAGCAAGTGGAAAAGAGCAAACCAGTTAACGATTAACTTGTCAGAAAGTTAAGGCTGAACATCAAAGGCCGAGTGGATTGATACAACCACTAGAGATTTCGGAGTGGAAATGGGAACATATCACCATGGACTTTGTGGTGGGACTTCCAACAATGTGAAAGGGGTACGACGCTATTTGGGTAATAGTGGAACGGTTAACTAAATTGGCTCATTTTCTACCAATAGGAGTTAGGTATAGCAGTTAGCTAAGCTTTATGTCAAGGAAATCATTTCTAGACATGGAGTACCTATTTCGATTGTTTCCGATCGTGATCCACGATTCACGTCGAACTTTTGGAGGAGTTTGCAAGAGCAAATGGGAATGCATTTGAGATTCAGTACGGCGTATCATCCACAGACGGATGGACAAAGAGAACGGACAATTCAAACGCTAGAAGATATGTTAAGATCTTGCGTTATGGATTTCAAGGAGAGTTGGGACGAGCATCTACCTTTGGTAGAATTCGCTTACAATAATAGTTTTCACGCTAGTATAGGCATGCCACCTTACGAAGCGTTGTATGGAATGAAGTGTAGAACACCACTTTGCTGGGATGAAGTAGGTGAACGTCGAATGTTAGGACCTGAGATGGTACAACAAATAGCAGACATGGTAAAGCTGATAAGAGCTCGATTAGTAGCGGCTCAAGATAGACAACAGAAAGTATGCAGATCCTCATCGAGAGAAGAGTGAGTTTGAAGTAGGGTCATATGTTTTTCTAAAAGTATCGCCTTGGAAAGGGAAGATATGTTTTGGAAAGAAAGGGAAGTTGAGTCCAAGGTTTGTAGGACGTTTTGAGATTTTAAAAAGGGTAGGAGAGGTAGCTTATAAAGTAGCCTTACCTCCAGAAATGGAAAGAATACACAATGTGTTTCACGTGTCTGTGTTGCGTCCTTATAAACCGGACTACAAACACGTAATAGAATATGAATCTATTCAAGTAGAAAAAGACTTAACATATGAAGAACTTCTGATTCAGATTATTGATAGGAAGGAACAAGTCTTGAGAAATAAGGTAATACCTTCACTAAAGGTAATTTGGAGTAACCACGATGCTGAAGAAGCAACGTGGGAGCTCGAAAGTAAAATGAAGGAAAACGTTTCCTCGTTTGTTTATGTAAGAATAGCGAGATTCTAGGGACAGAATCCTTATAAGGAGGGAAGAATGTAACACCCAAGAATTTCGAATTTTTGAATGAATTAAATTTTTATTTGATTATGTGAATTAAATGAATTTAATTGATTTATTATGTGAGTAAGATGTTCGAAGGTTGTTATATGACCTAGAATATACGGATGTGGTTAGTATTCTGGCTTTTTGCTAGTGTTAATAGTGGTGAATTATCAAAACGAAAACGAAGGTTTACCGAGAATGTTTGCGTAAAAACACTATTCATCTGATTTCATTCAGAGCTAGGGTTTGAAATTTTGAGAAACGCATAATAATAGAATACGAAGATAGTATGGAATATTCAATAATAATCATGTTATGGTAAACGAAGTTTTCGCTTGTGGGCGTAAAACCTAAGGGTTTGTGAAAGAGGTTTCTGAAAGGGGAATGCAATGCGTATAGTCGTTTCGGATATTATACGTATGACATATGAGTATTATACTAGTATAAATACGAGTATGGTATGAAGAATAGTAAGACGTATAATACGATTATTATAAGAGTATTAGACGAACAGAATACGTGAGTAATACGTGTAGAATACGAGTCGTATTAATGGAGTATGAGTTAAGGGTTGGTATAGTCTAATTAGGATTAAACCAATAGCAAGCCCAATAAATTTTATGAGAAAGCCCAAGTTAAGGCCCAACGCTAAATTAAAGTCAAGCCTAATCCAAAGAATTGAACCGCGGGTCGAACCGGTGGGTCATGGGATGGGTAAAACCTATGGGGCAACCCATGGGGTGATCCATCAAGGAGTGGGCCGGCCACTTGGTGGGCAAGTAAAGGCAATACTTGATCACCAAGTACTTTGCTTGGTGATTAAGAAGTGAATACTAAGGAGGTGGGGAGTTGGACAATTTTTGCCCTCATGTTGGATTTCTATAGATACAAAGCAAGAGTTGGTCATTTGAGGTTCTTACAAAGCTTGTCCAACTATAGAGAGAGAGAGAAAGAGCTAGAGTCATATAATACTTCTACTTCCAAGCAAACCAATAGGCGTTTATCAAGAACAATAATTATTTCAAAGGTAAATTCTCATAAACCGTAATCTTCATCTTTTTCGATTTCTTTCTCGTAGAAGAATCGTAGATTGGTGGAGCATGTTTATTGAGGAGATATAAGGTTTCCTATTAATGACCAAATCATTGATAGGTCATGACCAAATAGAAATCGTAAGTGTTTACGTGAGTTAAAAACCATAAAAGTCTTGAACGTGAACTTAGTTAGGAATGAAAGATTTGAAAACCGTTATAGCTAAGGAATGTGCCTATTGTTTGGTTAAGATGACTATGATGAATCAATGGAGTTTTCCATTTGATTTGGCTTATAGAACACGAGTAACAAAGTTATGGCGAATTTTGCAAAAATAGACGTTAAACGTCGAAAACGTAGAAAGCCCGGATTAAAGGTCAAAAGTTGTTGTGTGACTTGAAAATGTTGGTTTCCAATGTCAACACATGAGATAAGGTAATTAAGAGTCGTTGGCGAAAGAATCATCGCATTCTGACTTATAACGAAGAAAACGAGTATTGAACGGACGAAAACGTTAAACGAACGCTTAAAATTGAACTCAAAGGTGAATTTCGAGTTAACGGATTCGAAAATGTAAAATTCTTATATGAACACATAAAGGATGTGATTTGTGACTTGTAGACTTTCGAATGGGTCAATTCGGATGTAAAACGAACAAATTAGGATGCCTGGAGTTTCGTTAGGAAACCAAACTATTTTGGCTAATGGTGCATGGGTTGGGGCCAGTCACCAACCCAAAAGTTTTTTTTTGTTATGCAACGCCATGTATGGCTGAGAGAAAATAAAAATGTTTGGAGACTCATGCCACAGCGCGAGAGTTTGTACATAGACTCGCGCCGCAACGCCGAGTCCGGGTAAAACCTTTGGAGAGTGACGCCGCATCGCCACTGTAATGTATAGGATGTCGCGCTTGCGCCGGCAGTAGTAGAAAAATGTTGACCAAGTTAGGTTTTGTTCCATTTGAATGTAGACCTAAAGTAAGACATTAAAGGTACTTAATGTACATAATATGACTGACCTTAAATCACTTATAAGGTGTTAATGTAAGAAGATCTAGTAAGGTTTAATAGAAATTAAACAAAGAACGTGAAGACATAATAAGTAAACCGTGAATGACGTTTAACGTTGGTATTTAACCAATAATGATCGAATGTCGGTTAAGGAAGTAAGAACGTGAATGAGACGTAACAAAGTATAGGAAGTCGAATCGACTTTAATAATGAAGTTAATTCAAATAAGACATAGAAGAGAAACAAGTTGGTTATAAACCATAAGGTTAGTTTGTTTAATAACTAATTACAGTGTGCTATGTGAATATATAATTTAGATCCTGTAAAGACTGAGAATAGTTGAATTGTTTATTCGAAGACGTTGGAAGGTAAGTCTTTCTTAAACGCTTGTCTAACCTTCGTGTTAGCCAAGTTTTACGTGATGTATGTTATACAATGCATGAATGGTTTTAAAGAAAGAGTCGATGTCTGTCTTAATTCGGCTAGACAAGTATTGAAGAATGAATGGATTTGTTTACTAGTCTGTTGATATAGAACTATTAATGCTATCCTATGCCAAGTATTTGGTACGGATGAGAAGGTAAGTTTGTCTATGTACAAACAAAAGTATTTTTCATCGATTATTCGATGGGCACGCGAGGTTGCCAAATGTTGAACGTAAATACATTTAACGTAAGAGTGTTGATCAACATAGAGTATAATAGGATGATCACCTAGAAGTTCTCATAAGTAAAGACGGGTGGATGGCCTTAGTGCCAGATATCCTTTTCAAGTATGAAAACGAAAAGAGTATGTTCATTGTCTATTGACCGGTTCATCATTCCTAAGCTATGATATATACTTTGAAATTGTTGTTATGACATGAGGAGTACTGGTTAAATGTTTTGTAGTGCTTCATAGATAATTGTTCAAATATAGAAGTAAAGCATGTAAATGTTATTGTGATATCCATATGATTCTATGTTATGACTTGCTGAGCTAGTTATGCTCATTCTTGCTTGAACCATATGTTTGCAGCTAAAGCGAAACGAACTGAGAGTTCTAAGAGAGATAAAGGCAAAGCTAAGGTGGATACTTAATCGTCCTATAATAGATTAGTGTATTTATATGTAATATACCTATGAAGAACAGTGAATGTATTTGGTTAATGAACTTGGGAAAAAATTTGTTATAAATGTAATATAAAGATAGTAATTACACTCATTTTATTGTTAATTCAATGGAATGATTGTATGGATTGTAGTATCGTGAAGCACCATCTGTCGGGTTGGAAGATACCCAGATTTGAGGGCGTTATAGTTTTCATGCAGCACATAGCATATAATAGCATATTCAGTTCATACATTCATAATCAATTAATATTAACTACACATGTTACTTCACACATAACATGCATAGAAATTTACTTCACAAGCATATTATCAAAGATCAACTTTCAAATTTTAAACATAGCTCATATGCATTTCATATATATACATCAACATTCTCATAGCATAATATAGTTCAACTAATAGTTATAGAGTTCATATATCATATAGGAACTGAAAGACTTGCCTAATTCGTAGTTTATCAACTACGACTTAACTGCTTAAAGCTTATCTGCACTGCGTGTATTCCTACACAGTTATATAATCATGGATTCATATCCATTAGTCATACATTTCATGCGTTCTTAATATAATAATAAATATTACATCGTTTCTTAACTAGGTTTGTAAAACCTTCATTTCACTTTCTCATCGTACTTTTAGAATTGCTATGTATGTATAGGTATTCCTTAACCATCCGCACTTGACATCAACTTCATATACATTTATCACTCACTTCACTCGCTATGTGTTCGACACATATTTAATGTTTATAGATACGTGATCTACGTCGTTCATATTCAAACTACTTTGTTTCATAATGATTTATTTTAATCAATAAAGCTTAACAACTTTCTTTAACAAGATTCGATGTTATAAGCTTTTAAACCATATATTGGTACTAATAAGCCTCTACTATTATGCTTCATATAGACATAGCATAGTTCATTATTTGAAAACGTATTTTAAACTACACTTGAAAGGTCCAATTCATGCTTAGCTAGATGATGAACAAATTCGTCATGTCTAGAGGCATAAGGCGTTCAAGTTCACTTTTAAAAGTCATTCTAGGCTAAGGTAAAGAAACTAGGTGCAACTTTTAATCTCATTTCATAGCTAACTAATCCATGAATATATGTTATCATGTTTAGAACTTTAAGTACACAAATTACTTTAAGTTCGTTCTTAAAGTTTCAAGTTTTCTTTAGAAATCATTTTCGACTAAGCTATTGCAAGTTGATAATAAGTAAATTAACTTTAAATCACTTCTCATTCTTAAGTATAGTCATAACTCAACAAGATGTATGTGTTAAAATATCATAACTTCAAAGACTCAAGGTTCGTCAATATTCATTTTTTTAAAACTCCAAGTTTCTTTTCAAAACACATACTAAGCCATGCTAAATCATTCTATAATGAGTAAGTTAAACTTATATGTCATGTCTATTATCATGCATTTTCATGTTACATCACTTAGAATAATATATTCCATCTTCGGGAGCACTATACTTGCATATGTGCTCGCTCGACGCCCTCCGATGGCCTTCGATTACGTAATAGTCACAAAGATGACTATTTTGACCCTTTCTAATGACCTCAAATTGAAAACCTTAAAGCACAAAAGTTATAGGTCTATTCGTTCTATTTCTGGATCATCTTGAATCTCCTCAATCGAAGTTCGTATGCAAAGGTTATGGCCGTTTTAGCAAAATGTGTTCTGTCAGATTTTCTCAGCAGTTGCAAGTCAGACCATCCCCCGCTGGGGCGGGGGTCTGTTGGGTAAAATCTATACACGCTCAACACGGAAGTATACGTGGTCAACAAGTAATATAATAGTAAGTAAAGTATCGTTCCCTCAGAGATTAACACAAATTTTTCCTTGCAACTACCAATTTCCTACTAATCCAAATTTTATTAAACTAATCAATTTCCAATTTATATAGAAAATATCACAATCATTCAAAAATCAACTAAAAATCACAAACACTAAATCGGGATTTTCAAACAAGTATTGGAGAATTAGGCTTATAACTTCACTCTAAGCACCCCTCTGATTAGTATCACCTTATTCCAGTTTAACTCACTATCCCAGCTTATTAATCAAGAACACATAAGTAGTATTAATCACCTCTCGATATATTAACACTATATTAACCCAAATCCACAATTAAGATAGAATTAAGTCAAACACCTTAATTAATCAACTCACTATATCTCTATGTGAATTCCAATTAAGCAAGGTTTAACCCCAAGTTCTCTTCACGATTACATATGATGTCAGGCATATCTCTATCTCAACAATAATCAATAATTTGCAATTCACAAATTTCATGACACATGCTATATTAACTAGGTCTAGATTTATATTTCATCTCTCGAGTTCATACAAATCCACATAAAATTATTGATCAAGCAATTCATAAATTAAAGCTCCGATTAATATAGATAAACTGCATAATAGCTATATTAAACTGAAAACCAAGGTTACACAATCATCGTTCCACTTAGAGATCCATTAAAAGCCTGACAAATAATTTAGCCCATAATAAATGAATTAAACACTAAATGAATTAAAGGAAACATCATCCCGATTACAGAGATAGAAATTTAGAGAAGAAAAATGATACACCACCCTTCTCCGCTTTCGATTCTGAAATCTTTGTGAATTTATTCCTGTTCTTCGTTCCTCCAATTCTTGCTCTTCCCAAAACCTTGTTCACGTAATAGAAAATATGATATGATCTGAATGAATCTCCCCTTCTGTTTTAATCAGCCTTTATCTCCTCTTAAAGCCATGACTCCTAATCCATCTCGAAGTTTTGCCCAAGAGAGACTCCTCTAATTTACAAAGACCTCCCTTGATTCGCGCCACAAGCAAGCTGATCGCTTTAAACTTTAATGCTCTCGCATGACCTTTCTCGCTCTAGCCTACCAACAACTTTTCTCACGCCCCAGCGCGGTCCACGCTTGATAGCCTATTGACGCAGCGCGCTTTGCGCCAGATAGTCAGCAGCTTCACATGTTGCTCCAAAATGTCCTCAAATGCTCCAAATTGCTACATGAGTCGGAATTACCTACAACAAACGCAAACCCTGTCAGAAATAACATGAAAGTACCCAAAAACTAACAAGATAACAAGCCATATAAACATAATTCATGGGTTAAAACCCACTCATCAGGGTCTTGCCCTAAAAATAGCCCACCGGGGCGGGCCTAGCTGCTGTAAGTGGGAATTTTCATGCCCTGCTACGAGCTAACAAGTCAAGCTACTTTATAACCTTCATAATTTGAGTTATACATGTCCAAATTAGTCTGTTTTCGATTATGGATTTGTAATTCATAGAACTACAACATACTATAATACCCATCAACTAACATAAACATTTACTAACCCAAATATGAATCTATAACTCATGTTCATGCAATTGTTCATGTTTTGGACAATTTAGCAAAATCATTCACTATGAGTTCGTTTCTAAACCAAATTGGTTCGTTTAACTTCCGTTGATTTCGTATTCAACCATATTAACGATGTCTAGCATCAATCCATGGATTATAATAACCCTTAGCCATCAATTTTATGACTCAAAAGCTACTTTTTTTAAGAACTTTGTAAAACTTGAATTTAAGAACACATAGAGGGATGTTACCTTCTTAATGCTTGATTGGCTAACTATTTCTCTTCAATCTTCCAATCTCAGATTGCTCACGCTAATTTCCACTTAGTCTCTATATAGAACTCATCAAGAACCCAATCAACCCAATTAGAGAAGAGAAGGCTCCAATTTATAGAGAATCTCTTACTTAGACCATGGCTTTACTCAAAGAATGAATCCAATGGGAGATGGAAGAAGATGTTGGTCAAGAAGGATTTGGTGGAAAATCAAATCAACCCACTCCCCTCTTCATCATTTGGAAGCTATGGATTTTGGAGAAGAAGAACCAAGATAGCTAGCTAGCCTTTTTCATTTCACCGAGTTTGAGAGTTGAAGAGGTAGGCTAGGCCAATGGCCTATTCACGTGATACATGAAATGAGACTCACAAAATGGGACAAAAGCTTATAACTCAACATTGCAAAACTACTACTAGCATACTTAGGTTTATTTGATATTTTTTCCCCAAATGTGTATACATATATACCCACTCACATAGAATTATATAATCCATGTACATTGGTTTATTAATATTTTAATTGGGCTAATTATAAAATAGTTGGATATTCTCAGTCCATCATTTTTCATAAAATTTATCATCTCAAATACACCCAATTATCATAATGATAATTAATATCAATTATTTATTAACTCACAATTTATTTTCTTTTATTACTTTCCATTAATCTCCCTTTGATTTAACTTCCCTAGTTATGTCACACAAGACATAATTATGTGAACTTAGTAATTAATAGCTCACAAGCTTATAATAGTATAATCTCACAAAATAACATTATTCTTAACTTTACATCTTATAACATGGTCATGGAAGTGATCTATTGCACCATGTTATATTTTATTATCTCACTTGTACATAATGCTAGTATACAAGCCTTTATACATATATATTCAAATACTTCCTATATTATATAGGTACCATTGAAGTGCCACACTTCATTACATGTCATATAGATGTAGCTACTATATAATATATAATAATTGCACATACAATTTAATTCCTTCAATTATTCATTCATTAAATTATTTAATGAATGCTTATTTCTTCACTTTGCCAAACTAGGCACATTTCACATGCTCAATCTTAAGCTTCTCACATTCTCCACACTTATTATTCTTTAAATATAATATTTGTGTGACTCAAACATTTAAATGCTAAACTACCTTAATTAATTATAAGTATAACTTTTACACTTATAATAAATAATATATACTCCATTAGTTATTTAAATGATAACATCCACGATAAAATAATAACTTAAGTTATTTAATATATTAAAATAACTTAGTTTTCTTTCATTAATTAACTCCCTTGAAAATACATTAGAAATTATGTATTTTGTCATAACATAAATATTATTATGTTTTCTTGAATAAAGACATTTACAATTAGAAATTAATTTGCTTATTGTCTCAAGATATTATTCTTAATATAATATCAATTAACTATATATACGACACATGTACATATATTATATATAGAAAATAGATAATAAGTTTATTTTCTATTATAATAAATTGTTTCCATCAATTTATTTACATATAGCAAATATGTTTTAATATATTTACTATATTATTAATCATACCTCATAAAAAATATATAAGGTAATATTATTATTCAAAATAACATTTCCTCCTTTTATTAAAATAACTCAATATTAGAAATTATTTTAATATCCTCTAGTAGAAATATATAATTATTATTTCTCTCTCCCTCTTTAAATTGTTCCCAAAATAATTTCTTCAAATATTAAATATTCATTTAACGATATAATGATTTATGTCTCCCTTTAATAACGTATATATATTTAACGTTATTCGTACATTAGACTTTCTCACATATTACCATTCTGAGTAACATATATAAAGTATCACATATCCAACACACATATTAATTCACTCATTTACTTAAGTAAATTAAACCTTGTACTATATTACCATAGTTATTTAAGGTTTAACATACACATTATATTATTCCATAACATAACTCTCAACTATCAATTAATCTATATTTATTCTTATTAGTTAATTCTCTCAACTAACTCATGTTTCACTATCCAAACCCACTCGCGGATAACTTACGTACTATCAATAACCTATATTATAATCATACCAGTTATTAGTACACACACAAGAAAATGACAATTATACATTAATGTCATCCACTTACTATGATAAAATAATCCTATAAACTATTTAATATCGATAGGAAATTTTATCCACTTCTTTTATCTCAACTGAATTATCTCTGCGATCAATAAGAATATATAAAAATAATATATTTATTAATCACCAAAAATCACATTGTCGACGTCGGGATTTTTAGTTGTCCCTTTTCGTTACTTGTTCTTTGGTGTTCTCATGTTAGGTGAGATTTGTTTGAAAAAACAAGTGAAAAAAGGTTTTTTAATCTCGACGATGTATAATCTCGACGATGGACTGTTAAGAGTCACCAGTAGGTTTTTTAAATGGTTGTACCAACACAACCGAGAAAAGGTTTTGCACATTGACCCAGTGATGTGACACTGCTAAACGGGTCAGTGAAACCGAGATTCATTAGGGTTCGGGGACTTGATTATGCGAAAGAAATGTATTAGGCACCCCCCGACATCCGTGTTACCACGGTGACCACCTCTTTTCAAGAAACTGTTATATAAATATGTGTGAGTGTGGGTCAATGTGCTGTTATTTGGAAGTAGTGTGAGGCCTCATTCACATCATATACACAGGGTTTGAATTTATATAAAAATTCAATTTTAAGCAAGATATGGCAGTGATGTTTTATAAAAGAGGTTTTTCAAACCCTGATGCTCAATAGTAGTTGAGACCTTTTACACTTCCATTTTATTAAGTGTTCGGCTGGATTGCTTTTATTTTTTCAAGATGCGAAACAACTATAAGAAAATAATGTACAAAATAATGTCGACTTCCTCGTGGGTATGAAAACCATCTGAGGAAATTAAGACACCGCAGATAAATTTACAAGCTGCTTACAGCTGAAAATTTCCATTATGGGAACCGAATCTAGATCTAATAGATTGAATGTGTGATCACATGATTCCTAGGCTCACATGATGCTGTAATTTGTATGAAAGCAGTAAGCAAGCACCTCCATGGGGGATCAGAAATGTAAATAAAGCTGTAAAAGCTATCAACAGCCATAGAGGGAACTCCGGGAGGGACAAAACGTAAAGAAAGATGTAAAAGCGATCAACCGCCACAAAGTAAACTCCAGGCGGGACGAAATATAAATATATATATATATATAAACGATAAATGCACCAGATATAAAATCTAGGCTCATCGAACCAGGTTCGACCACAATTGATATATATAATAAATATATATATATTAAAGAAAATAAACGCTCCGGGTATAAAATCCAGGCTCATCGAACAAAGTTCGACACACAGTTCATATATATAAGTATATATATTAAAGCAGTAAATGCTCCAGACCGAAGTCTAGGCTCATCGAACAAAGTTTGACACAATTAATATATATATATATATATATATATATATGCAAATAAACGCTCCAGACCGAAGTCTAGGCTCAATCGAGGCATAACTTGATAATGTTAGTCCATATATATATATAAATATATATATGTATGTACAAACTGAAATAAAACCACGGACCGAAGTCCTGGCAAATACACACAACACGACTCTCAACGTGAAGAAGGGTGTGCAAAGATGAAGAGAAAAACTTTAAAGTGTGTGAGAAGGCTTATAGCGGGCTGCCAAAGAAGGCTTCTATATCTTTAAAGTGGATGAAACTCGGCTCTCGCCGGTACAAGAGTAGCTATATGTGAGCTCACAAGTGTTTAAAATGAGAAAGCACTCAGTATATTGTAAGTACGGAGCAAATTTGATAGGGCTTCTTACCTTTTCTCTTCTTAAAATGGCCACCCCAAGCCTTCTATTTATAGAGGGGAGCCGCAGTGTACTGAGGTCGCTTGAGTTTCCCAGTTTTGTGGGTCACGTCGTCTCGCATGAGACGTGCATAGAGGCCTTTGTAATGTCCGCTCGAACTTTTTAAGCGCAATCCAAGACATCGATCGAGGTATGTAAGACTTATTTTGGACCATCGTTGTTGAGGGTTATACAATGGCATGGGATTAGATGTTGTACGAGTCAGGAAGATGGGACGGTGCCCTCCGATCTTCAAGTTTCAAATTCTATCTGTTACCCTGCATAATAGTCACTCGTGATTGGTTTTCCTTGATTCTTGTAGGACATTTCTGTGTAGAAATGTGTGTATGAAATGTTGAGATGGCATGATGTGGCTTAAAAGTGGCGAGATGATGACTTTTGCAGATGTTGCTCAGTGTTATTGCTGAGATTGTACTGCTACAAATGTTGAAGGTCCTCAGTGTCATCTCTGAGGTGCGCCTGTATTCTCGGTGTTATCTCCGGGCCTTGTGCTGAGTGTCTCGGTGTGAGTGGCGAGGTTGAAGTTAATTGCATTTGAAACAAGCATTTCCGGGGTTATCTCCGGAATTGCAACTGCCTTCCTTGGGGTTATCGCTAAGGTTGGTAAATACTACTCCCAGTGTTGGGACTGAGATTTGATATCTCTGGGTTATCTCTGAGATTAATCGGTCTTCTCTGGTGGATTTTCCAGTATTAGAACTGCATGCCTCGGGGTTATCTCCGAGGTTGGAATTGTTACTCCTGGTGTGTGTTACGGGGTTGATACTGAACTTTCGGTAGTATCCGAACTTGACGTGAACTGTCTTTCAGGTTTATCTCTGAAAGACGAATCTGCCCTCCTGCAATGTCAGTGACAGGTGTGTAGAAAATTTTGAGTGTCTACAGATGCCCCTCTTTATCATATTCATGAAATGCAATGCATGGGTATGATAAAGAATCCTAGACACTAGAAATGCAACATGATGCAAATGTAAGATGCATGTGTGCGGGGTTATTGCCCAACATGTTGGGGATGATTGCCGGCTCCCTGTTGCTTCTACCGGGGATTTTATAATGATGAACAGATTGGATGTGTGATCCAAATATTTTAGGATGTTGACGTTGGGGCTATTACCAAAGTCCTTAATCCTTGACACAGACTTGATTCCGAAGAAGTGCCTCTTATGTGTAAGAGATCTGTGGGGATACAGCTTCGTCTGTTTTGAGGATGTGTATAACATATTCCATCATCGATCCTCTTTGATGATGTTGACCTTTCCTGGTTTGTATCACCAGGATATGTCAAGGTTCTGCTGGATTTACTGCCAACATCATGTGCTGTCAGGGCTGCCTAACCTTCGTTGATGTGTACTTCACCGACGTGTGAATCAACGGAGGAAGACCCTGTGGGGTAGACTGTCAAGGCTGCTAGACCTTCACTGACATTTGAATCAACGGATGAAGACCCTGTGGGGTAGACTATCAAGGTTGCTTGACCTTCATTGATATGTGTGTCAACGGAACACTGCGTTGTGACCCCCGCTAGGGATCCACTAGGGAATATGAATACCAATGGACGAAATCATCGAATAGCTTTTGATGCATCGATGGGTTTACTTGTCGTCGGCTAAAATAACGTCAAGGTTGCTTGACCTTCATTGATATATACACCAATGGACGATAACGTGTGGAGACCCCCGCCGGGGAATGCGTTGTAACCCCCGCTGGGGTATGCGTTATAACTTAGGGTTACGACCCTGAATTGGCGGCATTGGACCTTCGTCAGGTATTACCGAGCGTGAATCACAATATCTGAGATCATCGATATAGTATACCCTGTGCTTGGGCAAATACCAATGAGTGATGTACAGACCCAAGATTCAATCGTAGAAGACCAGGATTGTAGGTTATTCTGCTCAATCGCGTAGCGTTTTTATTCCTGATTTGACCTTTTTAGTCTGTGAGAACTCTTTTGCAATTCGAACTGGACCGAGCCAAAGGGGTGGGACCCACACAGGGGTGCCGCAAGTACACCTGCTCTAGCCGCAGATGGACCTGCGACCAACTGTGGATGTTAAAATCCTACAAGTTGCTTTTATAAGTCATTTTCAAGTTGCTCCGCGAAGGAAATCCGAGAGCTCTTCTTCAGATCTACTGAGTTCGGGCGATTTTCTGCAACTTCTATCACCGTACAAGTGTTCTACACTATCCTGGTAACGTATGCATATATTTTTTTTCCAATTTTTATCCGTTGGAAAATGAATTATCACATGAAATGCATCTAAACACATAGTAGTGATTATGTATGCTCAAATGACTTGATAAAAAATATTCAACATAGTAAATGTTAGAATTAAACCATGCTTAACATAATGATGTGAAAAAATTTGACTTCTGAGACAGTCAAATTGACATTTTTTTTCTACTATTTCTTATCCTATTTGAGGACAAATGAGCAAAAGTAAAAGGAAAAGTACTCCTGGTATTGAGGTTAACCTTATGGATTGATGATTTTGATTTTTAATGCCTATATTATGTATATGACTTTGGGGCAAGTGTGCTACTGAATGGCCACCTAGTCATGCCTATGTGCATGTGGATAGGCATTTGGTTAATCATGCATTTTTAACTCTATTGTAGATGTGTGTTAAAGTAATACATGCATGCATGTATTCATAAGATGCATTTTGAAAAGCTCCAGGCTAGAAAATACCACACCCTTCCTGAGGTGATTTGGAGATTTGGTGTCAAGATATTATGGATCCGGATCAACCGAGTAGTTCCTGTAGGACCACTTCTGGTGTACGGAGGAGGGCTTCTGAAGTGCCTCAACCCCGTTTTATTAGACAGCCTCGTCGGTTGGTGGAGGCGGTGATACGTCCAGTCCAGGTTGATGTGCCGGACGTCGAGGATGAGGAAAAAGATGTTCCAGTTGCGGACCCCACTCCTGCTACACATGTTCCCCATAGGGAGCTCCCGAGTATTCAGGTGGCAAACCCAGAGCTTCTGGGTGACTTGAGTCGACATCCCTCGATGTATTTGCATGCCAACGAGGTATGACGTTAGATCTTAATCTTCCTTCTTTCCTATTGATGAGGATTAAAGAGGTTTTGATGTTGATCTGCATTGCATGCAGGTTCCTGGCTTTACACAGCCTCGAGGGAACTGGTTTATCATACACTCCATATACCAGGCTCTTCATCCCGACTATAGAGTAGTTGTGCATGACTGGGGTTTTGGAGCATTCTTTTCCATCCTTTCCTCGTCGTTGTCCCTGGGGTTACCCCATGGCATTGTCTGAGCGATGGTTTCATCAGACTCAGTCACTCCATTTGTTGGACTATGAGGTGATGATGATGTCGATGTATTGGCGATTTATCACAGGTATGGAGTTTAGAGGGGCACCAGTCCTTGCATGGCGGATATTACCCCTACGGCCGCCAGATCCTTGTTAGGAGTTCCGGCGGAGGTGCTCAAGGGCAGGACTGTTCGTGCAGGTCCTTTGAGCGTAGATGCTATGAGTGGGCTATTGAGCGAGCCCATGCAAGATGATGTCAGAGTCAGGGATCGCATTCTTCGGCGATTGTTCTTGATGATCATTAGGGGCTGCTTCATAGCAGATAACTCTTCTACGGTGTCCTTCGCTTTGATCAGCGCCACACATCATGTGGACCATTTTGGAGAGTATGATTGGGGATCCTACACCTTTGCCTATTTCCTCAGGGGCATGCGTATTCGCTCACAGGGTTTGACTGAGGCTTGGCTAGGATTTTACCCATTTCTGCTGGTGAGTATTTCTCTTGTCATTTCCCATTTATAAGTTAAGAGTGTTTACTGACCGCAGATGTTTTCCCATTTTGTTGGTAGTTTTGGGCCTATGAGAGGCTTCCATGCTTGCGTCCTGTGAGTGTGTTAGGTTTAGATACCTATCCATGAGGATGACAATGGCATCATTCCATACTGGCGGAGGTCCTTGTAGCTGAGGGTTTCACTCATTGCCGTCTGCAGCTGGAGTTGTTGACAATTGATATTATCACATGGATTCCCTATCCTAGGGAACATTTGGCCATCAGATTTGAGGATGGGTACCCGACTGGCGTCGAGTATGTGATTTCTACCCGGAGAGTTCCTCCTTTTACAGATGGAGGATGGGAGCTCTATTTAGGAGAGCATGATATTAGGAGCACCACAAGGGAGATTCGTATGTCGATCTTGCCTCATGCCAGGCGTCATTGGCCTGTATCGCAGTCACCCGTCACTGATATCCCTTTGTTGGGGTTGTGGCACAGACTTTGTCGAGAGGTCCACGCACTCAGGAGATATTCCAGCGTTGGTGGTTCCCTCGTACCATTGGAGCCCTGTCCCGCGCCACTCAATTCATAGGGGATATGGTTCCAGGATTCGTGATGATGACGGATTGGATAGACTGTGTTCGAGATCCGACTCATGTGACATAGATTGATAGTTTGACCCGGCGACTAGACCAGACACATTTCTTCATCTGGCATTTGGGTAGAGATCCGGTAGAGGCAGATTCGTTTGATCTTTCCAGCTCAGGCGTTGACCCCTCAGATGACCCATTTGGTTTTACCGGCGCATATCCTCCTTTGTATAGGCTTGACATCCCTGTTGATAGAGATCAAGTGACTCAGGTGGAGTTACATCAGGTGGTTAGGATTGATGATGTAGACATTGACACCATTGTCTTCTTCTGATGTGTATTCTTGTTATTTCTTCTGATAGGCCTCTGTTAGCTATTAGGTGGCTGTGCCCCATTCTTGCTATATCTTTTGATAGGCTTCTGTTAGTAGTAGGGCATCTGTACCCCATTTCCTTGTATTTTTAGCTGTACAAAAATAATGTATTAGATGTTGATATACTTAGGAATGTATGCACAATTTTTTCATTCCTTATATCATATTGCCATCTATCATCTACAATGCATGTATCATGTTATGCATATGTATGTTCAGAGATATTCAGCATTGACCCCTGGATGGTCTTATGACATAGCCCAAACAGATATCTTCTTCTATAGTTAGACGTATTGATCATACCCCACCATCATTGGTGGAATTTGGTATGATAGCATGTCACCATCGGACAGGGTGACCATAGATCATTTGTTGTAGCATACTATGACTCTGTTGATGTTTTAGATTCCCATAGGATTCGTGGATGGCATGCTAGAGCACTGGGTATCGGAGAGGCATGTTTTCCTATTTGGGACCCAGGAGCTGACTCCCACTCTAGAGGAGTATGCACGGTTGACGATGCTGCTACTGGACAGACCTTGCATGCATATGGCTTTGGGGGACATGAGTCGATGGTTCATGACCCTCACTGGATTGAGGCATAGGGTGGCACAGGATGAGCTTACATCTGGCCACGTTATATCCCAACATTTTCTGTTTGACAGATTTGGCTCTGATGATAGTTACACATGATATTCCGGGGATTTCACCACACCGGAGGATCATTGGCGTTAAGCCAGGGTGGATGTACTGCTGTTGTGTATACTATTATATGTCTATATGCCACGGTACATGGATGAGATAGACATTGGAGTCATCATGGCAGTGAGAGCTCTCAGGGAGGGTCGTAACATCATACCAATGATTATAGCGAGACTCGACGAGGTCGACTACATCTTCTTGCACTTATCCGACAGAGGGAGTACGGCAAATTTCTTCGATCATGGTATACATGTGGTTTATGTCACACTTGAGACCGATTAGACACTTTTAGACGGTATGGGTATTTTTTCACCCATGATATAGCCATGTCATACTCCTTTTAGCCATCAGAGTGTATAGACGCTATGTCTTGGTCTATGTTCTAGGCAGATATCAAGGATCCATTTAGCATCTTGCCGTGTTTGGGGCTCAGCTCACCTTACAGCTTTATTACTCATGTCACGGGCATGGATTATCTCCCTCTGGCTGGTTTGAGGGGCATGACTACCTACCACCCGCTGGTCATGATGTCGCAGTTTGACCAGTTTCAGGATTTTCATCCTTTTCGAGGGGGTGTTAGGATAGTGTTCATCTTCTCGCTATCTTTCAGCAGAGGACCGATCCCGTGTGTATTCTTATTGGGATCAGCGTGAGATAGCTGCTTTTTCTGTTTGTCATCTAGGTTGTTCCGTAGATTATTCTGCATGGATGGAGACAGAGACTGCATCGGCTGCGATAGTATCCATAGTACCGGATAGTGATCTAGGTGTTGCGGAGCCCATAGAGGACATTGATTCATACACCGAGGAAGAGCTAGTTGCCGGGTTGCTAGCATCTCCTTTAGATTCTCCCAGTGCTAGTACTGTTGTGATTCAGCACTTAGCACAATACTTTGAGCAGAGTCTTCATCTGATGACCTTCGAGAAAGACCAGGCTAGGGCCTTGATGTTGAGTGCCCTTGATGGGAGAGACGCAGCTCTGTTAGATAGAGACGAGGCATTAGCTCGCAGAGATATCGCTATAGCTGAGCGGGATGAGGCCAGATCAGCCAGATATCGCTATAGCTCGCGTAAGGACAGATATTTAGAGATGAGCCTCCATCTATCAAGACTCGAGGGCATTTAACCTCTCCACCTTTCGGTACTTGAGGGTTTGAAGATTATGCTTGAAAGGGAGTATAATTTCTCCTCTGGATGGGCATGTTCTGATTGCCTTTTTGTCCCTGTAGTATCAGGGAAACATCCTCGTCTTTCCTTTTATGGACCCTCCGGGGGTTGTTTCCATAATTTCCAAATTGGATGTGCTCAGCGACAGATTTAAGGGAAGCTAGGTCTTGAATCTTTCCTGACTTCAATCCCATCTCAGCCATCTCCCCGTGTTTGACCATTTCAGAAAATGGTTTACTGATGCCGGCTAATACTCTTTCATAGAAAAGAGCTTCTTGTATGTATATGAAAGTCATGACCATTTCTGATTCTGTCATTGAAAGAATAACTTGGGCAGCAAGGTGCCTCCACCTTTGAGCATACTCTCTAAAAGACTCGTTAGACTGTTTCTTGATCTTGGTAATCTGATACTGTTCAGGAGACATTTGAGACTAGAAACTGTATTGAGTGAGGAAGGCGTGTGCTAGCTCTTCCCAGCTATGGATCTTTGAGTTGTCTAATCTGGTATACCACGAATGGGCTTCCCCAGTCAGACTTTTCTGGAACAACTGCATTATGAGCTTCTCGTCCTCTACATAAGATCCAAGTTCTCTAATAAACGCCTTCAAATGTGTATAAGGATCCCCTAACCCATCATATTTTTTGAAGTCAGGAGTCTTAAACTTTTCTGGATAATGAACACTAGGGAATACATATAAGTCAGCATATGAAACACTCCCGTGCGTTCCAATTCCTTTGATAGCACGAAGGGTTTCTTCCATTTGAAGGACTTTCTTTCTGATGTCACCGGTGTGTAGATCTTCTGTTAGATGGGTAGCATCATGAATTTTGTTGGTAGTACCCAACTGTAGTTTAGGTATCGCAATGGTTTGAGTTCCTCCTTGTGTAGAGGATTTAGCATGTATGGGTATTTTTGGACCCTGAGTAGACTGGTGTAGTTCTTTGAGTAGAACAACCAAATCTATGATTTGTTTGCTTAACCCGTCGAATTCTTTGTGAGAAACTGGATTAAGATCAGTCTGGTCGGAGGACGACATAATTAACTGTAGGCTCGCGGCCTTTTTGGATTTTGACTGGGTAGTAGGTCTGATTGTTTCTCTGCGAAAGACTTGCATAGTTTAGTCTTTAGGGAATGTGTAAACATTAACATGTTATGTGATTGTGTCCATTTTAGGAATTTTATCCTACAAAACGGATGTTAGATGTTTGTAATACGTGGTAGCATGTTAATTTAAACATGTATATATACATATTTCTTCATATTTCTCATTACATGGAGATGAATATAGAATGAAATTACAAGTAATTGACTTTACAAGTAATGAAAAGCATGAAGAGACTTTCCTCCATGTTAGGTTTATCAGAGGTTGACCTATCTTAGGTTACTCTCGCGGCTTTTTGGCATGAAGGTTCCCAAATCATCGCAATTTACTCGACGGGAAGTTAATCTGGTCTTTCAATTGGAGCGAATTCGGGTGGTGCCTTTCCTGAGCCTCGTTGGAATTAGTCTTCCTATGAGTCCAGTAATCAAACACCGACAGGATAGCCTCCTGGTGGAGGGATCACACAACATACATTCACATACATCGCATCTCACCATATTGAAATGATGACATGTGCGAAGCACTAATATCACAAGCAGATATGGTGCGAAGCACTAAATGCAATAAGTAAATGCATTCGTACACATTCATCATAAATGTAAATGTAACATCCATACACAAGCAGATAATAGTTTTGAAAGGATTGTAATAGCGGCTTAAGTCCTCTTATAGGAAGTCCCCAGCAGAGTCACCACCTGTCGACGTCGGGATTTTTAGTTGTCCCTTTTCGTTACTTGTTCTCTGGTGTTCTCATGTTAAGTGAGATTTGTTTGAAAAAACAAGTGAAAAAGGTCCGACGTGTATAATGTCGACGATGGACTGTTAAGAGTCTCCAGTTGGTTTTTTAAATGGTTATACCAACACAACCGAGAAAAGGTTTTGCATATTGACCCGATGATGTGTGACTTTGCTAAAGCGAATTCAATGAAACCGAGATTCATTAGGGTCCAAGGACTTGATTATGCGGAGGGAAGGTGTTAGGCACCCCCCGACATCTGTGTTACCACGGTGACCGCCTCTTTTCAAGAAACTGTTATATGAATGTGTGTGTGTGTGGGTAAATGTGCTGTTATTTTGAAGTAGTGTGAGGCCTAGTTCGTACCTATATACACATGGTTTGAATTTATATAAAAATTCAGTTTTAAGCAAGATATGGCAGTGATGTTTGATAAAAGAGGTTTTTCAAACCCTGATGCTCAATAGTAATTGAGACCTTTTACACTTCCATTTTATTAAGTGTTCGGCTTGATTGCTTTTCTTTTTTCAAGATGCGAAGCATCTATAAGAAAATAATGTACAAAATAATGCCGACTTCCTCATGGGTATGAAAACTATCTGAGGAAATTCAGACACCGCAGATAAATTTATAAGTTGATTACAGCTGAAAATGTCCATCACGGGAATCTAATCTAGATCCAATAGATTTGATCTGTGATCACATGATTCCTAGGCTCACGTGATGCTGCAATTTGTATGAAAGCGATGGCGGTATATATATAAAAGTGTAAAATATATATATATATATATATATATATATATATATATATATATATATATATATATATATATATATATGATCATGATCACCAATCTAAGCACCTCCATGGGGGATCGAAATGTAAATAAAGTCGTAAAAGTTATCAACCGCCACGGAGGAAACTCCAAGTGGGACAAAAAGTAAAAGAAAGTTGTAAAAGCGATCAACTCGCCACAAAGTAAACTCCAAAGTGAATGAAATATATATATATATATATATATATATATATATATATATATATATATAAAATAAGCGCTCATATAAATCTGGTTTCACCACTAGGTTGATATATATATATATATATATATATATATATATATATATTAAAGAAAATAAACGCTCAGGATATAAAATCTGTGCTCATCGAACAAAGTTCGACACACGATTCATATATATAAGTATATTTATTAAAGCGAAGCGCGCCCAGTCAAGTTCAGGCTCATCGAACAATGTTTACACACACATTAATAATATATATATATATATATATATATATATATATATATATATATTTTAAAGCAAATAAATGCTCCAGACCGAAGTCTAGGCTCAATTATGACGCCCCCAAATCCAGGTTCCCTAACCTCGGGTTTGGTGCTCACGATCCATCATATATAACACATCTAACTACTCATTCATTAATGATACACATCATTCATAATATACCTTAATACAACTTATAATAATATCCCAGGTTAACTAACCTTGACATAACTTACATACCCTTATATAGTTAAAAGGTTTACATAATTAATTACATAATAAAACATAACCATTAAAAGTTGACACTAACTACTCCAGAGCTTCGATTTTGCCTTTGTCCCTGTTAGAACCTTCTGCTACATCGACATTAGCTGAAATATTTTATGTAAGCAAGGGTGAGCAACGAGTTTGCCCAACAAGTTAAAATATACAATAAATGATATATATCATGAATAGAAGAGTCTAGTTTCTTTAGAACTTCAACAATAATCAAAAGATTTCGAAGTAGCTAAATAATAATTCAATCTCAATACTAAAACTTTCTCCCATTTCATACTGAATAACATATCAAAGATGAAAGAGTAAAATTCTTTCCAAAGATTCAATAATATTCAATTGAAGAATAAGAATTAACAATACTGCAACAATATTCAATAAAGTGGGATATACCCAGATTTCATGCTGAGTGATCACAAAAGGATTATGAACTACTAGAGGAATCATTTAGTTATTAAAACTAAATTACCACAAGAATATAAATTAGTTATAAAAACTAAACTATACTCTTCTGCAAGTACTTGGAGCGGCCAACTCCTTTGTACCCTATATTATGCATAATACTCAATAATAGCGCATAGGTCGATTTACGACATTAAAATTTGTTCATCCCAGTCTTACATCAATATGGTTTGGATTACTTTCGAAGAAATACTATTATTTCAATAATTAATAACAATAGTAATCTAGTCGAAACCAATGGCATAGATCTTCCAATAACAATTCAGTGCATAATAAATAGAACATTTCATGCTTTAACAAATATTAGTCTTGCCAAAACAATTATTTGAGACATGATTTATAAATAGTTCAAATAATAGAACAAAATCAATTTCAGACTACGTATGTAATTATAACAATCATTATAGATGTGAATAACTATCAATAATTATTCACTACCATGCTTGAAAAATAGTAACTCAAGTTGAGTTAGGAACTTTGCCTAATTCGTTGACTACTGCTACACAATTTAAGTTAACTTCTTTTGTAAGACCTATCATTGATAAAATCGATCTCTTAATTAGCATCACATATCTTACTCATAGCAATTTAACATGAAATCACATAACCAATCATTAGTAAGTACACTATATTATCTTAGACTTAACACTTACTCGTTCATTTATAAGTTCGTAATATAACTTGAAAAACTATTTATGAACTCAATAGACTTAATATATCATTTCAGTTTCTATTTCAGCAAGCTAAAACAAAACTGACATCTCTTTTGACATTTTGGTTTCCTTTCAAAGAACTTTGAAATGTTCATTTCGGGGAAGTTTAAATACACTATTCACTTAAAAATATGAAATCGACTTATTATTTTCTAATCTTTTGGCCAATCATATATACATATATTCCATACACAACAGTATTTTTCTGGAATTTTTCAACTCCCTTAAGTATTTTTCAAAAATCAATTCCTAGTTAATTCCTTAAGAAATTAGCTACCTCTTACTTAACTCCAAAAATTCCCAACTCTCGGAAGAATCTTATACATGTTAACGTGAGCTTACAGTTTAAATTTCAAGACCATCGGAGTTATACAACTCCTGTTATAGCGATTTCCGTCGGGAAAACACAAATATTGAAATAGTCATAACTCGCTCATTTTAAGTCAGAATGAGCTCATTTTTGGACACAACCTACTGTATCCCATATATTTTCATCCCCCAAAAGGCCGGATTTTATCTCATTAAATAAGTGGCTGAAACAGCCCTTCCCATTTCTTGGCAGCAGCTTTTTAAGCATTTTCTTATTTTTTATCCTTTACTAAAATCATTCCACACAAAAATCAACAAATCCTTTTTAAGTGATTCCACTTGGATATTTTAGAAGACTCATAGATCTAACTCTAGGACTTGACCACACTCAAAAATTCAAAGTAGAATGAGAGATATGATCATTTCCATATCATACTTTGTTTTCTCAAAAATCTATTTTTCAACTCTTTATATTTTGTATGAAAACTTTCATGATCTCCCATAAAACCAACATAACTCATCATATTAACTCAAAACAACTCATATACTCATGTATCTAACATGATCCATGGTTTAATTCACCAAATAATCAACAATCATAAGATCAAACACAACAAAAGCTAAGAAAAATTTAATTTTCAAACTTTTGAAAAACCTAACTCATATTTCTTAGTTTAGATTCAACTTTTGATCCATAAAAGAGTTGAATCTAAATATAAAACACTTTTAAACACCAAGATCTAAGGTTTTAAGCCTCAAGATCATAGTTTTACAAAAATCAAAACTCAAATCATCACAAAGAGAATTAAACTATAAAAGTAGGGATTCCTTATACCTTCTCTTAATTCCTCTTCTTCTTCTTTCTAATACCTAGATTATGGAACTTGGAAACTTACAAAACTCTCCCTCTCTCTCTTCTTCTCTCTTGCCCAAAATCTCTAGGCTTTCTCTCTCTCTCTCTTACTTTGTTTTGTTAACTAACTTAGGAAATAAAATAAAAGAAAAGAACAAAATAGATTCTTGTTAGTAAATTGAGTATAAACATATTATGTATATCTATATAAATTGCCCCAATTTGGTTTAATTTTAATGTGATATTTTGTTTACTCAAATGTCCAAAAATCCCTTAACAAGTGGGCTAAAGTTTGGGCTAATTCCTTTTTATTATCTTTTAAGCTCCATTTAGCTTACTTAATGGTCCAAAAGGTCCCCTCCTAATTGGGCTAAGAGTTGGGTCAATCAATTAATTCTTTAGGCTAAAAATTCTAATTCTTTGGGCTTGCAATTCAACATAGTTCTATACTTATTAAATTTTTATCCATTCCCCATTATTTAATTAGGGTTCCCTTACAAACATTAGTAAGTTAAATCCTTACTCATATATCTTTAATTTCATAACCCAATTAGACTTGCTATTCTTAAGTTATAAAATTAATTAATTGAGATGTATAAAATAAATCTCTTAAAATTAGTACATAATTTAAATACTAATATTCTACCATATTATAACCTCTTAGGTTATTTAATTATCATACCTAATATATGTATTAGGTTTCATAACTTTAATCTTAATTCTCTTTACCAAATAAATGTATACACATTCATGATACATATTTATTTAATCACGTATATAATTCACATATGTCATAACATATTTCCCATAGTTTATTAACTTATTATCCCAACTTGACTTAATAAGTTATAAACACATATATACTCATATCAATAATCAATTACTTAATGATTGTAAATCCTTTTAATTTAGTAATCAAGGCTAACATTCAAGCTATGTTAATTTCTTACATAACTTTCATTACTCTTCCTAGAAAATGATTAAGATAAATTAACTATCTAGCTTAATTATCATATACACTTATATGATTCAACTACTTTCTCTCTTTTAAAAAAAAAATTTATTCGAAAATTTTGAATTATGTGAAATTCTGGGTTCTCACATCAATCGAGACATAACTCGATAATGTTAGTCCACATATATATATATATATATATGTATGTACAAACTGAAATAAAACCACGGACCGAAGTCCGGGAAAATACACCCAACACGACTCTCAACGTGAAGAAGGGTGTGTGCAAAGATGAAGAGAAAAAATTTAAAGTGTGTGAGAAGGCTTACAGTGGGCTACCAAAGAAGACTTCTATATCTTTAAAGTGGATGAAACTCGGCTCCCGCCGGTACAAGAGTAGCTATATGTGAGCTCACAAGTGTTTAAAATGAGAAAGCACTCAGTCTATTGTAAGTATGGAGCAAATTTGACAGGTTACCTTGCCTTTTCTCTTCTTAAAATGGCCACCCCAAGCCCTCTATTTATAGAGGGGGGAGCCGCAGGTGTACCTACGGCCAGCCGCAGGTGTACCTGAGGATTCCCGGGTTGCCCCGGGTTTTACGGGTCACGTCGTCTCGCAGTACGTGCATAGAGGCACTGCAATGTCCGCTCAAACTTTCAGAATTGCAATCCGGGCATTCGATTGAGGTGTGTAGGACCTATTTCAAACCGCCGTTGTCGAGAGTTATACAATGGCATGGGATTAGAGGTTGTACGAAGTCAGGAAGATGGGACGGTGCCCTCCGGTCTTCAAGCTTCAAATTCTATATGTTACCCTGCATAATTATTACTCGGGATTGGTTTTCCTTGATTCTTGTGGGACATTTCTGTGTAGAAATGTGTGTATGAAATGTTGAGACGGAGTGATGTGGCTTCAAAGTGGTGAGATGATGACTTTTGCCCCTCACCGGAGTTATCGCCAGTTTTGGCTGATAAAGCAGACGTTGCTCAGGGTTATTGCTGAGATTGGACTGCTGCAAATGTTGAAGGTCCTCAGTGTCATCTCTGAGGTGCGCATGTATTCCCAGTGTTATCTCGGGGCCTTGTGTTGAGTGTCTCGGTGTGAGTGGCGAGGTTGAAGCTGATTGCATTTGAAACAAGCATTTTCGGGGTTATCTCCGGAACTGCAACTGCCTTCATTGGGGTTATCGCCAAGGTTGGTAAATGCTACTCCCAGTGTTGGGACTGGATATCTCGGGGTTATCTCCTAGATTAATCGGTCTTCTCTGGTCGATTTTTCGGTATTAGAACTGCATACCTCGAGGTTATCTTCGAGGTTGGAATTTTACCCCGGTGTGTGTTCCGGGGTTGATACTGAACTTCTGGTAGTATCTGGACTTGACGTGAGTTGTCTTCCAGGGTTATCTCTGAAAGACGAATCTGCCCTCCTGCAATGTCAGTGACAGGTGTACAGAAAATTTCGAGTGTCTACACACATATTACATGGTTCATATTACCTTATGTAACACATTCCTACATACCTCGTATCACATAAATGTTTTTATTCGAACCCATTTCACACTTAAAAATTTTATTTACTAAATTCTTATTTTTAATATTTTTTAAAAATTCGGGTTCTTACAGTAACTATAAGATTAAATCTTGGCTTAACTTTCCATCCATGACAAAACCTGTTGTCCTAATTGTTGAATCAAATTGATCACGTTTAGGACATGTGTCTGTACTGTAGTGTCATTTGTCATTCTAGATCGGAAGAGCTCCTTAGATATATGATATCTATCAGTCCTACTTTCCTCACCATCAACTACTTGATGTGTAGGAATATAGTAAGAGCATCCATAATTACATGCTGACGCTGAAGATCGTTACTCATGGTTGCGAACATGATGCATTGAGCCAACTATGCATCATCTTGCCATGCACTTTCTAAAAATAGCAATCTCTTCCTCGGAGGCAATGTCTGCAACCATTACAGGGATAGGCGTATTAAGAACATAAGATAGCTTTTCAGCCATGAGAACTATTTTCAAATTCCTTAACCAATCCATTTAATTCGATCCGATTAATTTAGCATTTAATATGCTACGCAGTGATAATAATGTGACACCCCTAAAAAAAAGGTATACATCACCCATCTTGAGTCGCCAAATACATAGTACAAAATTCAAATACAACTTAATTATACACCAGTCGTGTAGAATACGACAAAACATAATCTAAGAGTTTTAATAAGAATATTGTCATCTAGACAATATCCACACTCAATGGAGTCCTCATTACATGTATTGTCACACTATTTTATAGAATAGTGAGGACTACTAAAACAACCATCTAGACCGTCAATCTGTTCCCCGACTCGTCCCAACTATATTCTCATTTCCTAAAGAGAATATTGAAAGAAA
This sequence comes from Panax quinquefolius, assembly GCA_020205615.1. Lineage (NCBI taxonomy): Eukaryota > Viridiplantae > Streptophyta > Magnoliopsida > Apiales > Araliaceae > Panax > Panax quinquefolius. The sequence continues at coordinate 84,919,838 of CM035172.1, read as the reverse complement.
GGGTGAGCTCAACTAGCCCAGTAAGAAATATTATGACTAAGATAATGTAGAATAATTTATCGTTAGCCTTCAACAGTGTTAAACTGATAAAATATAACAACATCAAGTTTAACTGCAGCGGAACAAGTAATCCATTAGAAGAGTCAATTAGAGAATAAAATCTACTATCTTCTATGATTTAAAAGGTTTTTCATCACTTTTATTGTGAGACCCCAGATTTTATGAATAAAGATTTAAATTTCTAGAAATATTCTTTTGAATATTATGGTATGGACTTGATATAATGTTATAGTTGTGGGTAGTATTTATAAATTTTGCAAAGTATGCAAGTTGTTATAAAATATTTGATTGGTCGGGGAATATTCTTTTTGTCGGGGAATATTCGTACGACGACACAATCATTAGTGGAACCCATAACGAAAGTATTGTCGTAGTTAGAAAACGATAGAATTATCTTTTTATGAAAATAACGGCGGAAGTATTACCGTTAAAACTGTTGAACTACTCAGTAGTAAAAGTACAGTAATACGCGTGGTTGCATAGTAGCACATGGTATTGATTATTGATTCTTACGTAAGAAGTCATTCAGTTATACTCAATTATTGCTACAGTAATTGCTGCATCATATCTCTCATATTAGTGATTCAATTATTGTCACAGTATCATCTGCATAATATGTTATATTATTAAATCAATAATTGAGACGACAAAGTTATTCATATTATTATTTGCAATATTGATAATGTCTAGAAGTTCTGTCAAGGAGAGGTTTGGGCTTCTAATTGCGCGCCAATAAGGAGAAATCCTTATCGGAAAGCCCCCTCTTTCCTGGGAACAACCTGGTTGTTAAATATTGTGAGCTATAATATTAATGATGAATAAGTTGTGTTGATTAAAGATGAAATTGATTGTTCCATTGTGTTGGGATTATTAGTGTTAGTGGAAATCGACATTTGTTTAGATAATAATTGATGTCTGGAGGATATATTGTTCAATCGGGTATTTGGGACACTTTTTCTGTCGGGGTACTATTCATGAGTTACTATTCACGAGTTACTATTCATGGGGTACTATTGATTCACATTCTTATCATATTAGGGGTGGTGGAGCATGATTGATAATACTTGCATGACTAAGTTAAAAATGGAGGTATAGTTGAAGGTACTATACTGTAATTAAATTTTTCACATGATTATACTATTTATTCACATGATTTTACTATTGATTCACATGATTTACTATTAGAGGAGGTGGTGCAAGTTTGATAATACTTGCAGGACTAAATTAAAAATGAAGATAAAGAGGAAGGTATTATACTGTAATATTTTGAGCCCCAAAACGTTCAATTATCAAAACTATATTTTCCTATAAATAGAAGCTCATTCTTCCTTCATTTCTCACCAATTCACTAAAGCTATAGAGAACTTATTATAGAGAGAAATTATAGAGAGAAAGAAGAAGAGAAGTCTGCTACCTCTCTATTCCAATATCCAGTTTTATTCTAAGGTAAGGGATATTACTTGTTGTACTTGTAAGGGTTTTATTTCTTTCTTTCGTCTTCATGAAGAGAACTTCTATTATTCCATTCTTTGTTATTATGTTGAAATAACTTGTCTATGCGAAGTACCGCATACTTGGTGAAATTCTTCTGTTATTCCATTCTTTATTATTCTCGCTGAATATCACATGTCATGCGTTCTACTGGGACCGGACCGTAAAATCTTTATTATTCTATTGGAATATCACGTCTGCATGCGTTTACGTCGGACTCTAATTCTATCTTTATTATTCGTTGAATATCACATTCACATGCGTTCTCACGCTGCACTGGTTCCGTCTTTATTATTCTATTGGAATATCACATGCATGCGTTCTCATTTGGACTCGGTTCCGATTTTATTATTATTCATTGGAATATCCTCGTTTACATGCGCTTTTACTATGGGACTGATTCCGCTTTTATTATTCATTTGGAATATCATGTCTCATGCTTTTACGCCTCGGACTGATTAAAATCTTTATTATTCTGTTGTAATGAGGACTTTATTTGAGTTTTTATATTCTCTAGGAGACATTACCCGTGTTGAAACTCTCAGTTATGTTTTATCGTATTGTACACGACAGTTGTATAATTAAGTTTGTATTTGAATTTTTTGTACCATGTATCTAGCGACCCAAGATGGGAGATGTATACTTGTTTTGGGGGCGTCACAGTTGGTATCAAAGCTTAGGGATATGATCCCTGGCTAAGATGTGAGACTAGAACTAGGAGGAGAGAGACGGGGAATTCCTTCGCTAGTATGACCTACCTAAGTTTATTTGGTATTTAATTGGTCGGTCAGAGTTTAGGGATGATATGTGATATGTTAATTTGTTTAATTAACCCTTTTTTTTGTGACAGTATTTGAGAATGACATCTAAATTTTTTGAGATGTGCAATGGAGTAAAACAATATGACCGTGTCGCAGTACGAGGCTAAGTTTGCCGAGTTATCCCGGTTTGCATTCCATTTGGTCGATAACGAAGAGCGAATGACGCGAATGTTTCTAAGAGGTTTAAAACCCGATATACGTCAATACCTCATTTCTCACATACTTTGTTTATATTCAGATGTTGTGAATAGGGCTCAGTTATTGGAGCGCGATAATGAGTCAGCACAACCAAAAGGTATCGAGCAAAAACACGATAATAATCATACCGGTGGCAACGACCATCAGAATAATGATAACCATCGTGGGGGAAATTATCATGCCAAGAATGGTAACCGCTTCGGTGGTAATCATGGCCAAGATCATAGAAGTGGAAATTTCAAGAAGAGAAGGTCATTTAGCTCGATTTTGTCGTATAGTGAAGTCAAGTCCACCTGGAACGGTGGCACCAAAGGCGGATACGGACAAAGCAAAGTCGGTGGTTTCAAGTAGAGCGTTTTTCATGACATCTCAAAAAGCGAGTAACCCGAACGAAGTTAGCACGGGTTAGTTAATTATAAATTCTTGTGAAGTCTATACCTTATTAGATACCTATTCTACCCACTCTTTTATCTCTCTTGCTTGCGCTCAACGTTTAAATTTGACCCTAGAGAAGTTAGACTTTGACTTATTGGTTGAAACTTCGTTAGTAGAAACCTTCATTTCATGTGCTATCCAAGTCTTGGATGAGAGTCACAGTTTTTTTTTAAATGATATTTCTATCGTTAATAAATTTCCTAACGTATTCTTGAAGACTTCTTATCCTACCCTAGAGCGGGAAATCGAATTTTGTATTGACCTCAGTACAAAACCCTTTTCTAAAACCCTCAAATATTTCTTCAAGCAAAACAAACGTATAATGCACCAAAGACGTTGGCTCGAGCTATTGAAGATTACGATCGTACCATTCAATATCATCGTGGAAGAGTGAATGTGGTAGCTGACGCGTTAAGTAGAAGATCGTATGCGTTTACGAGTGCAATGTTGTTATCACAAAAACCTATTTCGTATAACTTACAAATGATGAAGATAGAGTTAAAGACTCTAGGGACCCACATGAAGATAACGAATATACGATTTGAATCGACTTTAATCGATAAAGTTAAATTCGTGCAGGCTACATACTCAGAGCTGATGAATGTGAAGAAGAAGGTTCAAGGGGGATTTATTCTAGAAGCAAGAATCGATGAAGAGAGGAAATCTCAACCCTCGATTTAGTTGGCCCATTTGAAATCCTCGATCGAGTAGGAACTATGGCCTATAGACTTGTTTACCGCCAAGTATGTCGCGTGTTCATAACATTTTTTTTTTCACGTATCGATGTTACGTAAATATGTGGATGACCAAAACCACGTTATTAAATTAGAACTAGATGAGATAGCAGAAGATTTAACGTATGAGGAGATACGTGGAAAAATCTTGGATAAGAAGGATCGTATTCAACACTCAAAGGTTATACCTCAAGAGTTAGAATCTGAAATGAAGTCAAGGTATCCTCATCTCTTCAGCATACCAGGTACGTACGTAAATTTCGAGGGTGAAATTTCATAAGGAGGGGAGATTGTGAGACCCCAGATTTTATGAATAAAGATTTAAATTTCTCAAAATATTTTTTTGAATATTATGGTATGGATTTGATATAATGTTATAGTTGTGGGTAGTATTTATAAATTTTGCAAAGTATGCGAGTTGTTATAAAATATTCGATTGGTCGGGGAATATTCTTTTTTTGTCGGGAATATTCATACGACAAGACAATCATCAGTGGACCCCTAGCGGAAGTATTGTCGTAGATAGAAAACAGCGTAATTATCTTTTAAGAAAATAACGGTAGTATTACCGTTAAAACCGTTGAACTACTCAAGAGTAAAAAGTACACTAATACGCGTGGTTGCGTAAGTAGCATACAGTATTGATTATTCATGCTTACGTAAGAAGTCACTCGCTTATACTCAATTATTGCTACAAGAATTGCTACATCATATCTCTCATATTATTGATTCAATTATTGTCACAGTATCATCTACATAATATGTTATATTATTAAATCAATAATTGAGACGACAAATTTATTCATATTTTTATTTGCAATATTGACAATGTCTAGAAGTTCTTTCAATGACAGGTTTGGTCACCTAATTGCGCGCCAATAAGGAGAAATCCTTATCGAAAAGCCCCCTCTTTCCTGGGAACGACCTGGTTGTTAAATATTGTGAGTTATAATATTAATGATGAATAAGTTGTGTTGATTAAAGATGAAATTGATTGTTCCATTGAGTTGGGATTATTAGTGTTAGTGGAAATCGACATTTGTTTCGATAATAATTGATGTCTGGAGGATATATTGTTCAATCGGGTATTTGGGACACTTTTCGTGTCAGGGTACTATTCATGAATTACTATTCATGAGTTACTATTCACGGGGTACTATTGATTCACATTCTTATACTATTAGGGGTGGTGGTGCAAGATTGATAATACTTGTATGACTAAGTTAAAAATGGAGGTATAGTTGAAGGTACTATACTGTAATTAAATTTTTCACATGATTATACTATTTATTCAAATGATTTTACTATTGATTCACATGATTTACTATTAGGGGAGGTGGTGCAAGTTTGATAATACTTGCAGGACTAAATTAAAAATGAAGAAAAAGAGAAAGGTATTATACTATAATATTTCGAGCCCCACAACATGCAATTATCAAAACTATATTTTTCTATAAATAGAAGCTCATTCATCCTTCATTTCTCACCAATTCACTAAAGCTATAGAGCACTTATTATAGAGAGAAATTATAGAGAGAAATAAGAAGAGAAGTCTGCTACCTCTCTATTCCAATATCCAGTTTTATTCTAAGGTAAGGGATATTATTTGTTGTACTCGTAAGGTTTTATTTCTTTTTTTCATCTTCATGAAGAGAACTTCTGTTATTCCATTCTTTGTTATTATGTTGGAATAACTTTGTCATCAAACCGCATACTTGGTGAAATTCTTTTGTTATTCCATTCTTTATTATTCGTTGGAATATCTTGTCTGCATGCATTTCACGCTTCGGACTCGATTCCGTCTTTATTATTATTCATTTGAATATCCTCTCTGTCAGGCGTTCTACGCTGCACTGCTTTCATCTTTATTATTACATTTGGAATATCCCGACTTTATTATTCATTGGAATATCACATGCGTGTGTTTTATGGGACCGATTCTCGTATTTATTATTCTCATTTGAATATCTCATTTTTTGTGCTTTTACTACGGACTGATTCCGTTATTTATTATTCTGTTGGAATAACTCGTCTGCAAGGGCCTATCGTGATGTCCGGTGATTTCTTTTGTTATTCCATTCTTTATTATACTCAATTGGTTAAAGTTTTGACTTCTATACTCCATGAAATTAGTGGAATATCCTTGATATTTGTGCTTCATCCAATATCTTTTCATGGAAATATTCTTCTGAGCATTCTTGAATTTTACTCCATAAATCAGTATCATGTTGACAATTTGGACGTTATTGATTCCTGGATAAATTAATTCTTGAACTTGTTTTATTGAATTATTATGTCATTGTCATCATCCTCATGTTTATATTATGATGAAAGTCATCTGTGGCCGTAGTGCATAGATGGACTTGGTATGATTATGGCCAGGGATTATTCGGTATAATCATAACCTTAATGTTAAAAATGATATGGAAAAAAAATCCTCATTGGCCCGTAGTGCATTGATGGACAATTTTTGGTATGATTATGGCTATGGATTCTCTTCGGCCAAGGGTGCAAAGATGAATTGTTTTATGGCATGATCAGGACCGTTGGTGAAAACATGATTATCTTTTGCCGTAGAGCATGGATAATTCGTGGTCGTGATACTAAAGAATATCCTTGGCCTGTAGTGCAGGGATAATTTAATGATGTGGATTATTTATTAAGCTGAGTCTCAGCGATAAAAGTGATGAAAAACCTTTTTAAATCATAGAAGATAGTAGATTTTATTCTCTACTTGACTCTTCTAATGGATTGCTTGTTTCACTGCAGTTAAACTTGATGTTTGTTATATTGTATCAGTTTAACACTGTTGAAGGCTAACGTAATTTATTCTGCATTATCTTAGTCATAATATTTCTTATTGGGCTAGTTGAGCTCACCCTTTTTGCTTTCATTATTCTCTTCAGGAAATGAGAACGTAGCTGGGACTAGCCGGGGAATAGAGTGATGGTCCTAGATGGTGCATTATTAGTCCTCACTATTCTGTGAAATAGTGTAATAATAAATGTAATGAGGACTTTATTTGAGTTTTTATACTCTATATGAGACATTACCCGTGTTGAAACTCTCAGCTATGTTTTGTCGTATTGTACACAACAGTTGTATAATTAAGTTTGTATTTGAATTTTTTGTACAATGTATCTGGCGACCCAAGATGGGTGATGTATACCTGTTCTAGGGGCGCCACATTTATCGCTGAGACTCAGCTTAATAAATAAACCACATCATCCATGCACTACGACCAAGGATATTCATTAGTATCACGACCACAAATTATCCATGCACTACAGGGCAAAAGGATATTCGTGTATTCATTAATGGTCATGATCATGCCAACAACTTTTGTGACACCCCCAAATCCAGGTACTTCATTTCCTCAAGATTTGGTGCTCACTTAATCAAAACATTCATTTCTAACTACCCAATTATAATAAAATTGAATAATCAAAACCTGCCCATACAGGATTAAACTTAAATAAAAATCTCCCAGGTTATGCATGTTAATCACTAATTGAAATACAAGAATAACTTGTTCAACATCAAACCAAAGTTTAGAACACTTACATCATTATAAGATAATCGAATTGAAAACAATAATTAGCTCAATAAGACAAAGGATTAGAAAACTTGCTCAATTATAAAATAGAGTTAGAAAAACTTGCACAATGAAGTTTTGAGTTAGAGAACTTGCCTTTAGCACAAGCTAAACCCTTACCACTTGAATTAATACCCTATACATATGCCATATTGACATAGTGAGTCATTACCAACATTGTATATTTATATAAATAAATATATTCATCATATGGGTTAAATTACCCATTCACATAATCAACTATGTTATAAGTAGGTAACACTTAATAACATGATCATTCATAGTTTAATACTACTGAAATTATCATTTAACATTACTATTATTAACACATAACATTTATTTTCAAGTTTTGTACACTACAACAAAACTGTCAGAACATTCTCGCTAACTTCATACATGGGTGCCACAGATTTACTTTGTGGTTCATGACATGCTACAAGAATGAGTTAAGGCGGCTTGGTCACATGGTCATGAGCCATTGGTTGGTATGGCTGTGGTGTGGCGCCGATCTTTATGCCAGCGAGATTTGTCTTCTTGGGCCTCATGGCCAAAGGTGTCGAATCGAAATTGACGACCTCAGAACAACATGAACAAAAAGCCTAATTGGCCTAAAAGCTCAAATCAAATAGACTGATTATCATGTAATACACATATAAACTTCATATAAACATATTGTGAAGACTTCTAACATGTTCCTACTCATAAAATAACATAGACATGAAATATACAACACCCAATTTCAATGTTTTTGGCAAAAACTCTATTTTTTATATTTTCAATGGAAATCAACATTGTGATTTTGTTTTTCAATAAAAACAGTAAATTCAAAACATCATGATTATGATTTTACATACTCTATCAATTCCAATAATCAATTTATCAATTTAACAATTAATTAAACCTTAATTTCTATTTTAAATTAAGCCATATTCATATATATTTTCATGTAAACACTTTGTAATATGGTTTTCTTCACAAAACTCATACATACATAACTTAATTTCTCTATAATCACATACAAATTCATGAAAACCTTTTACAAACAATTACAATACCAAGTTATATATATATATATATCAACAATTCATCTATTTAAAATATTTTACAGAGAACTTTTTGGAAGAAGAAAAAACTAAACTTTTTGAAGAAAAAGATTGAGCTCTTACCTTTGATTATGAAGATGATAGTTCTCCTTTTGATTATCAAGCTTTTCTCCAATTCCTTTCTCAAACCTGTTAGAATTTCTCACTTTTTCTCTCTATAGTTTTCTTCTTCTCTCCCTTTTTTCTTCTTCTGAGCTTTCTTTCTTCCTAACTCTAACATACGTAAAATAATATAACGTATATAGATATAATGTATATATTAAATATATAATAAAACTCTAACTTAACTGACATAAGTTATTTTTATTTTGAAAATCAAAAGCCATAAGGCTTGTTTGGCTAACCACTAAAAATATAATCAATTAACCCTTATGCCATGTTTGGTAAAACACAATTAGATAAAAGACTTAATAGGCATTAGGCCTTGTTTGGCAAAACTGAATTAAGCTCCCTTAATTTATTTTAGTAACTCCTTTATAGCAAGATTATTAGTCACACTTTTATTTAATTAATAAATCAATTAAAACATTAATCTATTAAATTACTTTAGCACATAATTTAATATCACATAACTATAATTTCTTTTATAATTATAATTTTATTTAACCAACTAATATTTTAAATTACAATTTCCCATTTAAAATATTATAACTTATTTAAATCACTATAAACTCTCTAGCTTACTTATTAAATTAAATTGGTATATAATCTCATAACAATTAATTTACTTGGCTCCTTAATTATTTATTCAACAAATAATTAACTAAATCACACCAACTCAAATTGCCATTAAATACTTATATAATTCAATAAATATTTAATATTATAAATAAATATTTAATATTTAATATTTAATTATTTATTCAACAAATAATTAACTAAATCACATCAACTCAAATTGAACAATTATTTATTCAACAATACAAATATCCATTAAATATTTATATAAATAAATAAATATTTAATATTACACTTTAAAATTCTGGAATGTTACATCATTCCCTTCTTACAAGGATTTTGTCCTCAGAATCACAACTCAAACAAATCATTCGTTACATTCTTCCCTACTTACAAAGATTCTGTCCCCAGAATCGAAGACACAAATTAAACAAATAACTCAGGGTACTCTTTCAACATTTTCTCTTCGAGTTCCCACGTAGCTTCTTCAGCGTTGTGGTTCCTCCATATCACCTTCAAAAAAGGTATCACTTTATTCCTATGCACTTGTTCTTTCCTGTCAACTATCTGGATAGGAATCTTTTCATAAGACAAATCTTTCTCGAACTGCAACGGTTCATACTCGATCACATGTTTGTAGTCGGGTTTATATAGTCGTATCACCGAAATGTGAAAAGCATTATGAATGTTTTCCAACTCTGGAGGTAGAGCTACCTCGTAAGCCACTTCTCCCACTATTCGCAGCACTTTAAAGGGTCCAATAAACCTCGGGCTTAGCTTTCCCTTTTTACCAAAACGAATTTTCCCCTTCCAAGGAGAAACTTTTAAAAATACAAAAGTTCCTACGTCGAATGCACGATCTTGTCTACGTTGATCAGCATACTTTTTCTGTCTGTCTTGGGCTGCTACTAATCTTGTCCTGATGATTTTAACAACTTCAGCAGTTTGTTGTACCAGTTCTGGTCCTAATAGTTGGCGTTCACCGACTTCATCCCAGCACAGTGGAGTTCTGCACTTTGTGCCGTACAATGCCTCGTAAGGTGGCATGCCGATGCTCGCGTGATAACTGTTGTTGTAAGAAAATTCCACCAATGGTAATTGTTCTTCCCAGCTTCCTTTAAAGTCCATGACACACGCTCTCAAAGATATCTTCCAATGTCTGAATTGTTCGTTCGCTTTGGCCATCTGTTTGTGGATGATAAGTCGTACTCATTCGCAACTGTGTCCCCATGCATTCTTGTAGTCTCTTCCAGAAATTCGATGTAAATCACGGATCTCTATCGGACACAATTGATACTGGCACCCCGTGCCTCGAAATGATCTCTTTAATGTACAATCTTGCCAACTGATCAAGATTGAATCTAATCTTTATTGGTAGAAAGTGTCTTTGATTTAAATCGACCATCCACTATCACCCAAATCGCATCGTATCCTCTCTGAGTAGTTGGAAGACCCACCACAAAATCCATCGTGATGTGTTCCCACTTCCATTCTGGTATTTCCAACGGTTGGAGTAATCCGCTGGGTCTTTGATGTTCGGCTTTTACTCTTTGACATGTCAAGCACTTCGCTACGCATTCTGCAACGTCCCTTTTCATATTTGGCCACCAAAAATGTCGGCGCAAATCTTGATACATTTTTGTGCTTCATGGATGAATTGAATATCTTGTGTTGTGTGCTTCGGTTAAGATTTTGTCTTTCAGTTCTAGCACTACTGGAACCCAAATTCTTCCCTCGAACCGTAGTAATCCTTCAGTATCGACCTTGTATTTTACATCACCGCCTTCAACCAAATTCTCTTTGATTTTCCCACACTCTTCATCTTGTTGTTGAGCATTCTTCACTTTGTCCACTAAAGTTGGACCAACTTCTATCTGGAATAGTTGTTCGTCAGATTCTTTTGGAAATTTGATTTCCAATTCCGCTTTTATCATTCTTTGAAATGAGCTCCTCCCGAGTTGTTATCAAGATCAACTTTTCCGACCTTTCACGCTTAAAGCATCTCGCCACCACATTCGCTTTTGCGGATGATAAAAGATCTCACAATCGTAATCTTTTATCAACTCCATCCACCTTCTCTGACGCATGTTCAAATCTTTCTGAGTGAAAATATACTTGACTTTTTGTGGTGCGTGTAGATCTCACATTTTTCTCCATAAAGATAGTGTCTCCATATCTTGAGCAAATACAATTGCAGCCCAATTCCAAATCATGAGTCGGATACTGCTTTCTCGTAATCCTTGATTGTCTTGATGCATAGGCAATAACTTTTGCTCGCATAAGAAGAACAACCCATCCCTTTATGTGAGGCATCACTATACACCACAAAATTTTCTCAGATTATCCGGTAATGTCAACACAGTGCCATACTTAACTTTTTCTTCAACTCTTGAAACTCTCTTCACACTTCTCCGTCAAACAAATTTTCTGACTTTCCTTGTCAAATTTGTTAATGAGTGGCTATCATAGAAAAATCTTGAATAAATCTTCTATAATAACCAGCCAGTCCCAAGAAACTCCTCACTTCTGATGGTGTTCTTGGTTGTTCCCAATTGATCACAGCTTCCACTTTTGACGGATCCACTGAAATCCCATCTTTATCAATAACATGACCCAAAAATTGTACACGGTCGAGCCAAAATCCACACTTAGAGAATTTTGCATACAGCTTTTCCTTCCTTAGTGTTTCCAATGTCAAACGTAAATGTTCCATGTGTTCTTCTTGAGTTTTGGAATACACTAGAATATCATCGATAAATACCACCACAAACTTGTCTAAGAATGGTTTAAACACCCTGTTCATCAAATCCATAAACGCAACAGGGGCATTAGTTAAACCAAAAGACATCACCAGACACTCGTAATGTCCGTACCGAGTTCTGAATGTCGTTCTAGGTATATCCTCCTTTCTTACCTTCTATTGGTGATACCCACTTCTCAAATCAATTTTCGAGAAATATTTAGCACCCTTCAGCTGATCAAACAAGTCATCTATTCTAGGCAATGGATACCTATTCTTAATAGTGACTTTGTTTAACTCTCTATAATCAATGCAAAGACGCATTGTTCCATCCTTCTTCTTAACGAATAAAATTGGCGCTCCCTACGGCGATACGCTTGGTTGAATATATTTCTTATCTAGCAACTCTTGCAACTGTACCATCAATTCCTTCATTTCTACTAGAGCCATTCTATACGGGGCCTTCGATATCAGTGATGTTCTGGCGCTAAGTCGATCACGAACTCAATTTCTCTGTCAGGCGGAAGTCCTAGCAAATCTTCTGGAAACACGTCTTCGAATTCTCTCACTACCGGTATTTCTTCTAATTTCACACCCTTCTTCTGAGTATTGACCATGTAAGCTAAATAGCCCACACAACCTTGACTCAATAATTTCTTGGCCTGCATAGTCGTCAGACATTTCATTTGTCTAGGTGACTTGCTACCATAAAATACTACCTTTGACGGAGTCATAAGGTTTACACACTTCTTGTGACAATCGATTACTGCTCCATATTTGAACAGCCAATCCATCCCTAAAATTACATCAATTTCCACGAGTTTAATCGGAATTAAATCTACCAACAAAATATTTGCATTAATGTTCACCCTACAGTTCTTGTATACGAATCTAACAGGGATTACCTCCTTATTCGCAATTTCTATGTTCAAAGGAAAACTCAGTTCTTCTCTAGGCAATTCTAACCTCTTAGCAAATTCATCAGATATAAACGAACAAATAGCACCCGAATCTAATAATACATAAGCATTTATATCATTGATTGGGATAATACCTGACACTACATCTTTTGATTGCACAAAGACATCTTGCATATCATATTGAAGGTTCTGGCTGTGGGTTTGTTTGATGTTGCAGGTCCTGCAATGGCCTATGTACCTCCATTGTTACCTCCATTGCTTCTGGTTGTCACTCCTTCCCTCTTCTTAGGGCATTCACGAGAAAAGTGATCCTTGGATCTGCACGTGAAGCATACATTCTTCTTTGGTTGAGTGCAATTTGGGGCGATGTGACCCTCCTAGCCACAATTATAGCATACTTTCTTCCCCATCAAGCATGCACCCTTATGGAATTTCCCGCATGTAGTACATGCTTCAAACTTTTTGTTTTGCTGGTTACCCTGCTGGTGTCCAGCACCCATGCTCCCATTCCATTTCCTCTTCAAGTTGTTGTTGTTGTTGTTGTTGTTGTTGTTGATATTGCTGTTTCCACTGCTACCACCTCCATTCGTAGTCTCATTCTCATTCCTCTTCTTCTTTTATTCCTGGTTGAACTTTGTCACTGCCTCGCCTCCACCTTCAAAGAAATCTTCTTTTCTCCATCACCGCCAGTAAATGTCTTCAATCGGAATAGGAGACCCTACTTGATGACCAGTGCTTTCATCCTCGTTCAAATCTCTTCGCTTTACGCCGTCTGTCTCACGACTTGATATATGAAACCTCGCCAATTCGTTGAATTTTGCGGCATACTCGGATACCGTCATCGTCCCTTGTTTTAGTTCCATAAATTGTACTTTCAGCTGACTCTTCGAACTCTCTGGGAAATAAGTCTCGAAGAACAACTTCTTGAACCTATTCCAGGTCATCTCTCCTGGCCCTTCCCGAGTTTTATTGGCCTGCCACCAATAACTAGCTTCTGCTTTCATTATGAATGTTGCGAAAGCAGTCTTCTGGTCCTCCCCTACCCTAGCGACATCGAATACTTTTTCTATCTCCATAATCCAGGTTTGTGCTTCGACTGGATTCATAGACCTACGGAATTCAGGAGGTCCAACCACCTTGAAATCCTTAAACGTTGTGCCATGGTTTTGTGGTTGATTCTGCAACGCTCCTGTCAGTAGTGTCACTAGTTATTGAACGGGGTTACCGTCAACATTGTCATTATTGGTAGCTCTCTCATTGTTTCTCTGTCAGGGTGGTTCACGTCTGGGAGGCATTTTCTGTTAAAACAAAACATCTATTAGACTAATTCAGCTTCTTTATGTATTTTCTAATTAACTTGCCTCCTTAAAAGAAATAACCACATAACACATAACACTTTGAATAAAATAACAACTTTTATTTATGGAGATAATACCGTGTGCTACTATGCAACCACGCGTATTACTGTACTTTTACCACCGGGTAGTTCAACAGTTTAACGGTAAAAGTTTCGTCATTATTTTTAAAAAAGATAATTATGTCGTTTTCTAACTACGACAATACTTCCATTGTGGATTCCACCAGTGATTGTGTCGTCGTACGAATATTCCCTGTTAAAACGAATATTCCCCGACCAATCGAATATTATATAACCACTTGCTTACTTTGAAAAATTTATAAATAATACGCACAACTATAAGATTATATCAAATCCACACCATAATATTCAAAAATATATTTCGAGAAAAATTAATCTTTATTCATAAAAGTTGGGGTCTTACAAGTAATTTTAGACATTGTAAAATTATGTAAATGAATTTGTAGTTAACAACATTTTAGCATACATTCTTTTATTAATTACCAAAATAATTTAGGTCTTGTTTTAAATTGGTATCTCCCACTATTTTCATCAAACTATATTACCCTCACTTATATAGTTCGGCAAAATCTAATTAAATATTTGCTAGTGAGAATAAGGATCTCATTTCAAATGTATATAGCCTTGTGGTGACACAACAAACTATATATAAATATATTGGTAGATAACTCTTGTTAATTGCATCAACTATGCAACTCCTTGTATTTTGCCTCTTAGATCATAATGGTCAAGTGTGTGCACATCCGAACTAAAATGATTTAAGTTAAGTCCAACCTAGCACTCCATATATTCAAAAAAGAAAAATATTGTCCTTGTGGTGACACAACAAAACAACATTGTTCAATTTTCTTTATAAGCATCAAATGTGATAAAATTAACATCTCAAATAATTAAGATAAGCCTTGTGGTGACACAACAAACTTATAATAATTAAATGATATTCTATTATTTTTATCATGCTAAAAGACGACGTTCGATATTCCAAATATCTTTGAACGCTTAGGACTTAATATAAAATATTTGAGGGTTTTGTTATTAATTTGTCTCATCTTGTTTAGCGCGCATGCACATATATATATAAAATACGCAATATATTAAATAACATACGAAGCATGTTTGCATAATATATATATATATATATATATATATATATATATATATATATATATAGTATAAGCATGCACATATAGAATATTATATTCTACCCAGATTGATTATGGACTTTTATTCTAGTTTGATTCACTAGAGCCACTAAGTGAACCAAAAGGTCAAACCCTAGGGGTGCAAGAATTAATATTTAAATATAACTATTACATTTAAACACGGGCTCCATTACAAACGGGTCTTCAAAACGCTCCTTGATCCTTGATCTCTAATTCTTCAAAATTAATTCTAAGTATTCCTATTACATAACTATTTAAAATAAATAGAAACCTTGATCAGCAGTCAATGGGAAGTATATAGGAGGGAGTTAGAATTTACATTAAGAAAAAAATTAGAGAAGACGAGGTACGCAGACCCCATTTAATAAAACTCATACATTCATGCATCCAACTATAATAAAATTCAATCACATTAGTCAGTAGTCCATAATCAATCACATTTATTATCATACACATCACCATATGCATCAATAAATAACATTCATATTGATATCATTTAATGGTCAAATTTAGTTAGCATAAAATCTAATTTTGAATAAAAATAAACTCCTTTATTTTAATCCAAATTTAAATCAAAATAAACCTCTTTTATTTTAATTTATCCAATTTTGAATAAAATAAACTATTTTATTTTTATCAAATTCTTTAATCAAAATAATCTCATTTATTTTAATTAATTATGGAATCCAATTCCAAGTAAAAAACTCCTTTTATTAAAGAAAACATTTAAATTCTCTTTCCTATTCACAAATAAATTCGTTTTATTTTGAATAATATCAAATCTTATTCCATATCTAAATAAACTCCTTTATTTAAGGAAATACAGATTATCTTTTCTATTCACAAATAAACTCCTTTATTTTGAATAATATGAAATCTTATTTCATATCTAAATAAACTCCTTTATTTAAGAAATAAAATCCAATTTCAACTCCAATTAGTTAGCATGAATCCAATTTTAAGAATAAAATAAACTTTTTATTTTAATTATAAAATTATTTAAAATATATATATATATATATATATATATATATATATATATAATGATAGTAAAACGTGAATTATATAAACATATGCGCACAACATGATATATATATATATATATATATATATATATATATATATATATATATATATATATATATATATATATACGAGTCGTTTTAAAGCGGAACAAATAAGCGGATTCAATGAAGCGGACTAAGGCAAAAAAAAACACGCTGGTCCGGGTTTAATCAGAAAACACGCAAGGTAAAACTGACCCGTATTTTTTGCCTTGGTCCGCTCATTGGTCTCGCTTATTTCGTCATTGAGATCCTCCCTAATATATATATATATATATATATATATATATATATATATATAATATTCACATGATTCCCGAATCCCTTTAAAAAACGTTATTGTGATTTCGCGATTTTTTTATTTTTTATTTTTAAATAAATTTTATACAACAAATTATGCCCAATTAAATTTTTCAAAACACATATCAATATACATATCAAATCTGAATAATTAATAATTCACATAAATGTTTGGCTTTGATACCACTGTTAGGTTTAAAATATTCATGAACGCAATATATTGCAAAAAATAAGCGGAAGCATGAAAAATCAGAGTTTTAAAATTTTACAAACCGTATACCCGGATCATCCTTTATGCACAATTATTAATTAAACGAAAATATGAAGAACAAGAATCATACCCTTGAAGATTCGAGCTTCCTCAGGTACAAGTTTATCTCCAATCTTTTTCGCGTTTAACTTGAATCCACCGGGTTTGGTTCTGTAAGAACCCAAAATTTCAGAAAATATTAACATAAGAATTTAGTGAATAAAATTCTTAAAGCATGAGATTGGTTCGAACAATAATATAAATGTGTTACGTGGTATGTAATATTGTGTTACATAGGGTAATATGAGCAATGTGATGTTGTGTTTAATAAATATATATCATTATTATATATTTGTTATACATTGTAGAGATGAATTGGTAAGAAGATGGATAAGATTTATGTATTGGCATTAAATAATTTATAGAATTATTTTTATCACAGTGAGTTTGTAACATTAAATCTCTTTGATGGATAATCACCATTTTCTTGAATATATATACTAGTAACTAGTATGATGTAATATGAGTTATAATTAGTGCTTAAGCTATCCATGGATAGATTGATGTAGTAAAGCATAAATTAGTTAATTATGAGAATTAACTAACAAGTAGAGATATTGGTTAATTTATATTAAAGTGGAAGTTATATTATGGAATAATATAATTTGAAGGGGTTTAAGAATCACTTAAGTAAATAGTGAATATATGATTATAGTGGGTGCTTTATATTTGAGTATGGTGGTATGAACTGTAAAGGAGATGTATAGTTGGTTAAACTAATGATGGAAATAGAGTTTTAAAACTCGAAGTGTGATTCCTAAATTATTAAGGTAAACAGTAACCGATGATGTGGAATCAAAAAGAGCATTGA
Source organism: Panax quinquefolius (assembly GCA_020205615.1). NCBI lineage: Eukaryota > Viridiplantae > Streptophyta > Magnoliopsida > Apiales > Araliaceae > Panax > Panax quinquefolius. The sequence continues at coordinate 84,902,037 of CM035172.1, read as the reverse complement.
TGTTAGATGAGTTAACACTTAAGGGGGATATGTAAAGTATTTAGATGCGTAGGTTTTGGTTCTCTTGATGCGAAGCTGATTCTGCCATCGATTTTGGTATGGTAGCAATGCCTGCCATTTAAAAATCTGTGACCAATAGCATTCAAGGCTTGTCTGTAGAAAATTCTGAGTAAGTCTGTGGAATTAAATTTCAAGGAATGAAGGCTAGAGATTCATATAAATGTTATAAAGGGTGACTAAGTTTTTATGGAGGAATTTAGTTAGCAAAACATGACTTTAATAAAGATTTAATTAATTAACCCGGATTAAATATTGTTAATTAAGTGAAATTATGGAATATTATATTCCTTGTGTGGCAGTGGCGTGATAACTAATTAAATAGGTTAGTTCACTTGTATAAGATGGTGAATTAACATATATGTTTAGCATAAGAGGATGAAAGAATTATATTAATTAGTGTAGTACATACTAATTATTGAAAAGAAAATAAATGATTAATATTAATTAATCGTTGTGATATTAAAATGTGATAATGGGTTTAAAGTACCCAACTGAATGATATTTAACCCAATTAAAATATTAATGTGGACATTATCATTAAATAGTATTTCAGGTTACTATGTGTAATGTGATTATGTGAGTACCTAAATAATCCCTAAATTTTTCCTAATATGGTAACAATGGTACATTAACATTACATTGGGAATTATATCAACTCAACTAAGCCTTAGTGCTGAGATATTAGCCTTGTCCCAAAATGAGTGCCATTTATCAATACATGAACAGTGGCCGAATATTACATTGCGTAAAAGTTAGTCGGCAGTTAAGAGCTAAGTTAGCAGTGATGATGGCTACAAGGGAGCAGTTGGCCAACTCTTGAATATCTGTTGTTTACTCTCATTTCCCATTGATTCAAACCATAGAACAAAACTAATGACTGGGCAACAAATTTTCTATATAGAGCACTCCTTTCTTCCCATTCTTTGTTGCTTGAAAATTTTCTGATAAGTTGCCTTATAGAGTTGAGTTGTTGAGAGTAATCAGAGGTTTGGGGAGCTAAAGATAGCAAATTGAAGGCATCAAGAGGTAATGATTCTAATATAAATACTCTTGAGTTCTATGTTTTGAAATTTCTTAGTAATAACAAGAAATAGTTGCTTTTAAGTCCAAAAATTGATGGATAAAGCTTATTGCAATCCATGAATTTCTGTTAGATGTTGTTAATATAGTCCAATACGAAATCAACAGAAGTTAAACGAACCAATTTGGTTGAGAAATGAATTCGTAGTGAATGATTTCACTAAATTGTCCAACACATTAACATTAGCATGAACATGAGTTATAGATTCATATTTGGGTTAGTTAATACTTATGTTAATTGTTGGGTACTTGGTATGTTGTAGTTTGATGAGTTACAAACTCATAGAATCGAAAATGGGCTGATTTGGATGAGTATAACTCATGTTATGAAAATTGGAAGGAGTAGAGGTCTGTAAAATCGCAAATTTCAAAACACAGGAATCGTCTACGCCTCTAAGTAGCATTTCTTGCCCCCAAGGCCAGCTGGGTGCAATCTATGGCGGACATCGATTTACGGTGCCTTATTTATTACCTTTGTAGTAAATTAGGCATAACATTTTCATACGAACTCCGATTAAGGTGATTTAAGATGATCCAGAACGTGGACGAATAGACCTACAACATTTATTCTTTAGGTTTATTAATTTGAGGTTGTTAGGGAGGTTCAAAATAGTCATCTTTGTGACTGTTACATATTCGAAGGCAATCGGAGGGCGTCGAGCGAGCACATACGCAAGTATAGTGCTCCCGACGATGGAATATGTTATTCTAAGTGATGTAACATGAAAATACATGATATATAAAACTTTCCTTGCTCATAATAAAAAGCTTTAGCATGACTTAGTATGTGTTTGAAAAGAAACTTAAAGATTTTGAAATCAAACCTTGTGAAGAGAACAATGATACTACTAATGCTATCATCTGGACCGTCACTCCATTCCCCGACTAGTCTCTGCTACGTTCTTAATTCCTGAAGAGAACAATGAAAGCAAAAGGGTGAGCTCAACTAGCCCAGTAAGAAATATTACGACTAAGATAATGCAGAATAAATTATCATTAGCCTTCAACAGTGTTAAACTGATGAAATATAATAAACATCAAGTTTAACTACAACGGAACAAGCAATCCATTAGAAGAGTCAAGTAGAGAATAAAATCTACTATCTTCTATGATTTAAAAGGTTTTTCATGACTTTTATCGTTGAGACTCGACAATAAATAATCCACAAGCATCCTCAAGACTACGACCCGAGGATATTCATTAGTATCACGACCACACATTATCCATGCGATGACGGGCCAAGGATATTCGTGTATTCATCAATGGTCATGATCATGCCAACAATCGTCCATCAATGCACTACGGGCCAATGAGGACTTTTACCACATCATTTGTAACATTACGGTCATGATTATACCGAATAATCCTCGGTCATAATCATACCAAGTCCATCTCGCACTACTGTGCCATGATGACTTTCAACATAATATAAACATGAGGATGATGACAATGATATAAGAATTCAATAAAACAAGTTCATGAATTAATTTATCCAGGAACCAATAACGTCTAAATTGTCAACATTATACTTCTTTGTGGAGTAAAATTCAAGAATGCTCAGAAGAATATTTTCATGAAAAGATACTGGATGAAGCGTAAATATTAAGGATATTCCACTAATTTCATGGAGTATTGAAGTCAAAACTTTAACCAACTGAGTATAATAAAGAATGGAATAACAAAAGAAATCACCGTGCATGCATCGAGACCGCCGCCGCAGATAGGTTATTCCAACAGAATAATAAATAACGGAACCAGGTCATGCGTAAACGCACAGACATGATATTCCAACAGAATAACAAATAATGGAACCAGGTCATGCGTATACGCACAGACAGGATATTCCAACAGAATAATAAACAACGGAACCAGGTTATGCGTAAACGCATAGACAGGATGTTTCAATAAAATAATAAAAAATGGAATAACAGTAGAATTTCACCAAGTAAAGGGTATCCCGCGTATACAGATTATTCCAACAGAATAATAAAGAATGGAATAATAGAAGTTCTCTTCACGAATAAGAAAGAAAGAATACCCCTTACGAGTACAACAAATAATATCCTTTACCGTAAAAGAATAGTATTTCGACTGGTAGGGCGAGGATATTCTTGAAGAAAACTTACACTACGCTCAAAGCTTCTTAAAACTCTAAAGAAATACGCTCAAGATTATAGAAGAATAACTCCCTCTATAGTTTTTCTCTCTAGAGTTTCAGTGAATTATTAAGAAATAATGAAGGAATGAGCTTCTATTTATAGAAGAATGGACTGCATAGTAACTAATTCATGAACGGTTAAGATTGATTTACTTTAATAGGACGGTCCATATTTAAAGCAAAATCTTTTAAATAAAATATAATATATTCTATTTATAATCTAATAAAACGAATAACTTTATAAAATTATTACATTTTTATATTAAAAGATTTTACTATGCAAAATACTTATGCAGCACTACACTATGCATAATAAAATATAATATATTCTAATTATTGTCTAATAAAACAAATAACTTTATAAAAGTATTCTATTTTATATAAAAGCTTTTACTGCTTTTATTACATTAATAATACTAATAAAACAAAATTTATCATCATTATTATAATTCACAATATTAATCGACCAGTTGCTTCCCGGAAAGAGGGGCTTTCAATAAGGATTTTTCCTATGGTAGCAATTAATTAGGTGACCAAACCTCTCCTCGATGAGAACTTCTAGACATCGTTAATATTGCAAATAATAATATTAATAACATTGTCATCTCAATTATTGATTTAATAATATATAAAATATTGACAATAATTGAATCAAATAACGTGAGATACTATGCAGCAATTACTGTAGCAATAATTGAACAAAATTGAGTGACTTCTCACGTAAGCATCAATAATCAATAATCGTGTATGCTACTATGCAACCACGCGTATTACTGTACTTTTAACTCCGGGTGTTTCAACAGTTAACGGTAAAACTTCAGCCGTTATTTTCATAAAGTATTTTTGTCGTTTTCTCAATCCAACAATAATTCTATTTTGGGGTCCACCAATGATTGTGTCGTTGTACAAATATTCCCTGTTAAAACGAATATTCCCCAACCAATCGAATATTATATAACAACTTGCGTACTTTGCAAAATTTATAAATATTACCCCCAACTATAACATTATATCAAATTTACTCCATAATATTTAAAAATGATATTTATAGAAAATTCATTCTTATTTATAAAAGTTAGGGTCTTACAACCTCCCCTTCTTATGAAATTTTGCCCTCGAAATTAGGGTACGTACCTGATATGTCGAAGAGGTAAGGATACCTTGATTTCATTTCAGATTCTAACTCCCAAGTCTTTTCCTCAACATCGTGGTTTCTCCACAAAACTTTGACTTGAGGTATAACCTTGGAGCGTAGAATATGTTCCTTCTTATCCAAGATTTGAACAGGAACCTCTTCATACATCAAATCTTCCGTTATTTCATCCGGTTCTAACTCAATAATGTGGTTCAGGTCTTCCACATATTTATGTAACATGGATATGTGAAAAACGTTATGAACATGAGACATACTTGGCGGTAAAGCGAGTCTATAGGCCACAGTTCCTACTTGATCGAGGATTAAAAATGGGCCGATGAATCGAGGATTGAGCTTTCCTCTCTTTCCAAATCTCGTAACTCCTTTCCATGGAGCAACACATAACAACACATGATCTCCTATATCGAATTCCACGTCCTTTCAATGAAGATCAACATAACTTTTTTGTCGATCTTGTGAGGTTTTATACATTGTCAGATCGTTTGAATCTTTTTCGTAGTCATATGTACCAACTCCGGTCCCAACAATGTTACTTTGTCCACCTCATCCCAGGATACTGGAGAATGACACTTTCTTCCATACAACGCCTCAAATGGAGCCATGCCAATACTTGCTTGATAACTGTTGTTGTAGGAAAACTCCATCTATGGTAAGAACTTATCCCAACTTCCCTTGAAGTCAAGGACACAAAGTCTTAATACTGCCCGTCCGTCTGAGGATGATATGCCGAGCTAAATCGTAAATCTTTGCTTATAGGTTTCCCCAAAATCGTGAAGTTAATCTTGGGTCTCGATCAGAAACTATGGATATTGGCATAACATGCAGTCCTACAATCTCGTTTATGTACATACGAGCAAGACGTTCAAGTGTATAAGTTTCTCGTATCGGTAAGAAATGAGCAGACTTGGTCAATCTATCAATAATGACCCAAATCGCATATATGCCTTGAGAAACCTTAGGAAGACCGGTAACGAAATCCATGGTAATGTGCTCCCACTTCCATTCTGGAATTTCAAGTGGTTGGAATGGTCCTTTTGGTACTTGATGCTCCGCTTTAACTCGTTGACAAGTTAGACACCTTGATATAAACAGCGCTATCTCTCTCTTCATATTGCTCCACCAAAATGTATGACGAAGATCATGATATATTTTGGTACTCCCAGGATGGATTGCAAACGGTGTGTTGTTAGGCCTCCATCATGATTTTATACTTTAAATCAGGGTCATTAGGAACACAAAGTTTGGAGTTGACTCGAATTATTCCTTCTTCATCGATTCTTGCTTCTGGCATAACACCTTCTTGAACTTTCTTCCTCATATTCATCAGCTCCAGGTCTGTAGCTTGAGCAGCTTTAACTTTATCAATTAAAGTCAGTTCTACTCATATATTCGCCATCATCACATGGATCCCTGGAATCTTTAACTCTATCTTCATCCTTTGCAAGTCACACAAAATGGGCCTTTGCGTTGACAATATCGCACTCGTACTTGCATATGATCTTCTACTCAATGCGTCAGCTACCACGTTCGTTTTTCCAGGATGGTATTGGATGGTATGATAATAATCTTTCAACAGTTTAAGCCAACGTCGTTGTCGCATGTTGAGTTCCTTTTGAGTGAAGAAATATTTGAGGCTTTTATGATCTGTAAAGATCTCCACTTTCTCCCCATACAAGTAATGCCTCCAAATTTTAAGTGCGAAGACAATATCTGCTAACTCTAGATCATGAGTAGGATAATTCCTCTCATATTCTTTGAGTTGTCTTGAGGCATAGGCTATGACTTTCCCATGTTGCATGAGAATACATCCCAACCCTTTTGCTGAAGCATCACTTGTAGATGACAAATCCCTCAAGAGCGGATGGTATTGTAGCCGAGCAAGTGCTAAAATGAGTCTACTCTTGAGTTCTTGAAAACTCTTCTTACACTCTTCGCTCCAATTGAACTTTGTATCTTTCCGAGTCAGCTGAGTTAATGGAGTAGTGATTCGAGAAAATCCTTCCACAAATCTCCGATAATAACCCGCTAAACCGAGAAAGCTACGTACTTCGGTCACTGATTTAGGTTGCTCCCAGCTTTGAATTGCTTCAATTTTTGCCGGGTCAATAGATATTCCATGACTTGATACTACATGCCCAAGGAATGCTACTTCCTCAAGCTAGAACTCGCATTTCTTTAACTTAGCATAAAGCTTGTATTCATGAAGATTTTGGAGTGTCAGCCTCAAGTGTTGCTCATGATCTTCACGGCTTTTGGAATAAATAAGGATGTCATCAATAAAGACGACCACAAAGTGATCCAAATATTCCTTGAATACTCGGTTCATCATATCCATGAAGGCAGCAAGAGCATTTGTCAATCCAAAGGACATGACTAGGAATTCATAATGCCCGTACCGAGTTCTAAAAGTCGTCTTTGTAATGTCATATGTTCTAATCTTTAATTGGTGATATCCAGAACGAAGATCAATCTTTGAAAAGAATTTGGCTCCTTGTAACTGGTCAAACAGGTCATCAATACGTGGCAATGGGTACCTATTTTTGATGGTGACATGATTCAACTCCCGATAATCAATACAAAGTCGCATACTCCCATCTTTCTTCTTCATGAATAGAACAGGAGCACCCCAATGAGAAGTACTAGGACGAATAAAGCCAATGTCTAACAATTCCTGCAGTTGGGTCTTTAACTCCTGAAATTCAATAGGAGCCATTCGATATGGGGCTTTGGAAATGGGTTTTGTACCGAGTTCAAGGTCGATACAAAATTTAATTTCACGCTCTGGGGGTAGGCTAGGAAGTTCTTCAGGGAATACGTCAGGGAATTTATTAACAATAGAAATATCATTCAAAACTGACGTATTCTTGTTTAGATCTGTGACATGAGCTAAGAAAGCTTGACATCCGTTTTTCAATAAACGAATAGCTTTATGGCTTGAGATGACCGTGATTGATTTTAATGGTTTGGTCGTTTGAATTCGCATAATAGGTTGATTAGGAATATGAAAGCTAACAACCTTACGAAAATAATCAATTTTAGCATGATGAGTAGTTAACCAATCAATCCCTAGAATTATATCAAATGCAAGTATTTTCAATGAAATAAGATCGATAGGTAATGTGAGGGTACCGATTTGAACCAAACATGACTTATAAACAGTGGATGTAATGAAGGTTTCTCCCAACGGGGTTTCCATAGATAAGTCAAAGTCTAATTTCTTCGGAGTCAAATTTAATCGTTGAGCGCAAGTAGGAGAAATAAAAAAATGGGTAGAACCGGTATCAAATAAGGTATAAACTTCACTAGAGTTTATGATAAGCTTACCCATGATGACCTCGATCGGGTTCCTTGCTTTCTGGGATGTCACAACAAACGCTCTCCCTTGCACTACCGGCTTTGACTTTTCTGGGACGGCCTTTGGTGCCTCCATCCTAGCTGAACTTGTCTTCGGTGAACGACAAAATCGGGCTAAGTGACCTTCTCTTCCACAATTATAACATGCTTTGGACGGCATCGCGCAGTTTGGTCTGATGTGTCCCTCCCCTCCGCATTTGAAGCATATGATAGGTGGCCGTTCTCCTTCCTTATTAATGGGTGCTGGTGCTGACGTCTTTCCATCATTGTTGAATCTCCTCTTCTTGAAATGTCCATTCTTATTATTTTGGTCCTGATTACCACCGAAGTGGTTACCATTTCTGGTCTATTGATTCCCTCCACGCTTGTTGTCATCGCTTCAATGACTGCTCTCACTGGTATTATCATTTTGCCGGTTGCTCTCTTTTGGTTGCGTTGACTCGTTATCGCACTCCACTTACTGAGCCCTCTATACAACATCTGAATACAAACACAGTTTATGAGGAAAAAGATATTGACGTATCTCCGGCTTCAAACCTCTTAAAAACATCCGCATCATTCTCTCTTCATTATCAACCAAGTGGGACGCAAACCAGGACAACTCGTCAAACTTGGCTTCGTACTGCGACACAGTCATATTATTTTTCTCCAACTTGATGAATTCTACCTCTTTTATGTGATGAATACTTTCTGTAAAGTACTTGTCTTTGAATAGTTCTTGGAACTTTTCCCAAGACATCTTCAGTGAGACAGGTTGAGTACGCTTTACCGATTCCCACCAGTAATCTGCCTCTCCTCGCAACATAAAGGTGGCAAAGGGAACCTTGTGCTCCTCGGAGCATCCCAAGACATCAAATATCTTGGTGATCTGCTTTATCCATGCTTCCGCCTTAAGTGGTTTTAGCTCTCCAATAAACTCCAGTGGTCCTAGCTCCTTGAACTGTTTAGCGGTGACCGTTCGAGAGTTTCCAGTATTTCCACCTACATTTTGGGCAGGAGCCACTCTCGCCTGCTGTTGCATAAATTACATAAAGCCTTTGAACATTCCATCATTCATCATTTTGTTAGTGTTGTTGTTTGCATGAGGATTGTCGCCTTCCTGATGCACATTATCTTGATTATTGATATGTGGTGAATCAATGGTCTCCTGTGCTCCATTGCTATTCTCAACATTCTCGGATGTCATTTTCAAATACTGCCACAAAACAAAGGTTAATTGACATGTAACATATTATCCTTATATTCTGACTGGTCAATTAAATACCAAATAAACTTAGGTAGGTCATACTAGAGAAGGAATTCCCCGTCTCTCCCCTCCTAGTTCTATTCTCACATCTTAGCCACGGATCATATCCCTAAGCTTTGATACCAACTGTGACGCCCCCAAAATAGGTATACATCACTTATTCTGAGTTGCCAAATACATGGTACAGAATACAAATACAACTTTAAATATATAACATGAGCTGTGAGTTTTAATACAAAAATTATCTTATAGACAGTATTCAAACTCAAAAAAAGTCCTCAATACATTTATTATCACACTATTTCATAGAATAGTGAGGACTACTAATGCTATCATCTGGACCGTCACTCCGTTCCCCGACTAGTCCTTGCTACGTTCTCATTTCCTGAAGAGAACAATGAAAGCAAAAGGGTGAGCTCAACTAGCCCAATAAGAAATATTATGACTATGATAATGCAGGATAAATTATCATTAGCCTTCAACAGTGTTAAACTGATAAAATATAATAAACATCAAGTTTAATCTGCGGTGAACAAAGCAATCCATTAGAAGAGTCAAGTAGAGAATAAAATCTACTATCTTCTATGATTTAAAAGGGTTTTCATGACTTTTATCGCTGAGACTCAGCTTAATAAATAATCCACATCATCCCTGCACTACGGCCAAGGATATTCATTAGTATGACGACCATAAATTATCCATGCACTACGGGCCAAGGATATTCGTATATTCATCAGTGGTCATGATCATGCCAACAACTGTCCATCAATGCACTACGGGCCAATGAGGACTTTTACCACATCATTTGTAACATTACGGTCATGATTATACTCTAGAATAATCCCCGGTCATAATCATACCAAGTCCATCTTTTTCTGAGCCACATATGACTTTCAACATAATATAAACATGAGGATGATGACAATGATATAAGAATTCAATAAAACAAGTTCAAGAATTAATTTATCCAGGAACCAATAACGTCTAAATTGTCAACATGATACTTCTTTGTTGAGTAAAATTCAAGAATGCTCAGAAGAATATTTTCATGAAAAGATACTGGATGAATCACAAATATCAAGGATATTCCACTAATTTCATGGAGTATGGAAGTCAAAACTGTAACCAACTGAGTATAATAAAGAATGGAATAACAAAAGAAATAATCAGACATACTATAGACCGCACAGACAGGTTATTCCAACATAATAATAAATAACGGAACCAGGTCATGCGTAAACGCACATATATGATATTCCAACAGAATAATAAATAATGGAACCAGGTCATGCGTAGACGTATAGACATGATATTCCAATAGAATAATAAACAACGGAACCAGGTCATGCGTAAACGCACAGACAGGATGTTCCGATAGAATAATAAAGAATGGAATAACAGAAAAATTTCACCAAGTATAAGGTATCCCGTGTATACGGGTTATTCCAACAAAATAATAAAGAATGGAATAACAGAAGTTCTCTTCACGAATAAGAAAGAAAGAATACCCCTTACGAGTACAACAAATAATATCCTTACCGTAAAAGAATAGTATTCCGACTGGTAGGGCGAGGATATTCTTGAAGAAAACTTACACTACGCTCAAAGCTTCTTACAACTCTAAAGAAATACGCTCAAGATTATAGAAGAAGAACTCTCTCTATAGTTTCTCTCTCTAGAGTTTCAGTGAATTCGTAAGAAATAATGAAGGAATGAGCTTCTATTTATAGAAGAATGGACTGCATAGTAACTAATTCATGAATGGTCTAAATTGATTTACTTTAATCGGACGGTCCATATTTAAAGCAAAATCTTTTAAATAAAATATAATATATTCTATTTATAATCTAATAAAACGAATAACGTTATAAAAGTATTATGTTTTATATAAAAAGATTTTACTATACAAAACACTATGCAGGCACTATGCAATACTATGCATAATAAAATATAATATATTCTAATTATTGTCTAATAAAACAAATAACTTTATAAAAGTATTCTGTTTTATATAAAAAGCTTTTCTGTTTTATTACATTAATAATACTAATAAAACAAAATTTATCATGATTATTATAATTCACAATATTAATCGACCAGGTCGTTCCCAGGAAAGAGGGGGCTTTCCAATAAGGATTTCTCCCTATTGGCGTGCAATTAGGTGACCAAACCCCTCCTTGACAGAACTTCTAGACATCGTTAATATTGTAAATAATAATATTAATAACTTTGTCATCTTAATTATTGATTTAATAATATATAAAATATTGACAATAATTGAATCAAATAACGTGAGATACTATCACGCAAATTCATCGTAGCAATAATTGAACAAAACTGAGTGACTTCTCACGTAAGCATCAATAATCAATACCGTGTGCTACTATGCAACCACGGGTATTATTGTACTTTTAACACCGGGTGTTTCAACAGTTAACGGTAAAACTTTCACCGTTATCTTCATAAAGTATTTTTGTCGTTTTCTCAATCCAACAGTAATTTCGTTGTGGGGTCCACCAATGATTGTGTCATTGTACGAATATTCCCTGTTAACACGAATATTCCCCGACCAATCGAATATTATATAACAACTTGCGTATTTTGCAAAAATTATAAATATTACCCCCAATTATAACATTATATCAAATTTACTCCATAATATTTAAAAATGATATTTATAGAAAATTCATCCTTATTTATAAAAGTTGGGGTCTTACATTTCAAGTCATAAACCATGGTAGTCATGTGATTACATGTAAGCATATATATTGAAAGTTGTTTAACCTCGTTAGTGGTCATATAGTTAGACCTTTGTTGCATGACCTTACTTAGCCGTGAAATAAATGGCAATAAAGCTATAAAGTGTAAAACAACTTAAGGTAAAAGCAAGAGGCACCAAGCTTGGGCTAAGACCTCTTAACTTATGGGTTAGTTATGTGTTAACAGTCACGTATGCTAAGGACTCAGATGAAACTAGAAAATAAATATCCAACTTTTAGTCTCGGTTGGGGGGCCAAGGTATTGCGCCCATCCTAAAGCAAATCAGAAGAATAAAATTGTGACCTTGCAGACAAGGTTGCCAAACAGTTTTAATGGTAACCAGAACCTTAAAGCATATGTGAAATGAATGTCTAAAGCTATAATACTTGACATAGATGATGTTTTAAGTGTAAGAACAAGTAATGGTTATATAAACCCAGATTTGTTAAATTTGTCAAAGTTTGCAAAATGTAAAGACGATGTATTGCGTATCTATAGACTTTAAATATGTGTCGAACACATAGAGATTCAAGTGTGTGATAAAGATTTATGAATGTTGATATGAAGCATGTGTAGCTAAGATGTACTATATATACATAGCTATTCTAAGAGTAGGTTGAGAAAGTGAAGTGTAGGTTTTACGAACCTAGTTCGAAAATAATGTAACATTGTTATTACATTGAGAATGCATGAAATATGTTACTAAGGGATGTGAATCCATGATTATATAACTGTGTAGGAATACACAAAGTGCATATAAGCTTTAAGCAATTAAGTCGTAGTTGATAAACTACGAATCAGGCAAGTCTTTCAATCACTGGGTTGTCGAGCTGTGTGCAGATATATGCTATGTGCTGCATGAAAACTGTTAGAATTACTAGGTTGTCGAGCTCACCCTTGCAAATAACCACTTTTGCAGGTTAAGGACACACGGTAAAGGTTACGTGCTACTTGATTGATAAAGTTCAATCACATCAAAGGAGATTGATTTATTTAATTAAATATATGCTCTTGAACCATGTTTAGGTTCTAGTAGATATACTTAATAGTAGTTACGATGTGTAATACATGTTAGCTTGTAGTGTTATACTATATGATACATAGAAAAATTCGAATCGAGATGTAAAGGTTTAAACGGAAATAGAATGAAGTGAATCATAGAATAATTTGATTCAGGAAATTGTAAGTGATTCAAGTTAAGATATCAATAAAAGAATTATTTTTAAAGGAGTTTGGAAAAGTTTAAATTATTCCGCGTATTTATATAACATCAAATGTGATGTGATACAGGAATAGTAAATGACCAAGATTAGAAACTTATAAAGTTTGTGGTCATTTCATAGAACCTGGAAATGGAAAGAATTTATATTCTAAAGTGTAATAAGTAAAGTTATATTCATTAAGTTATTAATGAAAAATATAAATTGTTTGACGATAGTAGTATCGTGGCGGACCGGATCCGTGGTTCGAAGGGACCCGGATTTGGGGGCGTCACAGGTTGGTATCAAAGCTGTAGGTTATAAACTTTAGGTAAGTGTACCTTAGGTTATAACCTGAGAGAGAGAGAAAGATAAAGATAAATATATATAAGTGAAGATTCAAAGAAGAATCTTGAAGTATCTAAGAGAATGAGAATTCAGGAGTTTCCTAACTCCGGTAATAAAAATTTTAAGATGGTGTCTATATGAAAAAGATAATAAGAATGAACTCGAGTGGAGTTTAGTTGATAATGGGAAAGAACCCTAAGGTAGATTGATGATCACGATGTGATTGGATTAAGCTATGAAGTGATAAATAGTCTATAACGACTAAGTGTGTATAGCTTGATGCTATAAGTGAATGTACTGTGAAATGGTACGATGTGAACTCATGAGGAGTTGTATGTGATAAGATACGAAGAATTCATATCGAGCAAAGAGCAAGTTAAGTGTAAGATAGAGTAAAGTGGGATTTCAGTTGAGGACTCATTTGAGAGATGAGTTGTACAACCCTTTGTGTGGGCGGAGGCTTTGTGTTCACACTCGGTTCCTCATAATGATAATTAATGGAATGTCAGTGTCGCGCTATCGATGTGCTTATGGTGAGAAGGTGATTCTTTTCTCATATCATATTTGATAGATAGAGACTATTAAGAGTAAGATAGAGAATATTAAGATTAGGAGCGAGTTCTTAAAACTCATGCACATGGTATGTTCGTGACTCATAATTATATGAAATATTTTTAAACCCCTCAGCGAATGGGCGCCTATGGTCTGACTAGGATAAGTTCTTAAACTCATATAATTGTGGCAAATTCCTAAATTTCCAAAGTGTGGTAAGTTTGATGAACTGTATCGGGGATATATATGTTATGAAGTTTGAAATTTTGGTATAGTAAAGATTGAAGTGATGGAGAAATTGGATTTTCCTAAATCCTCTAGATATGCTAGATTTTTCAATATTTATTGACTTTTGCTAGCGTTTGCACTTCTGTTTTCCTGAGAAAAACATTGGGTCAAGTGACTGAACCAATAAGTTTTAAAAACAACACCGTTATTCGTATGTCTAAGCTACTTTTTTCAACTAAGACAAAAATAATTTGAAAATCTTTCAAAATGTATTTTTACCACGTGCATCATTTGATATGGTGTATGATGGTAAACGATGGAGTCATCAATGCAGTCGAACCTAGTGTTGGTTGTGATCAAAAGATCGTCAGCCCACTTTGGTATGATGTAATATGACAAAGTCACCTAATGGCGGAATCCTAAACGTACTACTAATCTGGTACGGTATCACGACGTCAGAAAACGATTTTTGGTTTTCTTTTGAATTATAAAGAGTGGACTAAATTATTTTGATTGATGTCCGAACTGTTGATAAGAGTCTAAGCTATTTGATTCGGCTAGACGACTGTTGAAAAGTGATTATAGAATTCAAGTGTTCTTGTGTATTTGTGTCAAACCAGATTGCTCTGGTGCGGATTCAGTCGTTGAAAAGCTGAGGTGAACAACCCTATAAGGGAACATGTTTTCGGGGACAATGGTTCCGAGCGTAACGCATATAGTCGTTACAAAACACTACGTTGCGGCCCAACGTAGTGGTATAATAGGTTGGCCACCTAGTGTACGTGTGGAGGGTGTTTTTGAAAGTAGTATGCACACAAGCCATTCATGTTTGATGATAAAGCATATACTTTGTAACAATCTTATTCATTTATTAATAAAAAGTATTAATTTATTAAAGGCTTTTAATTATCTACATGATGCTGTTTTATAATATGTGATAAACCCATAGTTTTAAGCAATGCTTTTAGAATAATGATGATGATCATTCTAATGAGATCTAAATTCTTAGAAAGCTTAAAACTAAAATAGTTCCCAATCATTGGATTACTAAATTGGGGATTAGTGAATCCGGATAGATTGGTACATACATCGTTGCTTGCTCATTGGATGAGGATGATTGATCTTATGATCATTTGTGTGGAGACACTAAAGCAAGTATGTAGGTGCTTATTAGAGAATAAGTTCACTGAACGTGGCTCGCTAAGGAATACCTAATGGAGTTTTATTTGCCTGTCAATAGGAATTCCTGTAGTGATAGTAGTACAAGTAATCCTTGGACTTGAGATCATCATAGTATCTTGTGTATGATGAGTTATACTTTGACTTATTCCTTAAGACCTTTAGGGTATATCAAAGGGTATGCTTGGGTATAATAAGTTATACATGGAGATAATGTATGATCAATAAAGAATCTACCACTTCTAATAAAAGAAGAGAAATGTCCTATGTGATTCGATAAATGACAACCCAAAGAGTCCTTGGGTTAAGGCGAGTAATGAAATTAGAAAGGAGTTTCTAATTTGCATTATTTGAGTGTGCATTTAAGGATCGAAATACATATAATTAAATAAAATAAGACTTGACGGTAATTTCATGTCTTATATTTAAATGGGACATTGTATGGTGGAAGGATTGAATTATTTAAGTAACTATTTACTCAAAGGTTCTTTTATGATTAATGTTGAAATCTATATTATCCGGAAAGTCGTTGAACGCTAGTAGGGAGGCTTATCCCTATTGTAGAATAAATATTATTTATTTAAATAAATTAATTGTTTAATTTATTTATTTAAATAAGATTAGAATTGTTCTAATTGATTTATTCACAATAGGTTTAATATGGAGAACCTAAAGGGTCACACCATAAAAGGAAGAATAATTATTTAAGAAGTTAATGGCATAATCGTAATAATATGTTAAGTATATTTAATTTAATCTATGGTGATAGAATAAATTAAATAGCTTAATATTTATTATTTAATATTTTAGAAATATTAAATATAAATTAATAAGAGGAGTCTTATTAATATTATTACAATTATTATTATTTTAATTTCTAAAAGAGTTTAGGAATTAATTTAATATAAGTACTCTCATTTATTCCTAATTGAATTAGGAAGGAAAATTAGTTAAAGGAGTTTAATTAATTATCCCTAATAAGATTAGGGAGTTTAATTAATTAAAAGAATTTAATTAATTAAAATAAATCTCAATTCCTTAATTGTTAAGGTGGGTTGCCCACATCTATAAATAAGAGGAGTCTTATTATGGGTGGAGGGGTTGTTGACTTTGACAACTACGTAATAATTCCAATTTGTTGGAGAGTACGCCCTTTTTCTATAGAGATAGAAAAACTAGGGTTTGAGCAATACCATTCTTCTTGAATTTTCTTCTTCCTTGGTGGATCACCTCTAGAGGCCAAACATATGGGTGGCTAACGTTGATCAAAGGAAGGAACAAAACCCCGGTGGATTCAAGTTGAACGCGAAAGGATTTGGAGGTGAACTTGTACCTGAGGAAGCTCGATCTTCAAGGGTATGATTTTATTCTTTATCTTTTCGTTTAATTAATAATTGTGCATAAAGGGTGATCCGGGTATATGGTTTGTAAATTTTTTAAACTCTGATTTTACACGCTTCCGCTTAATTTTGCAATTTGATTGCGTTGATGAATATTACAAACCTAACAGTTTTCAGTCTTTGTGATTGATGAACACACTGGTTGATAGTGTGGATAATTGTGTTGAAGCACTAGTTCACGGTCTTGTGACCCCTCAGCATAAATTGGAATCTGAGTTATTCATACTACTTCCCAATTATTGAAAAATCATGAAAGATTCTTATTCTTCTGTGTGATGAATGTAGTGAGTAAAGTGTTCCATAGAAAGGAGAATGTGGTAGAATGCAAGCGAGCAAGTTATAATAAAACTTCCAAAAAGAGAATGAATAAAATTATTCAAAAAGAATATGTAATATTCAGAATAGTGTTGAGTAGATGAGGTTTCGGTGATTTTGAGGACGGAATCCTTATCAGGGGGAGAAGATGTAAGAACCCGAATTTTCAGAAAATATTAAAATAAGAATTTAGTTAATAAAATTCTTAAAGCACGAGATGGGTTCGAACAAGAATATAAATGTGTTACGTGGTATGTAATATTGTGTTACATAGGGTAATATGAGCAATGTGATGTTGTGTTTAATAAATATATATCATTATTATATATTTGTTATACATTGTAGAGATGAATTGGTAAGAAGATGGATAAGATTTATCTATTGGCATTAAATAATTTATAGAATTATTTTTATCATAGTGAGTTAGTAACATTAAATCTCTTTGATGGATAATCACCATTTTCTTGAATATATTTACTAGTAACTAGTATGATGTAATATGAGTTATAATTAGTGCTTAAGCTATCCATGGATAGATTGATGTAGTAAAGCATAAATTAGTTAATTATGAGAATTAACTAACAAATAGAGATATTGGTTAATTTATATTAAAGTGGAAGTTATATTATGGAATAATATAATTTGAAGGGGTTTAAGAATCACTTAAGTAAATAGTGAATATGTGATTATAGTGGGTGCTTTATATTTGAGTTTGGTGGTATGAACTGTAAAGGAGATGTATAGTTGGTTAAACTAATGATGGAAATAGAGTTTTAAAATTTGAAGTGTGATTCCTAAATTATTAAGGTAAACAATAACCGATGATGTGGAATCAAAAAGGGCATTGATGTTAGATGTGTTAACACTTAAAGGGGATATATAAAGTATTTAGAAGCGTAGGATTTTCTTCTGCTGATGCAGAACTGGTCTGCCATTGATTTTGGTATGGCACAGCTGCGCCATTTCAAAGTCAGTGACCAGCGTAGCTGCGCCGGTCTGTAGAAAATTTTGAGTAAGTCTGTGGAATTAAATTTCAAGGAATGAAGGCTAGAGACTCATATAAATGTCATAAAGGGTGACTAAGTGTTCATGAAGGAATTTAGTTAGCAAAACATGACTTGAATAAAGATTTAATTAATTAACCCGGATTAAATATGGTTAATTAAGTTATATTATGGAATATTATATTCCTTGTGTGGCAGTGGCATGATAATTAATTAAATAGGTTAGTTCACTTGTATAAGATGGTGAATTAACATATATGTTTAGCATAAGAGGATGAAAGAATTATATTAATTAGTGTAGTACATACTAATTATTGAAAAGAAAATAAATGATTAATATTAATTAATCGTTGTGATATTAAAATGTGATAATGGGTTTAAAGTACCCAACTGAATGATATTTAGCCCAATTAAAATATTAATGTGGACATTATCATTAAATAGTATTTCAGGTTACTATGTGAAATGTGATTATGTGAGTACATAAATAATCCCTAAATTTTTCCTAATATGGCAACAATGGTACATTAACATTACATTGGGAATTATAGTAACTCAACTAAGCCTTAGTGCTGAGATATTAGCCTTGTCCCAAAATGAGTGTCATTTATCAGTACATGAACAGTGGCCTAATATTACATTGCGTAAAAGTTAGTCGGCAGTTAAGAGCTAAGTTAGCAGTGATGATGGCTACAATTTGAGCGGTTAATAACTCTTGAATATCTGTTGTTTACTCTCATTTCCCATTGATTCAAACCACAGAACAAAACTAATGACCAGGCAACAAATTTTCTATATAAAGCACTCCTTTCTTCCCATTCTCTGTTGCTTGAGAATTTTCTGATAAGTTGCCTTAGAGAGTTGAGTTGTTGAGAGCAATCAGAGGTTTGGGGAGCTAGAGATAGAAAATTGAAGGCATCAAGAGGTAATGATTCTAATATAAATACTCTTGAGTTCTAAGTTTTGAAATTTTTTAGTAATAACAAGAAATAGTTACTTTTAAGTCCAAAAATTGATGGCTAAAGCTTGTTGCAATCCATGAATTTCTGTTAGATGTTGTTAATATAGTCCAATACAAAATCAACGGAAGTTAAACGAACCAATTTGGTTGAGAAACGAATTCGTAGTGAATGATTTCACTAAATTATCCAAAACATGAACATTAGCATGAACATGAGTTATAGATTCATATTTGGGTTAGTTAATACTTATGTTAATTGTTGGGTATTTGGTATGTTGTAGTTTGATGAGTTACAAACTCATAGAATCGAAAATGGACTTATTTGGATGAGTATAACTCATGTTATGAAAATCGGAAGGAGTAGAGGTCTCAGAAATCGCTGAATTTCAGAACACAGGAATCTCTGCCCCGAGGAGCTGCACCGCCTCGAAGACCAATTGGGGGAATCGGACTTGGGACATCGATTTACGTGTGCATCTTTGTAGTAAATTAGGCATAACATTTTCATACGAACTCCGATTGAGGTGATTCAAGATGATCCGGAACAAGGATGAATAGACCTACAACTTTTATTCTTTAAGTTTATCAATTTGAGGTTGTTAGGGAGGGTCAAAATAGTCATCTTTGTGACCGTTACATATTCAGAGGCAATCGGAGGGCGTCGAGCGAGCACATACGCAAGTATAGTGCTCCCGACGATGGAATATGTTATTCTAAGTGATGTAACATGAAAATGCATGATATTATACATGATATATAAAACTTTCCTTGCTCATAATAAAAAGCTTTAGCATGACTTAGTATGTGTTTGAAAAGAAACTTAATGATTTTGAAATCAAACCTTGTGGAAACTTATGTTCTATAAGTTCTGAACTTAGTGGTTTGTAAACATGATTGAGTTCAAATATAAAGGAGCATGATATGGTGTTGTAATGTCTTTATTCATGATTAAACTTGTTAGACCTTGTGATTAGAGAAATTTCAGGAAAAGTTTAGTATAATGAGCTAATGAACATGAATGCTACAAGGTGTAGTTTTTGATCTTGAAAAGATGTTATCATGACTTAGTTACTTATGGAAAGAGTTTTAAAAGTTGTCTTATATGTGTTATACTACATCATTCATGCTACAAGGTGTAGTTTCTAATTTCATTCTGCATTGGCCAAGGACTACTGAGTTGTCATTTATCGAATCACATAGGATATTTCTCTTCTTTTACTAAAAGCGGTAGATTCTTTATTGATCATACATTATCTCCGTGTATAACTTATTATACCCAAGCATACCCTTTGATATACCCTGAGGGTCTTAAGAAATAAGTCAAAGTATAACTTATCATACACAAGATACTATGATCATCTCAAGTCGAAGGATCACTTGTACTACTATCACTACAGGAATTTCTATTGACAGGCAAGTAAAACTCCATTAGGTATTCCTTAGCGAGCCACGTTCAGTGAACTTATTCTCTAATAAGCACCTACATACTTGCTTTAATGTCTTCACACAAATGAACATAAGATCAGTCATCCTCATCCAATGAGCAAGCAACGTATGAACAAATCTATCCGGATTCACTAAGCTTACTAAGAATTTAGATCTCATTAGAATGATCATCATCATTAGAATGATCTCATTTTAGTAATCCATTAGAATTTAGATCTCATTAGAATGATCATCATCATTATTCTAAAAGCATTGCTTAAAACTATGGGTTTATCACATATTATAAAGCAGCATCATGTAGATAACTAAAAGCATTTAATAAATTAATACTTTTTATTAATAAACGAATAAGATTGTTACAAAGTATATGCTTTATCATCAAACATGATTGGCTTGTGTGCATACTACTTTCACTTGATACCTCGTGCTTATAAGTTTTCTTCCAAAAATAGACTTTTCAGTATATTTGTTTTGACAAGTTGCTTTGTTATGCTTACACTGACAAAATGCTTTGTCGTGCTTGTTAGGATTTATGGAAAATCTAAGTTAGGAACCCTAGATTACAAACCCTAACCATAGATTACAAACCCTAACCCAAATTTGTAAACCCTAACCCTAATTAGCTTGACCAAACCCTAATTAAGTTATCCTAACACCTAATCATGATTAATACACTTCAATTAGATACTAATAAACATCATTAAGCAACCCTAATCATGAAAAACATAACCTTAATCAAGATTAGTGAGGATTAGGGCATAATTAAGATACTTATTAGATCAAATAGCTTACAAGTAGGTTGAAAGTCATCCACACAAGTTCCAAGACATCACATGACATGCTTCCAAAATCCCAAGCATCACCATAGTCATATATCATATTTTTTAGGAGGCAAGTAGGTGGACAAATGACCAAAAAGCCAAGTTAGAAAATTCTATAAAAAAACCCTAGCTCAGAGCAAACCCATAAAAATTACAAGCCTATACACTCATATAACCTGCCTATACAAGCCCTGGTGATAGCAACAACAAATTTAATAGCCAAAAATCAAAAATCAAGCAAGAAAGGTATAAACCCTAATGTATAGCTAGATCTTTGATTCTTTGTTCAAATTGTTGTTTAGATGTTAAAATATATGTTATAACATGTTAGAAAGTATGCTAAGTTGATAGAACATGTTTTCATAACATCTAGATGAAACAAATTAGTGTTTTAAGAAATATGGAAATTTTGGAAAAATAGGTCTGACAGTCGAATGTTAGAGCCTGTAGATCCATGTATGTTAATAGTTAGGTCTGTTAATTGTGTGTTATTTGTAGTATGACATGAGGTCTTTAATCTGGAATAGAAAATAGGTTCATTAGAACCATATATTGCAAGATATAGGTGGCCAAAGGTGGTTGACCGATCACGAAGTTCTGCTTTCTGGGTTACCCAGAAAACTTAAGAACAGGTTGAACCGGCAACTTTGACCAGCCTTTTAATCGCTTTCTGTTTGATGTTATAATAACTTTTTATAATGAAGTAATACCTTGAGATACATATTACGTATCTATGATGTGACACCCCCAAATTCGGGTTACCTGACCCTCGAGTTTGGTGTTCACGATCCACAATATAATACTAACTATCTACCCATTCATATAGAAATAGTAATACATATCACATTAACATATGTTGTTAATACATTAGTCCCAGGTCCGCTAACCTTAACATTACAAACATACCCCTTAGATATACAAAAAGGGTTTACAAACATAACATCATAATAAGTTTATTATAACTACTCCAGCATTTTGCCTTTGTTCTTCACAGCACCTTCTGCAACTTCGTCCCTAGCTAAAAAGTTTTATTTAGCAAGGGTGAGCAACAAATTTGCCCCGCAAGTTAAGATATACAATGAATGTATAAGTATTAGAATAATAAACTATCTATTTTGATAGAATGACACCAAAGTTCGGGGAACTTTGAAATAGCTGAACAAATCGTTAATTAATAACAAGTCTTCTCGTATTCTAGGCAACGTAATAATTTGATAATGAAAGAGTACAATGCTTTCAAAGTTTCTACGATATTCTATTGAATAAACAAGAATCAATTCTACGCAATAACAAAGTGGAATATTTTCCAGATTTATACGGAGTGATCTCACCAGATCTTAGAACTTATTTTCTCGGGTATCTATCAAAAATTTACTTTGATACATATGCAGGTGTATTAGATAACCATAAAGATTAAATCATACCCCTCTGCAAGTATAACAAGTTATCATCTTTATTATACCCTATATTATGCATAATACTTAACAGTTCGTAATGGCCGAATATACGACCTAAAATGTTCCCTTTATATAAAAGGTTGTTCTTCTCAGTCTCAGAATCAAGATTTTGATTTAACAACGAAACGCAATGATTTCAATTTCTATTTACTTATCGATCTAGCCGAAATGATTGGCATCGATCTAGCAATAACAATTGAATTCTGTTTTCGAATTTATCAAGTTCTAACAAATGTCTGCTCAGCCGCGAATAATTAGCTAAGACATTTCTCAACATAATTTGACAATAAACAGGAATTATCTGTACTGTCAATTCTATCTTCTACGAATATGAATATCCAACAACAGTTATTCTACAAATGTATATCCTCCGAATCAGTAAATTAATTTGAATTATTAAACATGCACTAACTACGAATAATCAACAATAAATCCCTGGACGTGATATAATAAGCAATAATTAACCACTATAATAATTAAATGAATATAACTCAAGGTTGAGTTAGGAAAACTTGTCTTCCGCGTTGATTACAGCTACACAATATAATTAATTGTGTTCGTAAGACCTGTAACCAATAATATCGGTCTCACAATTAGCACAATATTTTATAACACGTAATACTGTAATTTACAGTCAAACTTCTCCTAGACACATTACCAGATAGCCACATTAGTGTTTATAACCTATATAAACACTTAACAAGTCCAACTAGTTTGGTCTGGTTGGACTTCGATCTCATCTCGGTGTTCTGGTCAACCTATCCAACAATTAACACTTATATTGTCAATTTAAACTTGGTCTCTAAGCTTCAATATTACTTTAGATAAGTTAAATATCGATTATAATATTTTTAGGAAGCTTTTAATAATTTATAAACAATTATTATAATTTATAATAATTTTTCAAACACTTAAATCATTTCTAAATGATTTAATTATTAAATAATCTTATTATCATTAATATTTAATAATATAAAAATATTAATGTTATACTTGTCAAAATATTAAAGTTATTATTAATAACTTAAACTATTTTTAAATCAACAATATTCTACTTAAATGATTTTTAAAATAATTAAAATCATTTTTAAATCATCACCTTTAATATTTAAATATTAATAAAATTATTATCAAAATATTAAAAGTCATTAATTATAACTTAAAATATTTTTAAAACATTTTTCTCATTTTTAAAACATTTTTCTCATTTTTAAAAAAAAAATCATTTTAATTCATTTACTTAATATAATAATTAAATAAATCTAATATCATCAATAATAATTTATTAATGAGAATTCTCCAAAAATATTGAAATATATATTTTATAATTCAAAATATTTTCTAACATTTTATTCTCATTTAAAATGATTTTTAAATCATTAAAATCATTTTATCTTATTTATTTAATTTATTAATTAAATAAATCTAATATCATTAATATTAAATTATTAATGAAAATTCTCTAAAAATATTAAAAGTCACATTTTATAACTCAAAATATTTTAAATACCTTATTCTTATTTAAAATGATTTTTCATAATATTAAATCATTTTCTTCTAATTTATTTAATACACTAAATAAATAAATTAAATACCTTTAAGATTTAAATAATTATAAATATTAAAGAAAATATTCAATTGGTCAAAAATTATTTTTTATAATTTAAAATAATTTTTAAAACCATTTTTAATAATTTTTATAATTTAATTTCTATTTTTAATTAATTACCGGAAATTCAGAAATTAAAAAAAAATCAAAACCGTCGCTATAGGCCTTTAGCGACACAAAGCGTCACTGTTGGTGTTCTTGGTGCTCAAGAACACTGACAGTCAGTGTTTAAGGGTCCTTGTTTGACCGACTACAATTCTCTCAGATAATCTCATTTCGAGCTAACGTATTAATCGATCATGTAGGGGAAATGTAACACTACAACAATAAACCATCATCTAGCTCATAACACAAACATATAAGGAGATTAGATCTCTCAAAGTCGCTGTCAGACAGCTTCTATGTTTTCTGGGTAACCCAGAAACCCAGCAGCTTCGAGGGTCAATTTTGGGACTCCATTAACTTAGTGTTCTGGTAAACTATTGAGTGTTATTATGGTTTACATCTGTAGTAAACATGTCATAGAACATAAATCTAACAACAAATCAATCAAATAACATTAACATCGCCAGATCTAGCTCGGTCAAAGGTCGTCGGAAAATTTTTCTTCCGGTTTCGAAATTCCGAAGCCGCAAATCGTGGTCGAGTGGCCTAGTTTGACCACCTAATCTGTTCAATATATTGGTGTTTTAAGAGATCTAAAGACCCAGATCTATAGGTCCGTTTACAAGCTACAACATTGTTACAAAAAAAATACCATATCACAAAACAACTGTCAAATCTGTTGCTTAGAAAATCTTGTCAGGCGCTGATTTCAAATTTCTACGTTACCCAGATTTTGACTGATCATGCCCGGTCAACTAGGTTTGACCAAGAATAACTCGACATCTGGATATCCAATATCTACGATTCCAGTTGCAGATAAAAGTACTCATGTCAGACTACATAATAAAGGCTTAAAACAACAAAAATAGTAAATAAGTAAAGATCTGGAGCCACTGACATATGGTTGTCAGACAACTTTTAGGCTCAAGAACAGTTTTTGTAAAACTCATTTTTAAAGTATTTTGATGCTATGGATCTATATTAGATCAACATAAATCATCATAAAACATACTCTAGCACAAATCTAAACACTTAAATACAAAAGTTTTATAAGCATACAAGATCAAAAGGGCTTAGGGCTTTATACCTTTCTCTTGCTAAATCTTTGATTCTTATTCTCCTTAGATGATCTAGATGTTTAAGAGAGGTGCTTTGTGACTGAAACACTTGAAGAATTCGGAGGTCTTAAGTGAAAGAGAGTTGGTGAGAGCCAGGTTGGCCAAATAAGCAAATTAATGGACTTTCTCTCTCTTAGATCTTATATATACAATGATATGTTGCTATGGTCTGATCTTGCTGTCACATAGGGGCTGGTTGCTGATAATTTAAGTCACATTGGTCAAGTGGGTTGGTCACCAACTAAAGCTCTTGACAAATTTTATAAGTTACCTTAAAAAAATCCATAAAGGGCACTTTTGTCATTTATAAATTTAAATTTAATGGCAATATGGTCAAATGTCCAAACCCTTAGGGTTTAACTCTAAGGTTTTAACCCTTAGGTTTTACAAACCCCAATTCTAGAATTTTCTAATTAGGATTTATAAAAAGAAAATTTAAGATTTCTAAAATAAAATTAGGGGTTTAAATAGAAATTAATATTTCTAAAGTATAATTAGGATTTCCTAATTATATTAACATTTAATAAATATATTAGGACTTCCAATTAGGATTAGGGTTGCCTAATTAGGGTTTAGAAATCCCGAATTTGAAATTAGGGTTTGTAAAGTAGAAATTAAGATAACTAAAATATAATTAGGGTTTTCTAATCATATTAAAGTTTAATAAACACATTTGGCTTGTCAATTAGGATTAGGGTTTCCTAATTTAGGGTTTAGGAATCCCGGATATGAAAGTAGGGTTTCCTGACTTTCGATTAGGGTTTCTAACTGCGCGTTAGGGTTTCTAATCTTGAGATTAGGGTTTCTACTCTCTTATTAGGGTTTATTAATTTTAAACCTTATTCGATCAATCATTGATCATTATCAACATACAGTACAAATAAATTCTCATCAATATAAGTATTTTAATTATATTTTCTACTAAATCCCTATCCAGAAATTAGGGTTAGGGTTTCTAAAGCTTGTTAAGCAGAACTCTACTCTAAATTTATTAGTCAATACATAAATTGACCTTCTCGAGACTCGTATCACAGATACTTGTCACAAAATTGATAATTAATAATAATATTAATTAAAAAAATTATTCGTAATATTTTGATTATTCGAAATCCTGGGTTATCACATATGACATTCAATTACTTAAACAAATCATAGGATTACCAGAATTAATGGTCAAAAGTCGTTGATCGAGCATGACCAAGTTTTCTGGGTTACCCCCAGAAAACTTATCATGAACGTGAAGAACAACCTTTGGCTGTACTTTGACCAACATAGATCGACCTTAGAATCGTACTTTGTCCAACTCCGTGTTATATATATGTACCTTGACATATATACTACCTATTACAACAAACAAAACATAAATCTTTAACACGGATTAAAAGATATAGAAGCTACAAAACCGTTGACCGACCATGAACACTGTTCTGGGTTACCCAAAAACTCAAGAATAGCTCTGACAGTGATTTTGAGCCTCTATAACTTCTTGTTATATGCTGGTTAAAGCATGATTTTGGTCTGATATTTTACTACTGTATGAGTACTATAACATCCATACTTGTCCAAACCCAAAATCATCAACAGTAGCAAATTAGGTCAAGGTCAAAATGGTCCCTAGGCCACGACCGACTGAAACCCAGAAACTCAAGAACACCTATAGCGACACTTCCTGTCACTATAGGGCTTTAGCGTTAGACAGTATTGTTTTCTAAGAAATTAATTAATAAAAATTAGAAATAATTAATAAATAAATATAAAAATAGTTTTAAAAATTATTTGAAGTTATTGTAATTAACTTTTAATATTTTTACAAAAATTCAATAAATATTTTATTTTATTTGGCTATTATTAATAATTAAGTTAATAATAAAGTAATTAGAATATTTACTTATAAATAATAAATAATTATTGAAAAATAATATTAATGATGTAAAATCATCATAATAAATGGTTATACATTATTTAAAAATCGTTCACAAAGTTTTTATAAAATTCTAAGTAAATATTAATTATTTAGAAATAGAAATAAATGATTTAAAAATCATTTAAGGGATAAATACATACTTAAAAATTATTACAAGATTCTAGAAATTATTATAATGGATATTTAAATTATCTAAAAATATAATAAAGCTTATAAATAAAATTTATTTGATTTATCAACTTATTTAAAACTCGGTAAAGTCTTTAGACATCGAAACCATATCAAACTTAACCCGAACATATGTAAATTTTGTATTTGAGTATTGTTATCAATACTAATATGTTAGATTTATATGAATGAACATCTTAGGTGTTTATTAACGAATTGGGTAGCATTACTTGACTGATCTTCGCTCAGGCAAGTTCCCTAACCAATTTTACTTTCGCAAATTTCTCGAAGCCTGTGTATTCGTTAAACAAGATCCCTATCTTGATTTTCTTTTGATATTATATACCAAACCTAAACTTGAATTACCACTTATTGTAATGTTATTGCTATAGCTTCAGCGTAACTAAGAAATGAATTGTTTATTCATATGATATTATTTATTGAGCATAAACTGTTGTGCTAAACCAAATTGTCTTGGTAAGATATCTTATATTGAAGTTGTGTATCCCGTAAAGGGATCGATGTTTGGTCAATAATATATTGACGTTGGGTGTATGTGAGCACTAGTAGGATGACATGCATACTCCTAGGATATTGAATTGATTGATCCCCTATCTCATATCTAAAAAAAGTTTCTAAGTCTGTGTGACTGACAGAAATAAAAAGTCCAGAAATGGTTGAAAAAAATTTTTCAGAAATGGTAGCAACTATCAGTTAAATTTTTAATTGTTATACTTCTTCGAATCATATATTGTTATAAATATAGAACTTGATGAGCATGTCATAGCTCACCCTTGCAAATTATTCCATTTGCAGTATTAGATGGTAACCCTGGCACTTATAAAGGGAAGCGTCCCTGTTTAGATTAGTTTATATTTCTGTCTAGTTGAATGTACTACTTTGTACTGATAATTTTTTTATGAAGAATCATGTAATCGAACCTTACTGATATATATATATATATATATATATATATATATATAACATCTTTATTTTTGCAACTGTGTTTTCTTACATATATAGATGTAATTAAAATTTTCGATTTAGTTTGAGATCCTTGGGAACTATTTATCTGAGTGAGGGTATTGACAACATGGACTGTTCATGTTGTTGTTGATACTCTAGATGTCGGATAGATAGTTACTATCGATAAGATAGTGTAAATTCGCATGATATAGACTATGCATCTGAGTGAGGGTATTGGTAATATGGATTGTTCATGTTATTACTGGTACTCTGAATTTCTGATAGATAGATACTATTCAAAGATACCGTTCATACATCTAAGTGAGGGTATCCAAACACATCAATAATTCTCCTGAGAATTGTTATCTGTTATGGGATACTGTGAATATGGGATCTATGGGAATTGCATCAAGTTATAATCGTATAGTCACTCAATTAGATATCAGCATATAATTAGATACCATGGGCATATAGATTTAAATGCGTTATATACATTGACTAGTAGTAAGCACCATATCAGATATTGTGGGAGTATAGATATGGGGGCGTTACACCGACGACTTTAAAACAAGTGCTTGATAGGGAGGTAACCCCATCTCAGTATCAATTTTTCTATTTTTCTTAATTTATGTCTAGTTTACATTGTGTCTTTTCTCGTTAGTCGTTAACATAGCTGCCAATAAGATTATTACTGAATTGTCTTATCTCTTATGCATGTTTTTGTGGCTAGAGTATGCAGGCATCATGTTTATCTTGTGTGTTGCTATTGTATATATAGTAGTTATAGTTAAGCTAGTTATCATGTGGGTTGTTATAGGTATTTGTGTTTATTAGTATGTTGGCTAATACATGGCTTGGCTTTTGCTGAAAAAAACT
Organism: Panax quinquefolius; assembly: GCA_020205615.1. NCBI lineage: Eukaryota > Viridiplantae > Streptophyta > Magnoliopsida > Apiales > Araliaceae > Panax > Panax quinquefolius. The sequence continues at coordinate 84,872,547 of CM035172.1, read as the reverse complement.
CAGATATAGGGCTCAAGTTGCAGCGCCAGCAAGTACATTGTAGTTCGTGCCGTAGCGCCGGGCTCATTATCAATATTCAGTATCTCGCGCTGCAGCGCTAAGCAACAAAATACACATCGTGCTGTAGCACCACAAATGAGCTCAACCTACTATTTTCTCGCGCTGCAGCGCTATCGAAATGCCTATGTCTCGCACTGCAGTGCCACCATATAGCCCAACCTACTACTTTCTTGCGCTGCAGCGCTTCTCAACAAAGGAAACCTCGCACCGCAATGCCAGAAGCGAGTTTTTGTTTTTTAAAACTGACTGAAGCCAACAGTTTAGACCACTACTCCCCTGCTCTCTCGACAACTTAAGCCAGCCTAAGCAAGTCAACCATCGCCTCAGTCCCAAAATCCGTAGCAGTGATCGATTGGCACATCTCAAACCACAATCATAAATCGAGAGCCTTCAATTGCTTCTCAGAGCTCGAGCCAAGACTGTTTCTAACCTAAGGTTTGCAATTTAAAGGTAAAGTGGACTTATTTTCAGCAAGTAGTTATCCTTTCCTTTGCGTGTGATTTCATTATTTAGGTTTGGCTTTCTCTGTGATTTGGGGTGATTTCCACTGACAGAAATCAGGATAGATAGCTAACAAGAAAAGGGCTATCTAGTTTGGTTTACAGTAGCGATCGCAAGGTGTTTGATAAATTGCTTGCGAGAAAAATTGGATTGTTTAGGCTGAAAATCAGTGGGTTTCATTGGGGATTAGTTGACCATTGCTTTAGGGGCTGTTTCTACACAGAGTGGCATTGTTTTAGGGGCTATTTTTGTTCAAGCCAATTGTTAAATTCTGAAATGGCTACAAAGAGGCAACGACTTAGCGTCTGTGGCTCCTCGTCTGCAGCACCACAAACTTGGGACAATGCCAAATTCGTTAGCGAAGATGCATGTAAATGGTAAAAGCACTCCTTTTCCTAACGCATTTTGGTTCCTGAACAGGGTTTGCGGGCTGATCAAACAATGGATGGAGAGCTAGCGGCCATTATCCTTGGACGCAGGTGGCTGCACTTCACAAAACCACTTGAGTCGGCTATCGTATCCGTGGTTCGTGAGTTCTATGAAAATTCCAGTACCGATGGTCTTGCTGTTGTTCAAGTCAAGGGGTGATCAGTGGCGTTTGGTAGCCAAGCCATCAATGTACTTTTCGCGACACCTAGCTATGATGATAAGGACTATTTGGAGCAGGGGCTTTGCAATTATGACCTGGACGATATTGTTAGGAGGCTCTGTAAGCCCGGGACAACATGGAAAACCAATGACATGATGTAACGCCCGAGAAAATTGAATTTTTAAATGAATTAAATTTTAATTTGATTATGTGGATTAAATGAATTTAATTGATTATTTATGTGAGTAAGCTATTTGAAGGTCGTTCTATGACCTAGAATGTGCGGATGTGGTTAGGATTCTGGCTATGTGCTAGAATTAATTTTTTTGAATTTCCAAGATGAAAATAAAAGTCTTCGGAGAAATTTCCGTAAAAACACTATTCATCCAAATCTGCTCGGGAATTAAGTTTGAAATTCTGAGAAACGCGTAATGATAGAATTCTAAGACAAGATGGAATATCCAATAATATTTCAATTATGGAAAACGAAGTTTTCTTCTGCGGAATTAAAACCTAAGGGCTAGGGAAAGTGATTTCCGTGAAGGAAATGTAATGCGTATAATAATTTATTTAATAAATGTATTAAATAAATTGGTTAAAAATGATTTTTATATTATAAAAATTATTTTAAATGATAATAAGGTGTTTTAAAATATTTTAAGTTATAAATTATGACTTTTAATATTTTGAAGTATTTTTCATTAATAATTTAATATTAATGATAATAGGTTTATTTAATAATTATATTAAATAAATAGTTTAAAAATGGTTTTAATGATTTAAAATGATATAAATGATTTAAAATATTTTAAATTATAATAAATGACTTTTAATATTTTGATGAATAATACATTAATATTTAAATATTAATGGTAATTATTTAAAAAGGATTTTAAATGTTTTAAAAATCATTTAAAGGGAAAATTAGTATTTTAAAATATTTTAAGTTATTATAAATAACTTTAATATTTTGTCAAGTATTTCATTAATATTTTTATATTATCTAAATATTAATGATAATGAAATTATTCTCGTATTTAAATCATTTAAAACTGATTTCAGTGTTTGAAAAATCATGATCAATTATAATAATTATTTAAAAATTATTATAATACCTTGAAAAATAATATGATTAATATTTTAAAGTATTGAAGTTACATAATAGAGTTTAAGTGAATATAAACTCGATTATTACCCGATAAAGTCGCCGATACACGGAAATGAATCCGAAATTGACCTAGAATTATATAGATTGACCTGATAAGTAATTATTTATGTTCGAATGACTACTACAACTATGTGACAACGCGTTTAAGCTATATGATGAATGCAAATAGTAGTGCTATGTGTTATGATATATTATTCTGATCAAAAGAATAATCTTATGAATGATAGGTTTCAGTATAAAAGATAAAACTCAGTTGTGTAAGCAGCAGATCAAGAAAGCATCCTTACGCTTTGTATCTATTGTGACACCCCCAAATCTGAGTTACTTGACCCCCGAGTTTGGTGCTCACAATCCACAATATAAATAACATTTAACTACCCATATAATTTATAAATAAGAACATACACTTCATTAACTGATATAGTTAATACATTACCCCATATTCTCTAACCTTGACATTACAAACATACCCTTTAGTTATACAAAATGGGTTCACAAATACAACATAATAATAATATTCATAAAATTATCTTATCACTATGCCTTTGCCTTTGTTCTTCACAGCACCTCCTGCCACTTCGTCCCTTGCTGAAAAGTTTTATTTAGCAAGGGTGAGCATCAAATTTGCCCCGCAAGTTAAGATATACAATGAATGTATAAGTATCATAATAATAGACTATCTATTTTGATAGAATGACACCAAAGTTCGGGGAACTTTGAAATAGCTGAACAAATCCTTAACCAATTATAAGTCTTCTCGTATTCTAGACAACACAATAATCTGATAATGAAAGAGTACAATGCTTTCAAAGTTTCTACGATATTCTATTGAATAAACAAGAATCAATTCTATGTAATAACAAAGTGGAATGTTTTCTAGATTTATGCTGAGCGATCCATTGGAACTAGAACTTCAATTCTCGGGTATCTATCAAAGATTTACTTTGATACATACGCAGGTGTATCAGATAACCATAAAGATTAAATCATACCCCTCTGCAAGTATAACAAGTGATCATCTTTATTATACCCTATATTATGCATAATACTTAACAGTGCGCAATGGCCGAATATACAACCTAAAATGTTCCCTTTATATAAAAGGTTGTTCTTCTCAATCTTTGAATCAGAATTTGATTTAACAATGAAATGCAATGATTTCCATATCTAATCACTTCTCTTCTCTTCTCAAACCTATCAAGTTTTGCTTTTTCGATCTAGCTGAAACAACTGGCATCGATCTATCAATAATAATTGAATTCTCTTCTCTTCTCTTCTTGAACCTATCAAGTTCTAACAAATGTTTGTCTAGCCAAAATAATTAGCTAAGACATGTTTCAATACGATTAAACAATAGACATAATTTAACTATATTATTTGAAATCAATAATAGGTTTTACAGATATGAATATCCAACAACAGTTATTCTACAAGTATATTCTCAGAATCATTAATTCAATTTGAATTAATAAACATGCACTAATTGCGAATAATCAACAATAAATTCTTGGACGTGTTCTAATCAACAATAATTAACCACTATAATAATTGAATAAATATAACTCAAGGTTGAGTTAGAAAACTTTCTTTCCGCGTTGATTACTGCTACACAATACACTTATCTGCTTTCGAAAGACCTATAACCAATAATATCGGTGTCACAATTAGCACAATAATTCACAACACGTAATACTTCTCCTAGACACATTACCACATAGTCACATCGGTGTTTATAACCTATATAAACACTTATCAAGTCTAACTAGTTCGATCTGGTTGGACTTTGGTCTCATTTCGGTGTACTGGTCACCTTATCCGACAATTAACACTTATATTGTCAATTAAACCTGGTCTCTAGGCTTCAATATTATTTTAGATAAGTCAAATATCATTTATAATATTTTTTGGAAGCTTTTAATAATATTTAAACAATTATTATAATTTATAATAATTTTTCAACCATCGAAATCAGCTTTTAAATAATTTAAATACTAATTAATTTCATCATCATTAATATTTAATAATATTAAAATATTAACGACATACTTGTCAAAATATTAAAGTTATTATTAATAACTTAAAATATTTTTAAATCATCAATATTCTACTTAAATGATTTTTAAAAATTAAAATCAATTTTAAAGCATCACCTTTAATATTTAAATATAAATAAAATTATTATCAAAATATTAAAAGTCATTAATTATAACTTAAAATATTTTAAATCATTTTCTCATTTTAAATAATTTTTAAATCAATAGAATCATTTTTAATTCATTTATTTAATATAATAAATAAATAAATCTAATATCATTAATATTAAATTATTAATGAAAATTCTCTAAAAATATAGAAAATTATATTTTATAATTCGTAATATTTTCTAACACTTTATTCTCATTTAAAATGATTTTTAATTTAATAAAACCATTTTAACACATTTATTTAATATGATAATTAAATAAATCTAACATCATTAATATTAAATTTTTAATGAAAATTCTCCAAAAATATGAAAATTTATATTTTATAACTCAAAATATTTTTAAACACTTTATTCTTATTTAAAATGATTTTAATATATTAAAATCAATTTTTCTAATTTATTTAATACACTAATTAAATAAATTAAATATCATTAATATTCAAATAATTATAAATATTAATGAAAAATATCCCACATAATTAAAAGTTATTTTTCAGAATTTAAAATAATTTTTTAAACCATTTTTGGTAATTTTTATAATTTATTTCTATTTTTAAATAATTTTTGGAAAAATCAGAAAATAAATATATTAAAAACCGTCGCTATAGGTCTTTAGCGACACTAAGCGTCGTTGTTGGTGTTCTTGAGCCTCAAGAACACTGACAACTCAGTGTTCAAGGGTTAACGTTTGACCACGTTTAATTCTTAGTTTAATTAGTTTCTGGGCTAGCTTGAACCTTGATCGTGTAGCTGAAATGTAAGACTACAATAATCAACCATCATCTAGGTCATAACACAACAAACCATAATGATCTGGGCTCAACAAGTTCTTGTCAGAACGTTTCTGGGTTTTCCCAGAAACCCAGCAGTCCGAGTGGACACTTTCAAGTCCTAATAAATCTTAGTTCTGATCATGATTTTGGTAGTTTAATGGTTCACAGTTAGAGTTTATATGTCAATTTACAAGAATATAACAACAGATCAGACAAACAATAACAAGATCACAAGTTCTTAACCTGGCCAAAGTCGCCGAGAAAAACGTGTTCTTCCGCTTTTACGGAAATTCGTAAACCGCAAAATCAAGGTCGAGTGGCCTAGTTTGACCAGCTAATCTGTTCAATCTGCTGATGGTTTAAGAGATCTAAAGACCCAGATCTATAGTCCAATTTACAGGCTACAACATGGTTAGCGAAACATTATCATATCACAAAACAACTGTCAGATATATTGCTTAGAAAATATTGTCAGACGATGATTTCAACTTTCTGGGTTACCCAGAATGTACTCGGTCATGGTCGGTCAACTGACTTTGACCGATTATAACTTGAAATCTAAACGTTCAATGACTAAGATTCTAGTTCCAGAATAAAGTAATCATGGCATACTACAACTTGAAAACATAAAACAACAAAAATCAATAACAGGGAAGGATCTGTGGCATCTGACATTTGCTTGTCAGACCAAAAATTTGTTCTTGGACAGTTTTGAAAATCTTTACTTTTAAAGCATTTTGATGCTATGGATCCATGATGGATCAACATAGATCATCTAAAAACATCTTTCAACACATGATTAAACACTTAAACACAAAAACGTTCTTAGCATACAAGATCAAATTAGGTTTTAGGTTTATACCTTCTTGCTTCAAATCTTAGAACTTAGCTCACCAATCAGATATTATGGTTGCTAGGGGCTATATTTAGGACTGATTCACTTGATATTTTCGGAGGGTTAGAGAGAAAAATAGTTTGCGAGAGCTTGGAAGAAAAATGACTAAGTTTTATGAACTTTCTCTCTCTAATTCTCTTATATATTATGGTATGTTGCTAAGATCTGAAATTTTCGGCTGGAGATTTCATGCCACAAAGTCAATGTAGTTGCTCACCTACTAAAGGTCTTGGTAATTTTACAAGTTACCATTTAAAGAAAATGAAAAAGGTTATTTTTGTGTCGCCCCCAAATTCGAGTATCTTCCAACCCGACAGATGGTACTACACGGTGCTACAGTCTACACAATTGAAATGCCTCAAAAGAACGAATATGTCTTCTATATATTTAAAATAGTATTAACATTTCCCAGGTTCTTTATAACCGTTACATTTGTCATAATATCAAATATTATTCTTACAATACTATACTGTTACATAAGTAATCTATGGGTTCGCCTTCGCCTTTGCCTTCCCTTTATCCTTGCCGGATCCATCGGTCCGTTCGATCTTAGCTGCATTCATATGGTTTGAGCAAGAGTGAGCCTAACTAGCCCAACAAGTACAATAATTCTGATAAAACTAGCATGCTTGAAACATAGGAATCGTATATCTTCATTAACTGAACAATAGTTACGAAGTACTATCGATTATTCAAAATAGCACTTCTTTTCATTCAAAACATTTTACAACAACAATATTCAGTAAAACATCAATTCCGATCCAAGACCATGAGCATTTCATAAGTACTTTGAAAAGGACATCCCGGTACGAAGTCCGTAAGTCCGGCATAGCTTAGGAGCACGTCTAGGTGATCAGCCTATAGTACTCTATGTTGATCAACACTAAATACATTAAACGTGTATACGTTTAAGTTGTGGCAACCTCACGTGCCTGTCGTTTGACGACAAAACAATTTAGCATACTCAGTCTCCTTTTGAAAACCACAACAATATTAGTTTGGTAAACCATTGCACATACTTGAAAGATTAAAAGAAATCCGACATAGCATAAGTCTAGCCGAAAGAGTTTGCGTTGACTTCATCAGACATTAACTCATACGAAGAATACAAGAATCACAAAGACTTATCCAGATTAAATGGAACAAGGGTTAGAGTACTTGCCTTTAGCGTCTGCTACAGTTTATAACACGTGCACTTTAAGTCTTTAAGTCTCTACAGTAGATAATAACATCACATAGCACATTAGGTCATGAATAATCATACATGGTTCCTAATGAATCTTACCCTACTTCTCAATCTAATTACGTATTAGATTTGTTACTACTGGTTCCGGCTTTCCGTTACGTCATTCTTACTTTCATATGAAATCGACTGATCTTAACCCTAAGTGTTCATACTTAAGGCTTAATTATGTCTTAACAATAGTACATTAAGATTCTTAGTTAATTGTTAATCATTTACTATGCATGCTCAACATGTAAACATTCTTTATTGTCTAGGTTTGAAGGCTGGGGCTACGGCGCCGGCTATTACTCTATGTGCCGCGCTGCGGCGTCACATGTTAATGCCTAGAAACCGGACTCGGCGCTGCGGCGTGAGTTTCTAGTGGATGTTGCCCATTTGGCACTGCGGCGCCGGTCTTTTGGATTGGAGTTGCGCCGCGGTGCGGACTCTATGCCACAGATAAATTTATTAGATTTTTAAACTTGTGAGATTCCGGACTCGTAACTTCTTTGTTATAATTCCAAATTGGCTCGTTTAAGAGCTTACGGTTCATAAATCACAAACTCTACGTGTTCATGCAAGAATTTTATCTATTCAACTTCGTTTGCTAAAATTCCACCTATTAGTCCATTTTTTAACGAAAACGATAAACGTTCGTGAACGTTCAACGCTCGTTTCTTCGTTCTAAGTCTGAATCTGGTCATTTTCGAGTCCGCAACTCTATAATGCCAAATACGACTTGTCTCCATCGAAAACCAATGTTTCTGAGTTCAAACACAAAATACGACTTCCATTCCGAGAATTTCATGAATTCGACGATTATCGTCCAATCATGTGAATTCCGACAAAACTTTATTATTAACGATTTGTTAATCATTCCAAATGGATTCATTTCAATAACTAGACATCTCAACTTACATCATATAACAACTTATCTTTAAATTAGATTATAGCTTATTTCTTATAAGTTCATACTTAACAAATACATAATTTTCATTCCCTTATAACTTATTCTTGATTCAAATCCTTTGAGAAACATTATTGCATCTTATTAGCGTATTGACTTCATTCATGTAAATATGCTATAAGTTCATATATGATCATCATAAGTTCCTAACTTACTTAGGTTTAACTTGCTTATTCGGTTTAAGTTCATTAATAATTCAATTCCATATGTTCTTAGCATACATGATCATTATTTTTCTATCAAGCTAATATGGTAGAGATGGAGGACATAAATCCTTACCTTTTTTGACTAACTTCATTCTTGTAAATCTAACAAAGGATGATTGACTTAAGAAGTGCTTATCTTCTCTAACAAATAAGTTACTTTGTAAGGAGAGTTTGTTGGATGAAAATAACAACCCATAAATGATTTATGATCTTCCTATTTATAGGATTTCTAAGCTTAGGGCACTTTGGTCATTAAAACCTTCCACCTCCTTACTAACCTTCTTACTATTCCTAGCTTAAGGCCTAAGTAAACTTGATAACCACAACATTTGCTTGGCCATCACATAAAGGTCTTGCTCTCCACTTCACCCATGGGTTGCTCCATGGATCCTAATTAACTAGTGGATCATCAATTGGGCTTAGGTCTTAATCTAATTAACTTATCTTTTGGGCTTGCTTTAATTTAGCTTGGGCTTCACATTAATAAACACTTGGGCTTAATATTAATCCCACATAGGTTTACACCTTTATTTACATTGGACTTGCTCTTCATACAAGATCCACCATTCCATTTCATTAGAAATTTAATACTTAACGCTCTCAAATTAAGTCTGCATACGAAATATTGCGTTTTCCATACTTGAATTATCATTACATAATCCATCTCGCCTTGATATTATAACATTACGTATTTCTCGGAAGTTCAAAAATAATTCCCGAGCGATAAACGATGAATAGTGTTTTCATAAAATTTCTCGGAAAGCTTTTATTTTTGTCTTGAAAATTCAAGCACTTTAATTCCCTTACGTAGTTCAAATACTACGATGTTCCGACGTTTCTAGGTTATAGAATGACATACGTCTTATTAACAAATAATAATAACAATTAATATTATTTTATTCATTGTAAACGTATTTACAATTGGTTTGATTTTCCGGGGTGTTACAATTTTAGTCATTAGCAAAATGATTTTAATGGCATACTAGACAATTGTACAAACCCTTAGGGTTTAACCCTTAGGTTCTAACCCTTAGGTTTTACAAACTCCAATTCTAGAATTTTCTAATTAGGGTTTTAAAATAGAAAATTAAGAATTTCAAAAATGTAATTAGGGTTTTAAATAGAAATTAATATTTTTAAAGTATAATTAGGGTTTCCTAATTATATTAACACATACTAATCACTTTAGGCTTGGTAATTAGGATTAGGGTTTCCTAATTAGGGATTAGGATTCCCGAATTTAAAATTAGGTTTTCCAGACTTTCAATTAGGATTTTTAACAGTACGCTAGTGTTTCTAATCCAGAGATTAGGTTTTCTAATCCCTTATTAGGGTTTATTAATATTAAACCTTATCCGATCACTCATTGATCAAAAATTCAAAATATTACAAACATGTACTCATTAATATAATTTTTTTAATTATATTTTCTATTGAATCCCTATCCGTAACTAGGATTAGGGTTTTTAAATTTGTTAAGCACAACTCTACTCTTATTTCTAAGTCAATACACAAATTGACTAAGTCTCACAGCTCGTATCATAGATACACAACATAATAATCATAATTAATAATAATATTAATTAAAAAAAATTATTCGTAAAAATTTGGATTATTCGAAATCCCAGGTTATCACATTCACCCCTCCTTCAAAGGATTTCGTCCTAGGAATCACCGCTTTCTTATTTTGTATAATCTTTTAAAGTTGTATCATCAATTCATTTTATTAACACAATTTTCATTTCATGTGTCATATTCTAACCTGTGACTTGAATCTATAAAAGAAGACAATTCACAGCAATATCTAACTCGTATTTCTCGCGTAATTTAATTTTTAACCGAACTCGTTACCTGTCGCCTCTTCATGGGCATCTACTGCATTTGGAACTATCATGCTAAAAGTGAATGATGTTGGTCTTCCCTGCTGAGCTGATTCTTTGATCTATAGTGTTCCTCTGCTGGTTCCCTTATTCACCTTCTTCTTTCGGCAATCACACACCAGATGATCAATTGATCCACACGCAAAATAATTTCGTGTCTTCTTTGGAATGGGACACTCAAGGGACATGTGTCCCTCATGGCCACAGTTGTAACCGACTCTTTTTTTCTTCAAACAAACTCCTTGATGATGTTTCACGCAAACTACACACGGCGTACCTTTCTTCCTAATCTCTACTGGATTATTTCCTAAATTAATATCACCACCCCTCTTACATTTATTAAGATCACTACCTCCACTACCTCCTATCATATTATTTCCTTCAACCTCCTTTCTTTGTTCTTGACTATTCTTTAATACTGCTTCAAATTCTGCCTCAGCGATAATGGCTTTTTCTAATAAGGTTGAAAATGAATTAATTTGCAGCAGATCCAACTTCTCGAGTACCAACGATTTCAATTCGTTCTTAAAACATAGTGCTTTAAGCTCCTCAGTGTCCACTCGATGTGGAACAAATTTAGCTAATTCGTTGAATTTGACAAAATATTATGTCACCGTCATATTCTTCTTCTTCTTTAGATTCACAAATTGTTCTTCCATATTTCCCTTTAGACCTCCCTTCCTTGACGGCATTATCTGATAAAAATCTTACATTAATTCTCATTCTCTATACAAATTCTTATTAATAACACAATAAGAATAAAAAAAATTCTCATATAATCGCATATTTATTCAAATAGCACACAGTACATTTAGCTCCTAACACATATCAGTATCCCTTTTTAAATAATATCAGGATTAACAATGCAACTTTAAACAAAAGTTGTAATTCTCCGACTTTAAACAAAAAGTCATAATTCTCCATCCACGCATAACTATTCCCAGTTCATCAAACTTACCACAATTATGAGTTCAGGAACTTTCCACAATTATATGAGTGTATGAACTTATCCTAGTCAGACCTTTGGCGTCCATTCGCTGAGCGGTTCAAACCATTTCATATAATTATGAGTCATGAACTTAACATAAGTATGAGTTTTAAAAACTCAAAAATTACTCTTAATCTTATATTCATATAGAAACTAAAGATTTCATTCATACAAACATATATAATTACATATGTTCACACATCGTTCTTGATATTACAACCATTAATATCACACACTATGAAAAGATACTATCACTTAAACTTTAAGCTATCTACCGTCCACTCCCTTCACCAGTCTTCTTCTTACTGGGACACTTATTGCATCCGTGACCCGGTCTCCTATATGAAAAACACTTTCTCATATTTGGCTTAGGGCAATGTAGAGAAATATGTCCTTCCTGCTTACAATTGAAGCACAAGTTCTTCCACATCATGCATTCTCTTGCGTGAGTCTTTCCACACTTGCTACAGGCTTGCTTCTTCTTCGGGTTTGAATTTTCATAATTAGGGTTGTTGTTGTCCCTCTTTCTATTATTTTTGTCTTTCTGCTGCTTGATTGTTCCTTCAGACGATCCACCACCTTCAATCTTCATCCTTTTCACATGCGCCTTCAGCTCGTTCCGTTCTTCGGTCATTTCGCGTAACGCTCGCTCCGTCTTCCACAACTCCTCCAAGAGAAACACTTTACTTCGGAGTTCTTGAACTTCTGTAGATAGTTGATCTTGTTCTTCAATTTTAGTCTTATTCTCTTTCTCCACCTTAGCTTCTTTGGACTCTGCCTTGTCATCACCACTCAGATACATCTCGGAATAATCGTCATGATCGCTCCCCAGTTTGACCATAGGTTCATCTTCTCCCACCTTCTCAACTGATTCGCTTTGCGCTGGCACCTCGGCTACTGGCACTGGTGCAACAGCCGCTAGCATCTCCGCACTCATTTCATCTTCTCCAGACATCCTACTATCAGTCTAAATGACTTGATTAATACTTCTCCAGTATGAACTTCTCACACTATTTGTCCACATATCTCACTATCGATATATTTCTGCAATCCCTCACATAGTACTCTAAATGAGTTTTCTCTATCTCACGTATGGTTATAATCCTAGGGTTTCCCCCCACCCCACTTAAGGTTTATAACCTATAGCTTTGATACCAACCTAAGACACCCTCAAATCCGGGTTACCTGACCCCCGAGTTTGGTGATCACGATCCACAATATAAATAACATTTAACTACCCATTTAATTTATAAATAAGAACATACACTTCATTAACTGATATAGTTAATACATTACCCCAGGTTCTCTAACCTTAACATTACAAACATACTATTTAGTTATACAAAAAGGGTTCACAAATACAATATAATAATAATATTCATAAAATTATTCTATCACTATGCCTTTGAGTTTGTTTTTCACAACACCTCCTGCCACTTCATCCCTAGCTGAAAGTTTTATTTTGCAAGGGTGACCAACAAATTTGCCCCACAAGTTAAGATATACAATGAATGTATAAATATCTGAATAATAGACTATCTATTTTAATAGAATGACACCAAAGTTCGGGGAACTTTGAAATAGCTGAACAAATCGTTAATCAATAACAAGTCTTCTCATATTCTAGGCAACACAATAATCATATAATGAAAGAGTACAACGCTTTCAAAGTTTCTACGATGTTCTATTGAATAAACAAGAATCAATTCTACGCAATAACAAAGTGGAATGTTTTCCAGATTTATGCTGAGCGATCCATTGGATCTAGAACTTCTCTCTCTGCATCTATCAAAGATTTACTTTGATACATACGCAGGTGTATTAGATAACCATAAAGATTAAATCATACCCCTCTGCAAGTATAACAAGTGATCAGCTTTATTATACCCTATATTATGCATAATACTTAACAGTGCACAATGGCCGAATATACAACCTAAAATGTTCCCTTTATATAAAAGGTTGTTCTTCTCAGTCTTTGAATCAGAATTTGATTTTAACAACGAAATGCAATGATTTCCATATCTAATCACTTCTTTTCTCTTCTCAAACCTATCAAGTTTTGCTTTTTCAATCTAGCTGAAACAACTGGCATTGATCTATCAATAATAATTGAATTCTCTTCTCTTCTCTTCTTGAACCTATCAAGTTCTAACAAATGTTTGTCTAGCCAAAATAATTAGCTAAGACATGTTTCAATACGATTAAACAATGTATGTAATTTAACTGCATTTATTTGAAATCAATAATAGGTTTTACAGATATGAATATCCAACAACAGTTATTCTACAAGTATATTCTCAGAATCATTAATTCAATTTGAATTAATAAACATGCACTAACTGCGAATAATCAAAAATAAATTCTTGGACGTGGTCTAATCAACAATAATTAACCACTATAATAATTGAATAAATATAACTTAAGGTTGAGTTAGGAAACTTTCCTTCCGCGTTGATTACTGCTACACAATATACTTATCTGCTTTCGAAAGACCTATAACCAATAATATCGGTGTCACAATTAGCACAATAATTCACAACACGTAATACTGTAACTTTACAGTTAATACTTCTCCTAGACACATTACCACATAGTCACATCGGTGTTTATAACCTATATAAACACTTATCAAGTCTAACTAGTTCAGTCTGGTTGGACTTTGGTCTCATCTCGGTGTACTGGTCACCCTATCCAACAATTAACACTTATATTGTCAATTAAACCTGGTCTTTAGGCTTCAGTATTATTTTAATAAGTCAAATATCATTTATAATATTTTTTGGAAGTTTTTAATAAATATTTAAACAATTATTACAATTTATAATAATTTTTCAAACATCAGAATCATTTTTAAATGATTTAAATACTAATTAAATTTATCATCATTAATATTTAATAATATTAAAATATTAACGACATACTTGTCAAAATATTAAAGTTATTATTAATAACTTAAAATATTTTAAATCATCAATATTCTACTTAATTAATTTTTAAAAAATTAAAATTATTTTTAAATCATCACCATTAATATTTAAATATAAATGAAATTATTATCAAAATATTAAAAGTCATTAATTATAACTTAAAATATTTTTAAATCATTTTTCTCATTTTTAAATCAATAAAATCATTTTTATAATTTATTTCTATTTTTAAATAATTTTTGGAAAAATCAGAAAATAAATATATTAAAAACCATCGCTATAGGTCTTTAGCGACACTAAGCGTCGTTGTTGGTGTTCTTGAGCCTCAAGAACACTGACAACTCAGTGTTCAAGGGTTAACGTTTGACCACGTTTAATTCTTAGTTTAATTAGTTTCTGGGCTAGCTTGAACCTTGATCGTGTAGCTGAAATGTAAGACTACAATAATCAACCATCATCTAGGTCATAACACAACAAACCATAACGATCTGGGCTCAACAAGTTCTTGTCAGAACGTTTCTGGGTTTTCCCAGAAACCCAGCAGTCCGAGTGGACACTTTCAAGTCCAAATTAATCTTAGTTCTGATCATGATTTTGGTAGTTTAATGGTTCAAAGTTAGAGTCCATATGTTAATGAACAATAATATAACAACAAATCAGACAAACAATAACACGATCATAAGTTCTTAACCAGTCAAAGTCTGTCAGAAAACGTGTTCTTCCCGTTTCTGGAAATTCTAGAAACTGCAAATCAAGGTCGAGTGGCCTAGTTTAACCACCTAATCTGTTCAATCTGTTGATGGTATAAGAGATCTAAAGACCCATATCTATAGTCCAATTTACAGGCTACAACATGGTTACCATAACATTATCATATCACAAAACAACTGTCAGATATATTGCTTAGAATATCTTGTCAGACGCTGATTTTAAATTTTTGGGTTACCAAGATTGTACTCGGTCATGGTCGGTCAACCGACTTTGACCGATTATAACTTGAAATCTAGATGTTCAACGACTGAGATTCCAGTTCCAGAATAAATTAATCATGGCATACTACAACTTAAAAACATAAAACAACAAAAATCAAAAACAGGGAAGGATCTGTGGCATCTGACATTTTCTTGTCAGACCAAAAATTTATTCTTGGACAGTTTTGAAAATCTTTACTTTTAAAGCATTTTGATGTTATGGATCAATGATGGATCAACATAGATCATCTAAAAACATCTTTTAACACATGATTAAACACTTAAACATAAAAACTTTCTTAGCATACAAGTTCAAATTAGGTTTTAGGTTTATACCTTCTTGCTTCAAATCTTAGAACTTAGCTCACCAATCTGATATTATGGTTGCTAGGGGCTGTATTTAGGACTGATTCACTTGATATTTTTGGAGGGTTAGAGAGAAAAATAGTTGGTGAGGCTTGGAAGAAAAATGACTAAGCTTTATGAACTTTCTCTCTCTAATTCTCTTATATATTATGGTATGTTGCTAAGATCTGAAATTTTCGGCTGGTTGGCTGGAGATTTCATGCCACAAAGTTAATGTAGTTGCTCACCTACTAAAGGTCTTGGTAATTTTCCAAGTTACCATTTAAAGAAATTGAAAAAGGGTATTTTAGTCATTAGCAAAATGATATTAATGGCATACTAGACAATTGCACAAACCCTTAGGGTTTAACCCTAAGGTTCTAACCCTTAGGTTTTACAAACTCCAATTCTAGAATTTTCTAATTAGGGTTTCAAAATAGAAAATTAATAATTTTGAAAATGTAATTAGGGTTTTAAATAGAAATTAATATTTCTAAATTATAATTAGGGTTTCCTAATTATATTAACACATACTAATCACTTTAGGCTTGCTAATTAGGATTAAGGTTTCCTAATTAGGGTTTAGGATTCTCGAATTTAAAATTAGGGTTTCCCAGCTTTCGATTAGGGTTTCAAACGGTACGTTAGGGTTTCTAATCCGGAGATTAGGGTTTCTAATCCCTTATTAGGGTTTACTAATATTAAACCTTATCCGATCAATCATTGATCAAAAATTCAAAATATTACAAACACGTACTCATTAATATAATTATTTTAATTATATTTTCTATCGAATCCCTATCTGTAACTAGGGTTAGGGTTTTTTAATTTGTTAAGCACAAGTTTACTCTTATTTCTCAGTCAATACACAAATTGACTAAGTCTCACAGCTCGTATCACAGATACACAACACAATAATGATAATTAATAATAATATTAATTATAAAAAAAAATTATTCTTAAAAATTCAGATTATTCGAAATCCCGGGTTATCACATCTACTTATGCAATAATCATGTGTAAGTAAGTTAGTGAGCTATACTCATGTTATATAGACTTTTTAACTCTACTTTTATTGATCATGTATCTAAACCATAATATTCATGCTAGTGATCGAACTTTATTCGTTTACCAATACAGTAGTAATGTATGATCAATATATATACCCTGTTTATAGATAGTTCAGTTATATTATACAAGTGCCCTCACTTGGATAATAATTATATTTAATCACATGTTGACACATACCTACTAGTTTTCAGGTATGTATATGTTATTTAAAAACTGTCTAAGCTATTTAACTCAGCTAGACACAAATTTAAAAATATCGTTGACCAGAATAGAACATTATTGTTACTCAGCTGAATTATTTTAGTTCAAAATTCCGGACTAATTTATGAACATCCCAAACATGGGAAACTTTTATGCGCCAAAGACGGACCAGATATATCGTTTGAACACGTAGTATTGATCAATATAGGGCATAATGGGCTGATCACCCTCCGTGTCAGTAAGACATGATAGTTTGTAAATGAATTTCTATTTAACCTTTTCAAAAATTAAAAATAAAGTTCATAGTTGTCATCTGTTCCCCATTTATAGTCAGTACGTAGTTTCAAAAATGAAAAAGAGTTGATATGTAGTTCAATATTGTTTCAGCTTACTTCACAACTATTGCTTCGTTGTAGAAGTGTCGTCCAAAGAAAACATTTAAATCTTTCAGATAATCTTTATTCATTGGTATTACTTTCTGGGCACTCAAATGCTCATTCTTGCTTTAAATTTAAATGTTTTCAGCTAAACTAGCACGACCTGAAGGTTCCGGCAAGGACAATGGGAATGGGAAGCAGAAGGATTAGGTTATATAATGTTATTTGTATTAATTGTTGGTAGTATGAAACACTAAATATTATGTAATGTATGACTTAAAGGTTCTCGAGACTGGGAAGGTAGATAACTTTGATATAATAATTTTGTTTAATTAACACATTTAGTAGTTGAATGAATGTTATTGTGGAGCACCAAATATGGGTTTCAAGTACTCGGATTTGGGGGCGTCACATTTATGCTCTAGTTTATGCTAACCATGCAGATATAAAGGCCAAGTTCAAAATCGTAGAGATGACCAAAGAAAGTTCACGATCATAGAGATGCCCTGACATGAAGGATCACGATCGTAGAGTTGCCTCAACATGACAAGGAAGCATCCTGTGATGGCAAAAGTTCCAACAAATCCAAGCAATCCCTCTGTCAAGCGCCTCAGAGACAAACCTAATCCTTAGTTCATTCTAAGAGGTTGGCCCTTCCTGAGCTACCTTAACTAGGAGGGAATTCTAAGTCAAAAGTTCATCACAAGGACTAGGGCAGACAACGTTCGTAGAGCAGATTCAGTAGTGGACTCAACGATCGCAGTGCAAACTCAACGATCACAATGACATCCTCAACAACCATAGTTCTACCTCGACGATCGTAGTCCTCCCAAAGAATACATTATCTCAGGAGGAGCTAAGAGCAAATAAGTATTTTCCACACAAGTTAAAATCGTGGAGCCAAGCAGAACTTGACACATTCCCCACCAAGCAGATCGAGAGGAGGGAAGTTACAAGTACAGTTTGAAAATATCTTTTTGAAATCATAAGTTCAAAAAGCTTATTCCTCTCTCTCTCTACCAGCAGAAACCGTAGTCTTCAGAAACGCTCAACCAACCTCAGTGCAAAGAAATCAATGGCAGCTTCAAATATTATAACTAGTTACATACTCTGCTTCGATGAGTTCAAGACAACTGACTCTCAATTCCACAAGATTTTGTCACTGTTAAAGAAAGCTGGTCTTGAAGAAGCTTTGGGCACCAGCACATGGATCTACCCTAAGCTAGTAAAAGAGATCTACAGAAACGGAGCTTTTGAGAATGATGTTATAACCACAATGGTCAAGGGCGAGGAAATCATACTTAAAGCTGAAGATATAAACCTAGCCCTAGGTTTCAAATCGAAAGGACTTCCATTTATGGAGGACATCAACTTCCGTGAAGGACTGAAGAAGATGCATCATAAGAAGTTTCAGACCGTCAAGGGGTACAAGAAGAAAGAGTTTCCCCAGAGGTATGAGTTTTTGGCTGACATTGTTGGGAAATGCATATGCTGCAAGAGCTCTGGCCATGACTATGTGAACGAAGTACAACTTAAGCTCATGACAACAATCTGCTTCGGGGTTCAACTCAAATATGAAGCCCTACTCATCGACTGGATTGGGAAGTGGATTCTGAACTCGAAGAAATCAAAGAGCTCAAGAAAGATGCTCTACGGGCGGTTCATAAGCATCATCTTGCAGTCAACACTGGGTGACAAGATTGGGGATAATAAAGGAGAATCCATCAATCCCAACAGAAGGATGACCCAACAGCTGTTTGAAAACTAGAAAAAAAATCCAGAAAAAAATGTCAAATGATGTCTGAATCCAGTGGAAGAACTGGCGATGCAAAGGAGTGTGGGGTACCAGGAAATATGTCAGTTGTAAAGGAAACAAAAGAAGAAGAAGAAATCAACAAGGAAGAACCCCTTGCTTTATTCAGAAAAAGCAAGGGTAAGAGAAAAATAAAGGCTCCAATGGAAGAGGGGCCTCAAGGTTCAACTACTGATGCACCTCAAGAGAGTTCAGGCACTGAAACTCTGAAGAAATTAAAGAGGAGAGGACAACAGTCTGAGGAAGAAGAAGACAGAGCTACCATCTCTCAACTATTTAAGAAAGGAAAGTGCAGCCACAAGTCAAAGAAGCCCTCTTTCTCTTTGATCGTAGAGTCCAGACTTGACACCACTCCCGAAGAGGTTGCTGCAACAGCTTCTCAGCCTGATCAGCCTTTCAGAGCTAAAGCTAAAGAAAGTGCTGAGGTTGTGGCTCACCAAAAAGTCAAAGAGAAAACTCGTCAAGAAGTACATCCTTGTCAATAAAGGAGTGCTAAAAGAGGAAGACAGAAAGATAACTGCAGAGAAAGGGTTGCCTGAAGCTAGTAAGGAGAATATATCACAAGTTGAGGGGGAGCTTCCTGAAGTTCTTACACTAGAGAATGCTCCAGCTGAGGGGGAGTTGTTTGAAATTCAAATGGATGATCAAGTTGAGGGTGAGCCTCACGAAGTCCCTATGTTAGAAAAGGTTGTTGGTGAAATGGAATTGCTAAGAGATCATGATGAATCTTCCTTAGTCCCCCAAGAGATTCTAGCTTAAAAAATTGTAGAAATGGAAAGAAGTAAAGCTATGGAGGATGAAAGAGCAGAAGAGCAAAGAAGTCAAGTGAAGATAATTGATGTAGTGGAAACTTCAAATGAAGAAAGAGAAGAAGAAGAGGATGACGAAGTTGAGATCATTGTAGTGGGATGTGATGGATATAGGAGAGCCAACTACAATCAAATGTTCTCATATCTACCTGTGATGCCATTTCACATAGCCCAAATCTTCAACTCTTGGGATCACATATTTTGAACCTTCAAAGCCTATCCAGCAATCTCGGTGCTAGCTCATGGATTCCCAGGCAACATCAACTTTGCCCAAAATCTGATCACCAATGGCCCCTCTTCAGAAAATGGGCATGAGATACAAACTATTCCAATCTCTTTCAGGGTTAGTCACTGTCCACCATCATTTTTCAACCAATTCTATGAATTACCAAGATTGTTGGAAGTAATACTTCATCCACTCAATCAATTCCCAGTTATAGAATCCAAACATTCTGTAATTGATGAACCAAATGTGCCCAACTTTATATTAATCCAATCTCCTATCATATCTCACTCTACGATTACTGATCCAACTCCAATCGTAGAGTCACATGCTCAATTCGTAGAGTCACCTCCTCATGAAGCTCAACCTCACACACTTGCCCCTGCATAAGATATCCCTTCCTCATCAACGAATGAGTATTTCAATCTTGATCTTGCTATCTACAATATGCAAGATCAATACACAAGAGCGTCTCCTCCAAACAATCAGCAACTCCTTGAGCTTATATCAGATCTTCCCACCAAAACAGAGTTGTCTGAAGCATACAAGAAGGTGACCAAAGACATACAAGAAGACCTTGAAGTTCACTCAGACCTTATTCACCTAAGGCTGACTCATTTGATCGATGTTGCCAACATGCTCCCCAGCAACCTAAGTCCTGAACTTTCAAAAAAGCTTAGGGTGATTATAAAGGAGATGATTCAGAGTATCAATGAAAGGGATCAAATCCACTTTTAAGCTGCAAAGAAACACATGGAAGTTGTTCTTATCTTGTCGAACACTAAGGAATCCCAGAATAAACTCATAATGGAAAGTCTCACGAGTCTACGAACTTCAATGAAAGAATTCCAAGGATTTTCCATGGGCCAAATGCAATAGACAAAAAATGTCTTGGCCATTCTCCAAAAGAGGGAAGCTCGAATTGATTCTCTGATTCAAGAGAACCGTGAAGACATTGCTTAATCCAAGAATAAGCTCAACGAGCTTGTACAAGGCATGACTCGCCTATCTGAAGATATTCGAAGCCTTGATGCTGACATAAAGGGGGAGAATAAAGGCGAAGGAGAGAAAGGCAAGGGCAGAGGTAAAGGCAAATTCATCGCTCAATCGTCAAGGAGCCCTCCTGCAAGACAGCCTCTCCATCAGACTCCACGACCTGAACAACAACAAATTCTCATGGCTCAACCGCTAAGAAGTCAAGAGCCCAGCTCACAAGGTGTAACCACTACACACCTACACTTGCCTATTATAGATCTTGCATTCATGAACAAACACGAGAATTGGGAACCGCTAAGTCAAAACAAGTTGGAAGATATAGCATGGAGAAGCGATGCCAACAGGAGAAGGAGTGCCAAAGAATATGTCAATCCTCTAAGGAACAAAAGGCAAAAGAAATAGAGATAAGTTGAACTCAATTCCTATTGATGTAACTAAGCTTAATTGTAATATCTATTTTTACAAACATCAATAAATTCATGTTATTTCTCTAGAAATTTCAGTTGCTACTGAAACACTAAGTCATATTTACTTTCTAGCAATTGTATCTACAAATTGATAATCATGACTCAAATCTCCTTAGTTATGTCAACAACAAATAGGGGGAGATTGGTGGGAGATTTCATATTTAAATTTGATATTGAAAGTAATTATTCCTGATTATATGTAAAGTCCTTCAAAGAATATATGTACAAGGACTTAGTGGTAGATCAATGTTGTTAGGTTGATCTAAGCTATTAATGTTTATCATTCTATAAATGAATATATAGATGAAAAGATCAAAGCTGTTAGGTTGATATATATCTTGAGATGTAATAGATAGGCTTCAACAGAATCGTAGTCTATCAAGCTGATCAAGAGATTGCAAAAGCCAAGGCAGGATCATATGTGACGCCCTCAAAATAGGTCCACACGACCCATTCTGAGTCGCCAGATATCACACTATAAAATCAAATACAAACTTCATTTATACAACTGTTGAACTGTCGTATAGAATACGACCACGGTTAACTATGAGTTTTAATACAAATGTATGTAACTCTCATGGTGCCTCGACCACATCCTTACAATGATAATTTACATAAAAGTATAGTCAAAAACTGTTTTAGAAATTAAAATCTTTGGGAAGTGCTCAAGGAAACCTTCGTACATGGGAGGCCATGCGTCTAGGTTATGATAGATATCATATGTCCACAGAATTATCCTTGGTTGACCCAAAAGTCCCCAAAAAAAAAACAAGAAGATTACTATCATCTTCTTTCTAATGGTGAGTCTTCTCTTGACATATAAATATCTCTGTTGTCTCCTAGTGAAAATTATATTTCAAATAAACTCCAAGATCATATAGGTAGTGCTCGTAGATATATTCATCAAGTGGATGTGCACAACCATATCTTATGAGAACACGAGGTTGTATGTCATTAGACATCTTGTATGATAGTAGCAAAACACCCTTTCAAAGTTGGGTTCGCCTAACCCTATTTGATTCACCAAATATAACTACTAAATGATGTATAAAATACAACACACTTTTCTATACTATTTAGGGAGAACCTCCACAGCTAGAGACCACCGTTCTATTCCCATGTTATCCCCGTTCGACCCGGAAACACTCTTATTACCTGAAAGGAATTGTGAAGCAGAAAGGGTGAGCACAACTAGCCCATTAAAGAATATCACGATTAAAGATAATTTACATCATCAATAACCTTCATCATTAATAAATCAGAGATTTAGAACCTATGGTAGATGATAAAAGTTTTCAACCATAGTTGCAGCGGAACGAGCAATCCATTAGAAGAGTCAAATAGACCATAAGGTCAATTATCTTCTCCGTGTTAAAAGTCCACCAACAATGTTTTATCCCTGTAAAATAAATCAACAGTTCATGTCCACAATCATATGAATAACTTATAATCATAATTGTGGTTCTAAATTCCTCTTCGCAACCAGGACGAAGATAATTTTCATCACCTATCTTCACCTGAAACATCAAAAATTATGGTTATAACAAATCACAATTCCTGCTTATAATCATACTAATAAATTCATCTTTGCACTACGGCCAAAGATATTCATTAACAATTCATCTTTTCACTACAGGCCAAAGACATACAACTGTATTTTAGAAGAGTCAAGTAGAGCATGATATCTACTATCTTCTACGAATTAAACGTGTATAATAAATATTTTATCGTTGAGACTCAGCTTAATAAATAATCCACATCATCGAATCACCCCTGCACTACGGCCAAAGATATTCATTAATATCCCCATGAATTTATATTTCATCACTGAGACTCAGGTCGATAATCAATCCATATCATTGAATTATCCATGCACTACGGCTAAGGATATTCGTTAATATCACGACCACGAATTATCCATGCACTACGGGCCAAAGATAATCGTGTTTTCATCAATGGTCATGATCATGCCATAAAACAATTCATCTTTGCACCCTTGGCCGAAGAGAATCGATAGCCATAATCATACCAAAAACTGTCCATCAATGCACTAAAGGCCAATGAGGACTTTTTCCACATCATTTGTAACATTACGGTCATGATTATACCGAATAATCCCTAGTCATAATCATACCAAGTCCATCTATGCACTACGACCAAAGATGACTTTCAACATAATATAAGCATGAGGATGATGATAATGATATAAGCATTAATCAAACGAAAACAAACATAAATATTAAAGACTTTAAATTTATCCAAATATTATCAATCACTTAACAAACTCATAATCTAATATTATTAATAGTATAACAATATTTTAATCACTTCTTAAACTTATAAACAATTTATTTCAATTATTTACACTTTACCAAATAATGCATTTAATCATTCAAAAATGCCATACTCATAAGATTTCATCACCAAAGATCAAATCCCTTATCAAAAATCTGCATATACCCTATATAGGATTCCCAACCCATAAAATCCTATTTTTCAATTTTGTTACGTCACATAACATATTTTATTCATTTACTCATAACTAGTTCATTTTCATGAAAAATACCAAATCAGTCCCACAAATATTTCTTTTCTGGGATTTAGCAGAATATAGTCCCATATTGAACATATATTTTTCTCAGAATTTTTAAAATTCATTTACTATTTTTTATATGGCTAAAACTTCCGAATATTTAGACATTTATCATAAATTATACTTTTGTCCAACAATTTCAAAATTTACAGGGTATACTCCTGTTATATACATGTACTCCCAATAAAAATTTCACCAATTTTGGAGTTAACCACATGGAGTTATAAGGGTTTACCTTTAACATAGTCTTTTCCCATAAAATCCATAACTCTTAATCTATACATCCAAAAATCGCCATTTTTGGACACAATCTAGAAAACTCATCAAATTATCATTTCAAATTTTTCCAGAATTTTTTAGCGTCAGAAAAATTACGAAACTGCCCCTGGCAGAAACCCATTTTTAATGAAAATATTATTCATATGAATACGAAGGATCATTCACCATGCATGCGGTAATCCACATGGACAAGTTATTTCAACAGAATAATAAAGAATGGAACCAGGTCATACGTAAACGCACAGACAAGATATTCCAACGTAATAATAAATAATGGAATAATGAAGAATTCACGTGCATGCGATAGATCGCATGCATAAAAGTTATTCCAATGTAATAATGAATAATGGAATCGGTCATGCGTAAACGCGACGCATGTGATATTCCAATGTAATAATAAAGAATGGAATAATAGAAGAATTTCACCATGTATGCGATTGCCGCATAGATAAAAGTTATTCCAACATAATAATAAAGAATAGAATAATAGAAGAATTTCACCATGTATACGGTAGTCCGCGTATACAGGTTATTCCAATAGAATAATAAGGAATGGAATAACAATAGCTCTCTTCATGAATAGTTGAATATGAAAGAAATAATACCCCTTACTATAATAATATCCCATACCTTAGAAGAAATTGGATATAGGAGTAATGAAGTAGCAGAATACTTTTCTTCTTTCTCTCTCTAGAGTTTCAGTGAATTTGTAAGAAATAATGAAGGAATGAGCTTCTATTTATAAGAGAATGGACTGCATAGTAACTAATTGATGAATGGTCCAGATTGATTTACTTTTAAACGGACGGTCCAGATTGATTTAATAAAATATTCTAATAAAACAAAATATTTTAAATAAAATATAATATATTTTATTTATAATCTAATAAAACGAATAACTTTATAAAAGTATTCTATTTTATATAAAAAGATTTTACTATGCAAACACTATGCAGGTACTATGCAACACTATGCATAATAACATATAATATATTCTAATTATTGTCTAATAAAACAAATAATTTATAAAAGTATTACATTTTATATTAAAAGATATTACTATGCAAAATACTATGCATAATAGAATATTATATATTCTATTTATAGTATAATAAAATGAATAACTTTATAAAAGTATTATGTTTTATATAAAAAGCTTTTATGTTTTATTACATTAATAATACTAATAAAACAAAACTGAGTGACTTCTCACGTAAGCATCAATAATCAATACCGTGTGCTACTAGGCAACCACGCCAGACATCGTATTCTTTACTTTAACCGAGTGTGTTTCAACGATTAATCTGATATAACTTCCATTGTTATTTTCATAAAAATATTTTTGTCATTTTTTTAATCTGACAATAATTCTGTTGCGGGGTCCACCAATAATTTTGTCGTCCTACGAATATTCTTTGTTAAAACGAATATTCCCTGACTAATCGAATATTCCCCGAGACAACGAATATTTTATATCAACTTGCTTACTTTGCAAAATTTTCACATATTACCTTTAACATTAAACTTTTATCAATTTAACTATTTACCAAAATAGAAAAATTGAATACTTTTATTTCATAAATTTTGGGGTCTCACATCGTAGAGCATCGAGAATCGCAGTGTGTCTGCCTTGAAGGGCCTCTCCTGGAATCATAGAGTGGTCCATATGCTTGCCGAGCCAACTCAGAGATCGTAGTGTGCTCTTGGAAGCGTAGAGTTTGCATGACAAGCAAATGAAGATCGTAGTGTGCCAGTACTTAAGAGAAATCGTAGTGTTCTCATTTACTAGTATCGGATCAAGCACCAAGGGGGCAAGACACCACGATCAAAATCGTAGAGCGTCATCTGTCTATGTCAGAAGCATCGAGCCTCGTCCATTTATTTAAAGAATAAATCGCAACAAATATGGAATATGTTATAGACGTTGAAGTCCTCGAGAGTCCCAATGACACAACATTCATCCTTAGTATATAACAAAGAAACGTATTGAAGAAGCTAAAGAAAGTACTTTGGGTCGCCAGAAACACCTTTTCAAGGCGTTAGAATGAGAGACAAGATCGCTATGTCGATGGGTCGACTCGCAAATCGGTTATGCAAAAAGTCCCCATCAAAGCTCAGAAATGTCAAATGCATTTAATGCTTCAACGGATGTCTTTAACGGTTACATTTCAAAGGCCTCATATATGCAAAAGATTAGCAGATGAAAGGATCAAGCAAGCACTGAACAAAAACGCTGAAGAACACTGAATGCTCAACTCTACGATCTGAAAAAGAAAGCTTGCTCTCGCCATTTCTTTTTCTAACACAAGCTTAATTCAAGAATCGAGTAGCACCATTCAAGAACTCAACTATTATCAAGTGAAGTAAGAAGTTCGAAGTCAGAAGGACTTGAAGAGTTCTAAGTGAACTGAGAAGTACCTAGTCTGCTAGACTTAAAGAGTTCAAAAGTGAACTAAGAAGTTTCAAGACTACAGGTCTTGAAGGAATCTGTGAGATTTAGAAAGTGTAAAGATATCCTTAGTGGATTTCCTACTCGAGGAGTAGAAGAGTGGAATATGAGCTTTAAGTGCTCTGAACCACTTAAAACACTGTGTCTCTTATATTCTTGCTATAACTGCTATAACTTCCATAACTGCCTAACTCATATTAACTCATTATATCTTAAAGGGAAAACAAACAAATCACAATTCCGTTGTGTTTAAGCCTTTATCCAAAACAAACAAGTATTTCGAAAAGACATTAAAATATCTATTCAACCTCCCTTCTAGATAACTATTGTGCCTCTAGGAACTAACACACACACACACACACACATATATATATATATAGATAAACGGTAAATGCACTAGATATAAATCCAGGCTCAATCAAATAGAGTTTGATGATAACAATATATATAAGTATTTATATATATATATATATATATAAGTAGTAAATGCTCCGGATGTAAATCCAGGCTCAATCAAATAGAGTTTGATGACAGGAGATATATAAGTATTTATATATATATAAGCAGTAAACGCTCCAAATATTATATTCGGGCTCAATCGAGGTAACTCAATAATATACATATATATATATATAAGCAATAAAAGTCACGGATCAACGATTTGAGAATACGCACCCAACACGACTCTCAACGTGAATAACTGTGTGTACACAAAAGTTGATAAAGGCTTTAAGAAATATGAGAAGGCTTACAGTGGGCTGCCAAGAAGACTTCAAATAGATTTAAATGAATGAACACTCAGTTTCCACCGGTAAAATATAGCAAAGTACAAGCTCACAAGTGCTTGAAATGAGAAAGCACTCAATTTATAGTGTGTACAGAGCAAAATGGACTGGGCTTCCTCACCTTTTTTCTCTTCAAAATAGCCACCCCAAGCCCTTTATTTATAGAGTGGGAGTCGCGGGTCTTCTTGCGGTAGCACGGGTCTCCCTACAGTAGGCGCGGGTCTAGCTACGGCTGTCCGAGGTGCCCCGGGTCATGTGGGTCATGCCGTCTCGAAGTCCATGCACTTGGACAACGCGTTGTTCGCTCGAACCTTCATTACTTTCAATCCGAGAGTCCGATGGAAGCGTGCCATATCATTCCAAAAAGCTCTTTCCAAGAGCTATAAAATGACGTAAAATTTTTCCTTTTTGACTTTGGAAAGATGGGTCCATGACCTAAATGGCATTTTCAGGTTTCCGTAAGGTAGTCCGTTGAGCCGTTCTGCGTAGTTTGCGCTGAAAAGTTAAGATATGGTTCTTGTGGGACTTCTTTTGAAGAAATTTGAGTTGAAATGAGTGTATTTGATTTGAGTTGAAGTTGGATTGGCAAAATGACCATTTTGCCCCTCCCGAGGTTATCTCTAGTTTTTGCACAATTGTAGCAGTCTTTTCGCAGGGTTATCTCTGAGGTTGGCCTGCTATTGACTCTGACTATCCTCAGGGTCATCTCTGAGGTTAGCTTGACCTCTTGGGGTTATCTCCAGGCTTTGAACTTGATCCCCTAGGGTTATCTCAGGGGTTGGAACTGATTTTCCCTGAGTTATCTCCGGGGTTAGAAACTGATTTCCCGGGGTTATCTCCGGGGTTGGAAACTGGATCTCCTGGGGCTTTCTCCGGGGTTGGAATTGATGTTGTGGTCCTCTAGGGTTATCTCTAGAGTGTGAAAAATATGATTTTGTCCTCTTGTATAGTTAGTAACAGGAAAACGAAATTTCGAGTGTCTAAATACGATATGAAATTATTATCAAGTCTTATTTTATTTAATTATATGTATTTCGATTCTTAAATGCATAATAAATAATGCTAAGTTTTCATTTATCGAATCACATACGACCTTTTCTCCGTTTACTAGAAGCGGTATATTCTTTTTTATCGCCATTATAGACACTCGAAATTTTCTGCACACTTGTCACTGACATTACAAGAGGGCAGATTCGTCTTTCAGAGATAAACCTAGAAGATAGCTCATATCCAGTTCGGATACTACCAGAAGTTGAGTCTCAACCCCGAAACATACACCAGGAGTATCAGTTCCAACCTCGAAGATAACCCCGAGGCATGCAGTTATAATACAGGAAATTCCACCGGAGAAGGCCGATTCATCTCGGAGATAACCCTGATATATTCAGTCTCAGTTACAACACTGGGAATAGCAGTTACCAGCCTTAGAGATAACCCCAAGGAATGCAGTTCCAGAGATAACCCCAGAAATGCTTTTTTCAAATGCATACAATCAGCTTTAACCTTGGCACTCACACCGAGGCACTCAGTACAAGACCCGGAGATAACACCAGGAAGACAGGCACACCACAGAGATGACACCGAGGACCTTCAACACTTGCAGCAGTCCAATCTCAGAGATAACCCTGAGCAATGTCTGCTTTATCAGCCCAAACCAGCGATAACCCCGGTGAGGGGCAAAGTCGTCATCTTGCCACCTTGACGCCACATCGCGCCGTCTTAACATTTCATACATACATTTCAACACAGCAATGTCCCACAAGAACCAAGGATGTCCAATTTCGAGTGACTATCGTTAGTTTCCTGAGAGTACAATATAGATCTGAAGGGGGGGTTGAATAGATCCATTTTAATTTTAAATACTTTTCTCATTTATTTTGTATGGCTAATGATTTATCATATGACAACCATAAGAATCTTTTCAAGCACAGTGGAATAAGTAAAAGATCCCCTTCATTGATATATTCATAATCATACATACATTGTTCTTAGAGTAAGTTTGGTTGTAAGTAGTTAAAACATACATAGCAGTTATAGCAGTTATATGTACATAATGTAAATGACATAAAGTAAAAGACACAAGGGGTTTTAAGTGGTTCAGAGACTCAAGCTTCTAATCCACTCTTCTGCTTTCAACTAGAAGGATTTCCACTAAGGAAGGGCAACACCCTGAACCACTAAGATTCTTTCAAGGCCAGCAGCCTTGGGACTTCAGTTCACTAAGAACTCTTCAAGGCTAGCAGCCTTGGAACTTCTCTAGTTCCCTAGGAACTCTTCAAGCCCACCAGGCTTGGAACTTCATTTAGTCCCTCCGGACAAGGAACCCTCAAGCCCTGGCTTCTTCTTGTTGTTGTTTGTTGTTGATGTTGGTGCTGAGCTACTAAGATGTCTTTAAGCTTGATCATCTTTTGTACTTAGCATCTTGGTGTGGTCCTCTTTGCATTCTGCTTCGAGTCTAGACCACATCTTCTTTGGTGCAACTGGTCTTCTTCTGTTCTGCTCATCTTCATGTAGTGTCAGCTGTGCACCATCACCATTTCCTGAACACTTCTTAACATGTTGGCAGACATGGTTCTGCGCTTGCTCTGGTTCAGCTTTAGTTCTTGGTGAATCGTAAAGTGGCTCTCAAGATCTACCTTTTGCTTTGCCACTCTTCTTAATGTTATCTTCTTGTCCATCTCGGCACTCAGCTTAAATGCTAATTCAAGTGGCATTCTCATCTTTGTTGAGTGAAGCTCAGGTCTATTCAAGTTCTTCTTCAAAGCTACTTCACTTCCACCTTCGTAGTCTCACTGTCACTAAGACTTATTCTGTTTAGCTCAGGTGGAACTCGTAGAGTCAAAGTTAGCATTCTACCAACTCAATGATTCTGCAACATAGCAATCATCAATAACTTTTGATCATTGAAGCTTTGGCTTATTTATACTTTTTCCCAATATTCTCGTTGAGAAGTAGCCATTGAAAGCTCTTTGAAATGCTTCGCAGATCTCGAGTTATTTGGTGTAGACTGTAGATGTGACATGATAATTTTTTTTGACTGTCTGACACTGCAGTCTACTGTTTCACCTACAATGTCAGAGATGTCACTCTGATATCTCGGGCAGGTCGATGACTTTATTTCCTCCATCTGATTTCTCAATCAGAGGTTGTCCTTTTGCATCCATGCTCTCAATAAGCTCTTATCCGAATACCAACCTTCAGATTGAACCGTTTCAAATGCTTCAATCTTCGGATGACCGAACTCTACGATTTTGATGCATGCATTTCTTGGACCTGATCGTAGTGTCTTGTTGACTGTTGCTAATTTGACACGTAGAGACAACACTACGATCCTTGAAGGGTGTTTATTAGATCTTCAGTGTAGAACACCTCTTCCTTCTACTGTGCAGTGCTTCAACACTTCTGTTTGCTTCGAGTATTCTCAAATACTGATGGTTTGACTCCTTTCTCTGCTCCCTTCTAAATAGCAAGACACTTCAGATTTGTGGCGTGTCTAGCTCGCTTTTTCCTTGTGATCTCCCGTTCACTTATCATCAATGGACTGACCCAATGTTTAATCACTTTAGCCTTGTTCTTCAGAGGCTGACCAGTATCTCTGTGTACACTCCATCAGTTCCTTCTGTGTGTGGCAAACAATACGATCCTAGTTGCTTCCAAGATCGTCGTCTTCTATTTACTTGACAGCTACTGCACTTGTTAACTTTCTTTGGTCAGTTATTGAAGTCTTCTTCTGATCAACTTATGGAAGACTTCATCTCGAATGGCTTCACAACTCAATCTGGATGCTGAATTGATTGTTACTTAGATCTTTCGTTAGCTTGCATGCCATTCATTGAGTGCTCTCTGGTTTCCGTCAGGTGGGATGTATATTTGCAGCTTAGACCAGAGGCTTCATTCCTTTGGATATTTTGGGAGTGCTCATTTGTTGAGAATCATATTTGCTCTACTACGATTCTGCCTTGACATTGTGAGCACATCTGTTGAAGTCTTTAGTTCTACACTCTACGATTCAGCTTTAGCTGTGTAGACACTACGACTTCGAGATCAAATCTTGACACTCTATGATTTTTGACTTTGTGTGCGTTGTCTTCATTTGATCTTTCTCGACTACGATCTCTGCCTCTGATGCGATCAGTAGACTCTACGGCTCTGAGTGTAGTCTATTATTCTTGACTTGGCTTCGACATCAGTAGACTCTAGGACTCCGAGTGTAGTCTACGATTCTTGACTTGGCTTCGGCAGATGCTCGGTCGTCTCGTAGGCAAGCTGTCTCTACGATTCTGAACATGACTTCTTCAGCAGACTATGGCTCCGAGGAAGTTCTACTCGACACACTATGATCCTTCCTCGTCTCTCCTGGAAGTCTACGAACTCCGGAATCTACTATCTTGCAGACTACAATTCTGCCTCGATAGCTCTCGAGTTTTCCTCGACTCTCCTGGCAGACTACGATTTTTGGTGCAGTGCCCGACGATCAGACAAGTCTATCTATTACTGTAACACCCCCTTCCCAAAAAGGAAAGGGAGGACACGTGCAAAGCACAACGAACATCAAAATAAGTAAACAGAGCACTAATGACTTCACATATTAATAGTGGTGATCCATTAATAAAGTACTAAATACAATTCTCCAAACATAGTAAAAATAATCAAAACTTAAAATTCGAATAAACTTAGATGATCAAAGGCAACTCTCTCATCACACTAGCCCTGAATCACCCCTGCAAACCTGCCCGAAGAAAAACACAACATGAGCCAATTGCCCAGTACGGATACAGATATACAAAAGATATACAATTGATATACGAAATCAACTGAGACAAAATACTGAACAAAACCTCAAGTGTATATACTGACAAAATATAATCTCCAAAGATCGGAATGGAATATATCTGAATCAACAGAATTGACAAAACTAATAGAATAGTAAAGAAATAACGAACTGAAGTAACTAACTCAATGAATTGAACTGGATAGAAATAAACAAAACTAATACAATGAAATAATCGACTGAATCAAATGGTTGAGTTTAATTTCATACCGAGTGAGCTCAGAAATATAGATTGCCACACAGGTAAGTCAAAACAATGCCACACATGCAAGTCAAAATAATGCCACACAGGCAAGTCAAATGATGCCACACATGCAAGTCAACTGATGCCACACAGGTAACCAAAATAATGCAAATCGGATAGGTGTGTTTGGCACAACATCACCAATCCGCAGAACAAAAAACTAGGGTTAACCCATACGCCTCCCACAACAAAACACCAAATGGCCCACTTCCTATGGAGCCCAAAATAGAGACGTCGTGGACTAATCACACTGCCACAGAAAGTGTCATTCCTCTCGTGCCAAGATGACATGCCTGTGGTACCCCCACAGGTGGTTATAGCTCAGGTATACCCTACGGTATATTCTAACAAAAATACTATGTCACAACACATGCGATATAATACTAACAAAAGGGTTCTATATATACATGTTGAACCAAATCAAATTATAGTCACAAGGTCTCAAAAAGAAGGTAGCAACAGGTATCGCTCTACAATTATCAAAAATAAATACTAAACATGATATCCTAATTCAAAGAGTACAAATACGAGTCATGAGTGTCAACTCCAAAATGAAACTAATATATTTATTTCACATGAAACAATTATGTGAAATCATAACATAATTCGAAATAAGGAAACAAACGAAAAAATCAAATTTAACAAGAGTAACGCTGAAAGAGTACGTAATCCGTACCTGAGTTAAGCAACGTCAGACCCAAAAATATAATCTGAATATAACTCGTTAAATTCCTTCCGTCCGAACTAATTAAAAAAATAATAAATAACTACAATTAGTGAATTATTATTATTATTACCCAAAATATATTCCAAATATAACTTGTTAGACTCCCTCATTCCAACAAATTAAAATAAATAATAACTTATAAGTTTAATAATAATTTAAAATTAATTTTATAATTTTGTTAGACATGTATGACCACTAATATTTACATTATATTGTTATCACTGACTTTAGTTCAATTACCCAATTTAATTGCCTTAATACTTTATTATTTTACAATTCGCATGTGATCATTTATTGTTGGACAATGATACTAGTATGTCAGATCTCATTAACAAATAGTTTAAAATAAAGACCATTACATGCCCAGTATAGTCCCACGTTTCATGTTATTAAGTTTCAATCACTGCACACTCTGATTACTAACATATATATATATATATATAATATGTAACTTTGAGCTTTAACATGTGAGCTATTAACATTAGTGTCAAAAAAGAAACAAAACACCCAAACTGAAAAGAATAACCCAATCACAACAACAATAATCTTAGATTGTAGAATAAGAAGAAAAAAACACGCTTACATTTAAATATATAACTTACTTGAAATTAAATCTCAATTTCTTATTCCTTCATCTTTTACAAAAATATAATATGATCTCTCTTTTTCTTCTTTCGTAGCAGCCTTGTTCGTCTTCTTTTTAAGTTTGTATATTGAAGTAATATTAGGTTTAGCTATTTATTAGTTAAGTTTCCCTAATAAACTTCTAATTGGGTTAATTTAATATTAAGGCCCAATTTTAATCACATAATATTATCTATTACTTATTAATATTTATTAGCCCACATAATTTAAATTACTACTTTGACCCAATTAAAAACAAAGTCAAATTAATATGTTTTAAAATTAATTTTTTTTTGCGGGTATTACATCACCTACCCATTAAAAAGGATTCTGTCACAGGAATCAAAAGAATGGAAAGTTCCTAATTACCAAAAAGATGCGGATACTCCGCTCGAATAGACTCCTCCATCTCCCAAGTGGCTTCCCGCTCCGGATATTTTATTATTTTTTTCCTCAAAATTTTAACAAATGGGATTATCTTTCTCCTCATACCCCACAATTGACAATCTAACATTACCTCAAGTTTCTCCCTTGTTCAAAATTGAAGAGGACGAAAGACTGAAAGAACCTGATTTGGATTCACTCAATTCCGACATCAGATGAATAAATTATAATTTTTTTAATGGACTACAGCGCGTATAAGTATATATTCTACTCGAAAATTCAACTAATCAAATTAGAATAGGATTAAAGTTACAACTTCACTCTTTAAATATAAATATAGCTCAATATAAGAGCTACCAAAACTCTAATGGACTTTCCATTTTTAATTTAATCGATTATTTAATTATCTACTAAAACAATTTAACTTTCCAAACAAAACAAAGGCGAAAAAAAATAGTCACTTACCTTTTTCAATTTGAATAAATTGCACAAAATAAAATTAATTAATATTTAATTTTTAAAAATATGGGTTATTACATTTTTCACCCCTTAAAAATAATTCCGTCCTCAGAATTCAAATAAGCTACAAAAAAAATAGTTACGACGTAGCGCCGCCATTTGTAACTATCAACGCGGATAAGTCTTTGGTCCACGTAATTATCAATGTATTTGTAAAAAATTCATCAGCTACCGTGCCAGGCCTTGGTAAGGTTCTTCGCGTTGCATCCAATTAGATCACATGATCCACCGTTGGTGCGGGCCGTCGCTAATATCTTTGAGTTTAATTCTTGTAAACGTACTCTTCGGAACATAATTCAAAATCACAAAAAATTTCTCTTTATCCAAATACGATTCAAATACCCAAAATATTTAAAATTATTTTTAATTCGTAAGACGTTTATGTTCCACACATGACAAGGATTTAACAAATTATTTTTATGTAATTTACATAAAATCATACAAAACTCCAAGGATATCGGATAAACCAAACAACTCAACAAATTATATCAACTTTTCGTAAATCCTCAAGAGCTTCAAAATATTCAAACCTCAATTCGAACTAGCTAGTTCTTAAATATTATTACACCAAAGAATATACTACTAAGATCTTTTTATCATCATATCAACTCTAAGTCAAATATTTTTCTATCTGCATAAGGAAACTATAAATATTAAAGAACTCTCAAAATCAATTGAATTTCATCACTTACTATCTAATCATATAATAAATCAATCATCCCTTATTGCAAACCTTAATCCAATAAATTTCAATGTCTCCCCATACTATCACAAAGAAAGTTCATAGAACATAACTCCAATATCCTACTAGAAAATAGCCACAAAATTGATCTTTAACTCCAAATGATTAATCTAATTACCTCAATCTATTCACAACTTAATAAAAATCAAAATCTAACCCAAATAAAATCCTCAATTCCAAAATCATAATGATTATCACAAAATAAAACAACTCTAACAAATAATTTTTCCCAAAATTAAATTCTCGTCGATACAAATACTCACATCATAATCTTATAATCATTTCTTAACTAAATAAAATATGACATTATTCTCCTTAATGATCCAATCACAATCCTTAACTAATATTATTGCTCCAACGCATAACAATAATAATCTTAAAAAATTATCTCGCCTTTCTCAAATCAACTACAACTCAAAGAGCTAAAAACACTTGGTAAAAATCTAGACCAACCAAACAGAGAACAAAATCGAATCAAACTCCTACGTCTACCCAGTGATTTACCCACAACTCACAGGTCAAACCTAAATAGGTTTTCTACAAGAAAGAACCTAAGCTCTGATACCATCTCTGTAACACCTCCTTCCCGAAAAGGAAAGGGAGGTCACGTGCAAAGCACAACGAACCTCAAAATAAGTAAACAGAGCACTAATGACTTCACATATTAATAGTGGTGATCTATTAATAAAGTACTAAATACAATTCTCCAAACAAAGTAAAAATAATCAAAACTTAAAATTCGAATCAACCTAGATGATCAAAGGTAACTCTCTCATCACACTAGCCCTGAATCACCCCTGCAAACCTACCCGAAGAAAAACATAACATGAGCCAATTACCCAGTACAGATACAGATATACAAAAGATATATAAATGATATACGAAATCAACTGAGACAAAATACTGAACAAAATCTCAAGTGTATATACTGACAAAATATAATCTCCAAAGATCTGAATAGAATATATCTGAATCAACAGAATTGACAAAACCAATAGAATAGTAAAGAAATAACGAACTGAAGTAACTAACTCAATGAATTGAACTGAATAGAAATAAATAAAACTAATATAATGAAATAAAAGGCTGAATCAAATGGTTGAGTTTAATTTCATACCGAGTGAGCTCAGAAATATACATTGCCACACAGGCAAGTCAAAACAATACCACACAGGCTAGTCAAAATAATGCCACACAGGCAAGACAAATGATGCCACACATGTAAGTCAACTGATGCCACACAGGCAACCAAAATAATGCCACACATGCAAATCACACATTGGACCGCGAATCCAAATGTATGCAAATCTGATAGGTGTGTTTGGCACAACATCACCAATCCGTAGAACAAAAAACTAGAGTTAACCTACACGCCTCCCACAACAAAACACCAAATGGCCCACTTCCTATTGAGCCCAAAACGGAGACACCGTGGACTAATCACACCGCCACGGAAAGTGTCATGCCTCTCGTGCCAAAAAGACATGCCTATGTTACCCCCACAGGTGGTTATAGCTCAGGTATACCCTACGGTATATTCTAACAAAAATACTATGTCACAACACATGCGATATAATACCAACAAAAGGGTTCTATATGTACATGTTGAACCAAATCAAATTATAATCACAAGGTCTCAAAAAGAAGGTAGCAACATGTACCGCTCTACAATTATCAAAAATAAATACTAAACATGATATCCTAATTCAAAGAGTACAAATACGAGTCATGAGTATCAACTCCAAAATGAAACTAATATATTTATTTCACATGAATCAATTATGTGAAATCATAACATAATTCGAAATAAGGAAACAAACGAACAAATCAAATTTAACAAGAGTATCGCTGAAAGAGTACGAAATCCGTACCTGAGTTAAGAAACGTCATACCCAAAAATATAATCTGAATATAACTCGTTATATTCTTTCCGTTCGAACTAATTAAAAAAATAATAAATAAGTACAATTTGTGAATTATTATTATTATTACCGAAAATATATTCCAAATATAACTTGTTAGACTCCCTCATTCCAAAAAATTAAAATAAATAATAACTTATAAGTTTAATAATAATTTCAAAATAATTTTATAATTTTGTTAGACATGTATGACCACTAATATTTATATTATCTTGTTATCACTGACTTTAGTTCAATTACCCAATTCAATTGCCTTAATACTTTATTATTTTACAATTCGAATGTTGTCATTTATTGTTGGACAATTATACTAGTATGTCAGATCCCATTAATAAATAGTTTAAAATAAAGAGCATTACATGCTCAGTATAGTCCCACGTTTCATGTTATTAAGTTTCAATCACTGCACACTCTGATTACTAACATATATATATATATATATATATATATATATATATATATATATATATATATATATATATACACTACATGTGATACTACTTATAATTATATAATATGTAACTTTGAGCTTTAACATGTGAGCTATTAACATTAAAGTCAAAAAAGAAACAAAACACCTAAACTGAAAGGAATAACCCAATCACAACAATAATTATCTTAGATTGTAGAAGAAGAAAAAAAACACGCTTACATTTAAATATATAACTTACTTGAAATTAAATCTCAATTTCTTGTTCCTTCATCTTTTACAAAAATATAATATGATCTCTCATTTTCTTCCTTCGTAGCAGCCCCGTTCCTCTTCTTTTTCAGTTTGTATATTGAAGTAATATTAGGTTTAGCTATTTATTAATTAAGTTGCCCTAATAAACTTATAATTGGGTTAATTTAATATTAAGGCCCAAATTTTATTCACATAATATTATCTATTAGTTATTAATATTTATTAGCCCACATAATTTAAATGACTACTTTGACCCAATTAAAAACAAAGTCCAATTAATATGTTTTAAAATTAAATTATTATTAATTTCCCAAGTATTACAATTACATCATAAGATCAACCTAACATGCTTGATCTTTCTATATTTATAGTCCTTGTACATCATTTCTTTTTAAGGACTTTACAAAGTTGTTTTGCTTATGTAGGATCAACCTAACACATTTGATCAATTCATTCTAAGTCCTTGTACATATGTTTCTATTATCTATCAAAGGATTTTACAGCTTTTCTGAATGAAGGCATACTTGCATATTCATTCATATATATATATATATATATATATATATATCATAATCAAATCATATGTAAATAGGAATAACATTCCCATGCTTATTCCTGACAAATATTACACAGGACAACAGATAGAATTTGAAGCTTGAAGACCGGAGGGCATGGTCCCATCTTTCTGACTTCGTACAACCTCTAATCCCATGTTATTGTGTAACTCTCGACAATGGTTGTTCGAAATAGGTCTTACATAACTCAGTCGGATGCCCGAATTGTAATTCTAAAAGTTCGAGCAAATATTACAATGCTCGCGTGCACGTACTTCAAGACGGCGGGACCCGCGAAGCCCGGGGCACCCCGAGCTGTAAGACCCCAAATTTTATGAAATAAAAGTATTCAATTTTTCTTATAATTACTATTCAGTAAATGGTTAAATTGATAAAAGTTAAAGTTAAGGGTGATATATGATTTTTTTTCAAAATATGCAAGTTGTTATAAAATACTCATTTCTATCGGGGAATATTCGTTTGGTTGTGGAATATTATTTCGCTTGGGAATATTCATACGATTTGCCAGTAGCCTTTTGTGGGCCCCATAACTGAAAAGCGATTGGATGAAGAAAACGACAAGTATAAGTTGTTTACAAATAAGCGTGTAGTGGTTACCAAGTTATCTTGTTGGAATACCCGTTGGTTTAAACACAAGATGTCTGGCGTTGTTGCATAGTAGCACACCAGATTGCACCAATTATTGATTCTTACGTGAGAAGAAGGCACTACTCAATAATTGTTACAATAATTATTGCTCAAGATTTTATTTTATTGATTCAATAATTGCTACGTTGATATTTTATATTACTGCTGTTTTAATAATTGTCACTACACAGTATTTTCTATTATCGAAGCATTAATTCATATTATTTGAATAATATTATTAGATAGCATTATTGACAATGTCTAGAAAGTTCTGTCTAAGGAGAGGTTTGGTCACCTAATTGCGCGCCAGTAAGGAGAAATTCTTATTGGAAAGCCACTTCTTTCCTAAAAACTGTCTGGTTGTCATTATTGTGATTCTGTAATATTATTTGTGAATAATTAATTATTGATTTATATGATGAGGAAAATATTTATTTTATGTGGATATAGATGGAGAAAATTTTTAAAGTGACAATTGTTGAAAATTGATATTTTATCTTTTCTGATAAAATAATATTTTATTATATTTTTATAATATAATAATGATGATATTTTTACAATGAATGTGTGATATATGAGTATATGAGGAGGAAGAGTATTTTTGT
Source organism: Panax quinquefolius (assembly GCA_020205615.1). Classification (NCBI taxonomy): domain Eukaryota; kingdom Viridiplantae; phylum Streptophyta; class Magnoliopsida; order Apiales; family Araliaceae; genus Panax; species Panax quinquefolius. The sequence continues at coordinate 84,832,295 of CM035172.1, read as the reverse complement.
TGCATTAAATGATTAACACATGTTTTGTGTGTCGGTGGACCCCATTTCTTGACTGAAATTTGATTATAGCATTTAAATTGTCCGTTTATGGATTTCGGTCAATTTCTGTTTGGAATTTGAAAGAATTTTCTTCTGCAAAGTTGTAGAGAATTGAATTTCCTATTAATATTCAAGAGATTCGATTTTTCTGATAAAGGGCTATTTATTATGAATTATTGAAGTTCTATTGTTCCGAAATAATTAATTTTTGAAAGTTTTAATTAATTTTAATAACAAAAACGTTTTTGTTATGTTTGGGGGGTCCAGTGGTGGTTGAAAATAGCTGAAATCAGTTGTTAAAAGTGTGCGTAAGAAAATTTTATAAATATAATATTATTATATTCAATTTTCTACTTTGGTGTTCTAAGCAATTTTCTATAAATAGAGTGCTTAGGTTAGAATTGAAAATCACACCAAAAACTAAAGATTTCTCTCTCTTTCTCTCTCTATAATATCGAGCGTATTTTTGTGAGTATTTTAGTACTTTGAGTATTGCTATACGGTGTAAGTTCGTTCAGCGTTATATCTGACATTCTAGTACTTCTCTTTCGAGGTGAGGGATTGTAAGGGATAGTAAGGGATTTTAAGGGATCGAAAGGGATGTTATTTTCTTCGTAAGTGATATTATTTCTTCAATATCAATATGTTAAAATATTGGTTTGAACTTTTTATCAAATTTGGAACTTTTTAATGTCGGGGTTACTATTCATGAGTTACTATTCACGAGTTACTATTTATAAGTTACTATTCACGAGTTACTATTCACGATTTACTATTCATGATTTACTATTCATGAGTTACTATTCATGAGTTACTATTCATGGGTACTATTCACTACAAAATTGGTTTCTTTTTCTAACCAAATTATAGTTGATTTATGAATATTACTCTGGAAATTAAATCTATATATTGATTATATTGATTTTATTATCATATATAACATTTTTATAACCCTGATGTTGAAATTCTCTTTCACTGGAGTGTAAAGATGGGTAAATTATTGGTATGATCATGACTAGGGTTCTCTTTGGCCGGTAGTGAAAAGTTGAATTGTGACTGGTATGATCATGACCATTGAATTTATAATTGAATATCTTTAGCTTAAGTGCAAAGTTGAATTGATCAACATGGTTATAATTATTGATTATATAAATTCTGAAATGATTATATGTTTCTTTGAGATATGAATATCTTTGGCCCATAGTGCAAAGATGACTTATTGATGAATATCTTTGGCCCGTAGTGCAAAGATGAATTATTGATGAATATCTTTGGCATGTAGTGCAAAGATGGTCTGTTGATGAATATCTTTGGCCCGTAGTGCAAAGATGAATTTATTAGTATGATTATGAACATGAACTGTGATTTGGTATAACAATGATCTTTGATGTTTCAGGTGATGAAAATTATCTTTGTCCTGGATGAGAAAAATGAATTTAAAACAACAATTACGATTATGAGTTATACATGTGATTATGGACAGGAATTCTTTATTGATGTTACAGGGATAAAACATTGTTGATGGACTTTTAACATGGAGAAGATAATAGACTTTACAGTCTATTTTACTCTTCTAATGGATTGTTCGTTCCGCTGCAACTATGGTTGAAAAGTTTTATCATCTACCATATGTTCTAAATCTCTGATTTATTACTGATGAAGATTACTGATAATATATTTATCTTTAGTCATAATATTCTTTACTGAGCTAGTTGTGTTCACCCTTCTGTTTCACAATTCCTTTCAGGTAATAAGAGTGTAGCTGGGTCGAGCGGGGGTTACAGGAGAATAGAATGGTGGTCATCATTTAGTAGTTATATTTGGTGAATCAGATAGGGTGAGGCAAACCCAACGTTGGAAGGGTGTTTTGCCACTATCATACAAGATGTCTAATGACATACAACCTTGTGTCATCATAAGACAGGGATGTGCTCATCCACTTGCTGAGTATATATACGAGCACTACCAATATAATCTTGGTGTTTGTTTGAAGTATAATTCTCAATTAGAGACAGTGGAGATAATGATATGTCAAGAGAAGACTCACCATTGGGAAGAATATGATAGTAATCTTCTCATTTTTCTTTGGGGTCTATTGGGTCAACCAAGGATAATTCTGTGGGCATATGATATCTATCATAACTTAGATTCATGGCCTCCTATGTACGAAGGTTTCCTTGAGCACTTCCCAAAGATTTTAATTTCTAAAACGGTTCTAGATTGTACCTTTATGTAAGGTATCACTGTGAGGTACTGTCCATAGTTGGGACATGAGTCATAGTTGGTATTAAAACTCACAACATATGTGTTGTTGTATTTTGCACGACAATTGTTGTAATAAAGTTGTAGTTGTTTTTTGTACCATGTATTTGGCGACTCAGAATGGGTTGGATGGAATGGACCTATTTTGGGGTCATCACACGAGCAGCCACAGGTACATCCGCGGCTTTCTCATCCTCTATAAATACAGGGCTTGGGGTGGCCACTTTGTAAGAGAAAAAGGCGAGGAAGCCCTGTCAAATTTGCTCTGTACTCATCCTACACTGAGTGCTTTCTCATTTTAAACACTTGTGAGCTCACATATAGCAAATTTTTGTACCAGTGGGAGCCGAGTGTTCATCCCTTTAAATATATAAAAGTCTTCTTTGGCAGCCCACTGTAAGCCTTCTCACACACTTTATAGCCTTTCTCTTCATCTTTGCACACACCATTCTTCACGTTGAGAGTCGTGTTGCGTGTGTTTGCCCGAACTACGATCCGTTGATTAATTTTAGTTTGTATATATATATATATATATATATATATATACACACACACACACTTATATATATTTTTATATATGGACTAACATTATCGAGTTATGCCTCGATTGAGCCTAGACTTCGGTCTGGAGCATTTATTTGCCTTCGTATATATATACTTATATATATGAACTGTGTGTCGAACTTTGTTTGATGAGCCTGGATTTTACATTTTCAACATTTACTGCTTTAATATATATATATATATATATACGGTCCGTCTCTAAAGCGAACCTTAAAGAGCGAACCAAAGACGAACCGTCGTCTTTGGTGTCTATGGCGACGGTTCGATCCGTCGCCATAGCCATGTAGTCTTTGACGACGGGTCGAACCGTCGCCATAGACACCAAAGACGACGGTTCGTCTTTGGTTCGCTTTTTAAGGTTCGCTTTAGAGCCTCTCCGTATATATATATATATATATATATATATATATATATATATATATATATATATATATAAATCAACTGTTATTCGGACTTTTGTTCGATGAGCCCGATTTACATCCTAGATGCGTTGCGCTTTATATATATATATATATATATATATATATATATATATATATATATATATATATATATACATGTAGTCCCGCTGTAGAGTTTACTTCGTGGCGGTTGATTGCTTTCACAACTTTATTTATATTTCGATCCCCATGGAGGTGCTTCTGTGGTGGTGGTTGATCATATATATATATATATATATATATATATATATATATATATATATATATATATATAGCTTTTTTATATATACATGCTTACTGCTTTATTATCAATTGCGGCATTATGTGAGCCTAGGAATCATGTTCTCACAGATTCAGTCTACTGGATCTAGATTTAGTTTCTGTGATGGACATTTTCAGCTGTAAGCAGCTTGTAAATTTATTCACGGTGTTTAGATTTCCTTAGATGGTTTTCATACCCACGAAGAGTTCGGCACTATTTTGTACATTATTTTATAGAAGATGCTTCGCATCTCAAAAAATTAAAAACAATCAAGCCGAACACTTAATAAAAAATGGGAGTATAAAAGGTTTTAATTACTATTGAGCACAAGGGTTTGAAAAACCTCTTTTATAAAACATCACTGTCATATCTTGTTTAAAACTAAATTTTTACCCAAATTCAAACCTTGTGTATATAGGTGTGAACGAGGCCTCACACTACTTCCAAATAATAGCACATTGACCCACACACACACATTCATATAACAGTTTCTTGAAAAGTGACGGTCACCGTGGTATCACAGATGTCGGGGGGTGCCTAACACCTTCCCTCCGCATAATCAAGTCCCCGGACCCTAATGAATCTTGGTTTCACCGACCCGTTTAGTAGTGTCACATCACTGGGTTAATGTGCAAACCTTTTCTCAGTTGTGTTGGTACAACCATATAAAAAACCAACTGGCGACTCTTAACAGTCCATCGTCGACATTATACATGTCGGACCTTTTTCACTTATTTTTTCAAACAAATCTCACCTAACATGAGAACACCAAAGAACAAGTAACGAAAAGGGATAAATAAAAATTTCGACGTCGACAGGTGGCGACTCTGCTGGGGATAACAGTAAGAGGACTTAAGCCGCTATTACAAATCTTTTCAAAATTGTTATATGCTTGTGTGTGAATGTTGCATTTACATTTATGATGAATGTGTACGAATGCATAAATTTTTCTGCGCTTAATGCTTTACACTATATCTGCTTGTGGTATTAGTGATTCGCACATGTCATCATTTTCATAAACGGTGAGACACGTTGTATGTGAATGTATGTTGTGTGGTTCCTCCATTAGGAGGCTATCCTGTCGGTGTTTGATTACTGGACTCGTAGGAAGACTAATTCCAACGAGGCTCAGGAAAGGCACCACCCAAATTCGCTCCAGTTGAAAGACCAGATTAACTTCCCATCGAGTAAATTGCGATGATTTGGGAACCTTCATGCCAAAAAGCCGCGAGAGTAACCTAAGATAGGTCAGGCTCTGATAAACCAAACGCGGAGGAAAGTCTCTTCATACTTTCTCATTTCAAATTACTTGTAAAGTTAATTACTTGTAATTTCATTCCATATTCATCTCCATGTAATGAGAAATATGAAGAAACATGTGTACATACATAAATTAACATGTTATCCTGTATTATAAACAGCTAACATCCGCCTTGCAGGATAATATTCCTAGAACGGATACATATCATGTAAACATTTACACATTCCCTAAAGACTAAACTATGCAAGTCTTTTGCAAGGAAGCAATCAGACCTATTACCCGATTAAAATCCAAAAAGGCTACGAGCCTACAGTCAATTATGTCGTCGTCAGACCAGACTGACCTTAATCTAGTTTCGCGCAAAGAATTTGATGGATTAAATAAACGAATCACGAATTTGGTTGTTCTGCTTAAAGAACTACACCAATCTACGCATGGTACGAGGATACCTATACATGCTGAATCCTCTGCACAAGGAGGAACCCAAGGTCTTGATAAAGCCATTATAGAACCTGAACATTAGTTGGATATGACCAACAAAATTTATGATACCACCCATCTCATAGGAGATCCAGACACCAGTGACATCAGGAAGAAAGTCCTTCAAATGGAAGAAACCCTTCGTGCAATCAAAGGAATTGGAGTACACGGAAGTGTCTCAAATGCTGACCTTTGTATATTCCCTGGTGTTCATTATCTAGAAAAATTTAAAACTCCTAACTTCAAAATATATGATGGGTTAGGAGATCCCTACACACATTTGAAGGTGTTCATTGGAGAACTTGGATCTTATGCAGAGGACGAGAAGCTCAGGATGCAGTTATTCCAAAAGAGTCTGACTGGAGAAGCCCATTCGTGGTATACCAGATTAGACAACTCAAAGATCCATAGTTGGGAGGAGCTAGCTCACGCCTTCCTCACTCAATACAACTTCCAGTCTTAGATGGCTCCTGACCGGTACCAGATTACCAAGGTCAAGAAACTATCCAATGATCCTTTTAGAGAGTATGCTTCAAAGGTGGAGGTGCCTTGCTACTCAAGTTATTCCTTCCATGACAAAATCAGAAATGGTCATGACCTTCATAGACATACAAGAAGCTCCTTTCTATGAAAGAGTCTTTTCTGGCATTGGTAAACCATTTTCAGAAATGATTAAACATGGGGAGATGGCTGAGATGGGATTGAAGACAGGGAAGATTCAAGACCTAGCTACCCTTAAAGCTGTTGCTGAGCACATCCAATCCGAAAATTATGGAAACAACCCCCAGAGGGTCCATAAAAAGAAAGAGGAGGATGTTTCGTTGATACTACAGGGTCAAAAAGGAAATCAAAATATGCATATCCAGAGGAGAAATTACACTCCCTTTCAAGCACAATCTTCAAACCCTCCATTGCCAAAAGGTGGAGAATTCAAACGCCCTCAAGTGTTCACACCCTTAGGGGACTCACTCGAGAACATTCTCACTCTTTTGACGACTCAAAAGAAAATTACGCATCTTCTTCCACCAGTCAACCCTAATGGGAGGGGTTTCAATGTTGCTCGAAAATGTGCTTATCATGCCGGGGGACTTGGACATGATACTCAAGATTGTTGGGCCTTGAAACACAAGATCTAGGATTTAATAGACAACGGTGAGATCGTGGTCACCAAACCATATCAACCTCACGTATAAGACAACCCTCTTCCTCAACACAAAGAGGAAAAGGTCAACATGATTAGTTGGAGCAATGGACAGAGTTCCCATCTTAACGGTGAATCATCCTAGATCATCAAAGACGGTGTTGACAAATGGGATTATGCAAAGTTCCAGTTCGCAATGGAACGAAAGATGACAGATCTGTGTAAACAGATTGAGCAATTGGCAGAACTGGTAACCTATCAGCATGAAGTCACACTCCAATTAGTCAGCCAGAAGCATGCTAGTCTGCTCCCTTTTGTTGTGAATACTCCCCCATCACCTTCAGAGAATGAAACACTGGAAGACAAAGTGATGAAGAGAGCAAGTGCCAAAGCCCGTAGGGATTTTGCCAATAAAAGGGAATGTACATACCTGTGCCAACCTATGGAAGAGATACTTCAGATGTTGATCAATGAAGGAAGGATCACTTCCCTTCTGCCTCTAATTAATCCCTGTTCAGGACGGTTTAATTCTAATGGAGTATGCCAATATCACTCCCATTCTCATGGCACACAAAGATTTGAAGAATGATGGGCACTCCGCCACCTTATTCGTAATCTAATCATAGCGGTGTGTCCTGCCATTTAGCAGTACGCATTGATATATATGTTATTTGAGAGTGAGAATACTTGTCCTACTAAATGGAAGGGATTGGTAGTAGTTATATCTATTGAGGCTGATGGGACTGTCAAACCTTTCACAATACAAGCAATTCAACTCAAAGGAATTTATAATCCTTTGAAAGTGGCTGCTCTAGAGCCAATCAACTTGCCATTCAGAACACAATATCATGTTATCAGCTTACAAAAAGTTCCATGAATTATGGAGATGCTGAAGGATCCACCTCTCATACAACTATTGTAGTGTCGAAGGAGAATCCACTGTATCTTCCCCAATGGGTGATGAAGTCTACCATAAAATCAAATGGGAAAATACTCATAGAGAAGATTGAAAAATTCCTCCACACTATGGGTCATAATGAAGCCAAGGTGGTTTTAAGCTTAGGAGAAGCTCCACACAAAATTTTAATCATGGACTTGGTTTTAACTTTTGAGGATCACAAGAAGATCTTACTGAAGGTTTTGGAAGAAGCCTACTTGCCGACATCAGTGATGTGGAAAAATTTCAATATTTGGTTGATCACATTTTTAACAACAATGTGATATCCTTCACTGATGACGACATACCACCCGAAGGGACCGGTCATTGCAAGTCGTTGCACATTGTGGTTTTGTCCTCCAGATACATGTTTGCTGGAGTCTTGGAGGTTCATCTCTGAATATCTGTCCTTATGCTACTTTGTTGAAGATGAACATAAATTTTAAACGGATCCGAAGTAGCCATACGATCATTAAAGCTTTCGACGGATCCCGCCGAAATTCAGTCGGAGAGATTGAGCTGCCAATCGAGATTGGTCCGCATACATTTTGTATATCTTTTCACGTGCTCAAAATAGATTCAGGATACAACCTGCTATTGGGAAGACCGTGGATTCATATGGCTGGGGCCATCCCCTCCACTCTTCATCAGTAATTGAAATACATCATTAATGACAGCCTAGTCACGGTTAATGCTGAACCAGAATGTCCTAAACAAAGTGACATGCCTCTCATCATTTTCAATGCAGAAGTTTAGCCGGTCAGTTTTCATGCCCTGGAGGTGAACAACAATCATTACTACCCTATTGGGGTGCCACCTCTCACACCCAAGATTTTTGCCGAAGTAATGTCGGCTATTCAAGAAATGATATCTTTGGGTCATTAGCCGGGACAAGGGTTGGGCAAAAGTCATCAGGGTATTAAGCACCCAATTCAAGTGATCAGTCAAACTGGGATAGCTGGACTGAAATATTCTGCCAGTTTCAGTCAAAGGAATCCACATAAGCATCATCATATTCCTCCAGCTTTAGTTACACGACGATTGCCTCCACCTACAAATCCCGAGTCTGCACAATCTCTTGTAAAGGTGCCAGCCAGCGTAATGGCTATGTTATTTCCCAAGCTGATACCGATAAAGGAGAAAGAAGTCTTTGTTCCATACCCCCCAATGGAAGAAGAGGAACGAAGAATTAAGCAAGACATCGTCAGAATGATGTCAGGCATACGCATCATTGTCCATGATGAACATACGAACAGATACACCCCAGACGATGATTGCCCAGACGTAATGGTCATCATTCGGGAGAAGGAGGACGATGACAGCCCCTACATCACTGCAATCCACCATGCCTTTTCCCTCGACAATTGGAGCATCACTCCTTACATTGGTTGATGAGGGTAAAACGGGCAGGAACTCTTTCTGCCCTGTAGATATCATAACTGCTTACTTTTCTGTACAGTATTAGCAGTTGTTTTGTCAGTACATGCTAACACTTTGTATGATTAAACCATTTAATGTATACTAAGTGAAAGTATATTTTGTTTCAGGAACCTGAATTTAGATGTGCATGTACTTGCTGATAAGATGCCTCTTCTTCACAAGGATTGTAACTTTGATGTAGGGTTAGATTCAGCCTTGATGGAAATACCTGAGGACATTGAGGTGCCTCTGGAGATTAAAGAATGGTTCGAAGATAAACCTATACCCAACCTTGATCAAACCACTTCCTTCAATCTCGGAACCTTAGAAAGCCCTAAGTTAATCTAGATTGATTCAGACCTTACCCCAAACCAAAGGAATGACATGGTTACGCTACTAACCCAATTCCAGGATGTGTTTGCATGGTCTCATGAAGACATGGTGGGTTTGTCCACTGACATTGTTCTTCATCGCCTTCCCATTAAAGAGGGATTTAAGCTAGTCAAGCAGAAGCTCAGGTGATTGAAACCTGAGTGGAGTTTAAAGGTGAAAGAAGAAATTGTGAAACAATTTCAAGCTGGTATTATCATGCTGTCCACATATCCTGAATGGATATCCAACATCGTTCCCGTACCTAAGACTAGAAGAAAGGTGTGAGTTTGCATGGATTACCGGGATCTGAATAAACCTTGCCTTAAAGATAGCTTTCTCGTGCCATTTATCCACATTCTCATTGACAATACTGCTCAATACGGCATGTACTCCTTTGCGGATTACTTCACAGGATACCACCAGATTATGGTTGCTGAGGAAGATCGTGAGAAAACTGCTTTCATCACGCCTTGGGGAACCTTTTGCTATAGATGATTGTCATTCGGCCTCATCAATGCCGGAGCCACTTATCAATGAGCTATGATGTCTCTTTTCCATGACTTAATGCATAAGGAGATAGAGATCTACGTGGATGACATCATTATCAAATCCCGAAGGGAAGAAGACCACTTAGACCATCTCAGAAAGCTCTTCAACAGGTTGCGTAAGTATAACTTGAAGTTGAATCCAGCCAAGTACGCCTTTGGCGTTAAATCTGGCAAGTTGCTAGGATTCCTAGTCAGTCACAAAGGGATTGAGCTGGATCCCACCAAAATCTAGGTCATGATGAAAATGCCAATTCCTCAGACAGAGAAGGAAATACGGGGATTTTTGGGAAGAATAAACTTCATTAACAGGTTTATTTCTCAACTCACAGCAACCTGTGAGCCTATCTTCAACTTGTTAAGGAAGAACTCCTCCATAAAATGGAACGACGAATGCGAGAAGGCCTTCCTCACAATCAAAGAGCAGCTAGTCAAAGCTCTTATTTTGGTACCGCCCAGGGATGATGTTCCCCTATTCATGTACTTGTCCATAAGTGACAATGCCATGGGCTGTATGCTGGGATAGAAAGACGATAGAGGCCAAGAACGAGCTATCTATTACCTCAGCAAAAGATTCAGTAGTAGTGAACATAAGTACATTCTGATTGAGAGGACTTGTTGTGCTTTAGCATGGGCTTCCATGAGGTTATAGCATTACCTCCATGGTCATACAACCCATCTTATATCCCGCGTGGATTCTCTCAAGTTTGTGTTTAATAAACCCATGTTAAATTGCCGGCTGTCCAAATGGCAGTTGATCCTACAACAATTTGATATCCTCTACGTGACACAAAAGTCCATTAAAGGTCAAGAAATTGCGGATCAACTTGCCGCCGCACCTGCAGGGGACTTAAAACCCTTGGAAACCTACTTCCCAGATGAAGGGGTAATGGCAATTCAGCAACACCATCAGTACGATAAATTTCATACATGGAAAATGTATTTCGATGGCGCTGTTAATATCGAAGGTTCTGGAGCTGGAGTCGTTCAAGTATCCGATACGGGAGAGTAGTATCCCGTCACCGTCAAATTGCAGTTTGTCAGCACCAACAACACAGTTGAGTAGGAAGGCTGTCTCATGGGGCTAAAACTTGCCCGTTCAATGGGCATCAGGTGGTTAATTGTATTTGGGGATTCGGAGTTGGTAATCAGACAATCCATGGGAATCTATCAAACCAAAGAGCTACATTTGCTGCTTTACTGTAAAGCCCCCAAATCAAGGTACTTGAAACCTGAACTCGGTGCTTTACGATACCATTTCTATGAGCGGAATAATACTAATAATAATAGCAATAATATAAATATTGAACTTAATTTACATAATCCTCAGAGTCTAGCTCCCAAGTACGTAACCTTTATTACATTCACTACATAGCATGATAGATAATATATGTCATTGTCTTAATAATATCCAACTATTACATAAGATAACATTGCAATCATTTTGCAACCTTTCATTTTCCCTTGTTGTTAGAAGAGCCTTCAGTTTGTTCACACTTAGCTGAAAACATTTAAATTAAGCAAGGATGAGCATTTGAGTTCCCAACACGTAATAACAATTATAAATATTAGCTGAAAGGATTAAATGTTTTATTTGTACTACCCCTCTACAACAATTCAATAGTTGTGAAGTAATCTGAACCGATAATAATAACATAACAACTCTCTATCAAATTTTTGAAACTACGTATTGACTATAAATAGGGTTAAGGTGACATACTATGAACATTGTTTTAAATTTTTGATAAGGTTAAACAGAACTTCATTTGCAAACCGTCATAACTTACGGGCACGGGGGGTGATCAGCCCGTTATGCCCTGTATTGATCAATACTACATGCAAGAACGATATTATCGTTCACTCTATCCACCTTGGGCGCATAAAAGTTTTCCCTTGATCGGGATGTTCATACTTAGTCTGGAATCCTAACCAAAACAATTTGATTGGATACAAAAAGGTTTTAGCATATTCAACGATATTTCTAAATCTGTGTCTAGCTGGTCAAATAGCTTAGAGGTATATATATATATATATATATATATATATATATATATATATATATATATCAACATGTGTTTATATACAATGATTATCCAAGTGGGGACACTTGAATAATCATATTTAAAAATTAACGAACAAAATATATATATCTGAATTACAGTATAGTAACATGTTGATAATCAATGATCGAATATAACATATATAACAATAGGGTTTATAATCTAGTATAATAATAATATAATTTTGAAACATTCTTACTCATGTCCATTGCATAAAGGAAATGCAAAGGTATGATACTTGCCTGATACGATGCTTACAATACGCAACTTAGTTTTTATCTTTCGTATAACAACCTAGCAGTAATAAGATCATTTTACTAATTATAATAACATATTGTAACACATAATAATACTGCATATTGCAGTCAGCACATAACCTAATCACATTGTCACTCATATTCAACAGTCATTGAATCATAAACAAACATTAATACATTCAAATTATCTAAGTCCAAATCAATTTTTGAAACATATCGGTCTACCAACGGCTTTATCGGGTAATTATCGAGTCTAAGACTCTATTCTGTAGCTCAATATCTATAAGTATCAGTCATATTATTTTTAAATGACTTATAATAATTTTTAAACATTCATTATAATTTATCGTGAATTTTCAAACATCGGAATCATTATTAAATGATTTAAATATTAAAAATTCTATTATCATTAATATTTAATTAATATTAAACTATTAATGAAACCATTGCCAAAATGTTAAAGTTATTTATAATAACTCAAAATATTTTTAAAGTACTAATATTACCCTTAAATGATTTTTAAAACATTTAAAATCATTTTTAAATAATTACCATTAATATTAAAGTATTAATGTATTATTATTCAAAATATTAAAAGTCATTAAGTATAACTTAAAATATTTTTAATTTATTTATATCATTTTTAAATGATTTTTAAAATTAATAAAACAATTTTTAAGCTATTTATTTAATATAATTATTAAATAAATTTAATATTATTAATATTAAATTAATATCATTAATATTAAATTATTAATAAAATTATTCTTTAAATATTAAAAGTTATATTTTATAACTTAAAATATTTTTAAACACTTTTTTCATTTAAAATGATTTTTATAATATTAAAATCATTTTTAAACTAAATTATTTAATATAATTATTAAATAACTTTAATAATACTAATAATAATTAATTAATGAAATTTACCTTTAAATTTTGAAAGTTATATTTTATAACTTAAAATATTTTTAAATATATTATTATTATTTAAAATGATTTTTTAATATAATAAAATCATTTTTAATTTATTTATTTAATTCATTTATCAAATAACTTAATTATCATTAATATTTATTTATTAATGAATTTCATCACAAAATATTAAAAGTCATTAAAATAACTTAAAATATTTTATTATATCCTTATATAATTTTAAATGATTTTTCAAATATTAAAATCATTTTTAAATAATTTATTTAATATAATAATTAAATAAATTAAATAACTCTAATATTTCAAAAATATTAAATATTTATAAAATATATTAAAAATAATTAAAACTTATTTTGGACTTTAAATTAATTTTAATAATTTAATTTGTATTTTTAATAATTAAAACTAATTTTCTATAATTATTTAATATAAATATAATTTTTATCAATAATCTGTCGCTAAAGACCACCTATAGCGACAGAACCGTCGCTATAGGTGTTCTTCATGATTATTAATAAAACCCAGAACTCATATGCAGCTATTATGGTTACTACTTTGACCAACTATTAATCTTAATCTATGATGATTCAAGGCATTCTTGTGGTCCAATCTTAAAGTGCTAGTGCAAGACTACAATATTCAACAACAAACATATTCATAACATGCATAACAAAGGAGATCTAAGAGCCTAAAGTAGCTGTCAGAGGTTGTTCTTCATTTCTGGGTTGCCCAGAAATGAAGAACAGTTCAAGCATGCATGTTTGGGCTTCCACAACTTGAAATCCGTATATTTTTTTTATGATCTATAAGCTACAGTGTTTAGTCAGTATATAAATGAAGAGATGTAACACAAAACATCAACAGAATAAACTTCAAATCTCCGGTCAAACCATGTCAGAACACGTGTCCATAGGTTTTCTGGGTTGCCCAGAAAATCGGATCTGTGATCATGCTACCTACTTCGACCAGCCACTAAATCCAGTGTATTTGATATATAGAGGTTATAAAAACATGAATATAAAGTTATCATAACATACTACAACTTAGACTCAAGATCCATAACAGAACCTCAAAGTACTGTCAGATCTAATGCTTATCAAATCTTGTCGATATTGCAGAACTACTGGTTACCCAGATTCCTCTCCGTCATGCCCGGTCAACGGGGTTTTACCAAGAATAACTTACGATCTAGACATGTAATCACAGTGGTTCCACTTCCAGATTAAAGAACATATAACAAGCTATAGATTACAACTTTAAAACATCAAAAATCAAAAACATGCAGAGATCTACAGCCACGGACATTCATTGTTAGACCACAAAACAATTTTCATCCAGATTTTGCAAAACTTCAATCCGAGCCTCTAGATGATATGGATCTAACATCTAGCAACCCAAATCATCATTATATAATATATATATATATAACATGTTTTTACAATAAATCTTAACATCTAACATCCATATCAAGACCAGATTATAGCTAGGGTTTTATACCTTTAAATGAACAAAATATGAGAGCTTGAGAGAGTTTAGATGGGTGTTGTGCAAAAAATAACCTAACAAATGATCATTTCTCTCTTTCAAATCTATTTATATAAGTGGTATATGCATGAATTGGCTGAGCTAGAGGCTGATATGTGCCAATTTAAGTCAAATGGGGTTGTTGGATTTGGTCACCAACTTCAGCTAATGTCAAAACCTACTTGCTAGCTTCAATTATGCACAAAAGGGGTATAATGGTCAATTAGCTGGAAATTTTAATGGCACATTGGTCAATTAGCAAACCCTCAGGCTTTAACCCTTAGGGTTTAAACCTAAGGTTTAGCACAAAATAAATTTCTAGGTTTTCATTTAGGGTTCAAAATAAAATAAAATTTTAGTTTCTAAAATTTATAATTAGGGTTTAATATCACTAATTATAATTAACCTTGCTAATTAAACAATTAGGGTTTACAATTTTGATAATTAGGGTTACCAAATTATAATTAAGGTTTCTAATTACCAATTTAGGGTTTAAAAATTTAGGATTTCCATAATTAACAATTATATTTCTAATACTTGTTAATTAATCACATTAACACAATTACCAATAAATCTTGAACTCTAATTTGAGTTTCAAATTAGGGTTTTACAATAACTTAGGATTTTTTAAATATTAATTAGGGTTTTTAAATTTTAATTAGGGTTTACCTAATTAATTATAAAATCATATAACTCATTTATATAATAGTACTTAAACTCACAATTGATTTTCAAATTAGGGTTTCCAACAGTAAAACTAGGGTTTTCAAATACTGCACCATAATTGACCAATCATTATCAATACATATATACAGTACATATTTATAGCACTGAAAAATCAAAATATAATTAATATTATATTATTATTCTCATTCATTGATCAAAATCCAAAATTAGGTTTGGATTCCATATCGATTTATTCTTCATATATTACATTATTAATTAAGTTAAAAGTCATTAACTTAATTAATCTAACATAAATTCAGTATAATAAAATAAATAGTTATTATAATAATTCTAAAAATCATTTCATATATTATTTAAATAATATATAATTATATTTTTATGGAAAATAATTAATAAAACCTTTCTACTATAAAATTAATTATTATAAGAATATACATTATAATAATCAATAATTCTAAAATAAAATTATTTGTATACATTCATGTAATAAATATATTTTTATTTATTACATAATTACATACGCTTTATCTTGTACAAATCCTCATCTTTAAAATAAATAAAAAATTTATACGCAAAATTTTTGATTTATTTATATAGAAAATATCGAGTTGTTACACTTACCATCGGCAAGTTTTACAGATGGCTTTGGAGTTCAAAGAAATCTTCTTTCTACATATTCCTCGTAATAGGAATGACTTTGCAGACACGTTAGCAACTTTGGCCTCCTTGATTCACATGCCAGACAAGGAACACATGCCAAGCGTCACATTTGCACTGAATAAGGCACTAGCATATGGGAACTATGTTGGAGAAGTATCGAATGAGCTACCTCCCATCCAACACCCTCGGTATTATGTTGGTCGTTTTATCGATCAATATATGCGTGCAAGTATACACGGTCAACAAGTAATAAAGAGTAAGTAAAGTATCGTTCCCACGGAGAATTAACTAATAAAGTTCACCAAGCACTAGCCCATAACCATTTCAGTCTTATTTAAATGAATGATTTGATATTTTATATTTAAACTATGAAATTAAATAAACCTAACTATTCCTAGAGTGAGACTAGATAATGAAGACTTGAGATTACAATTTCATCTATTGAATCATTTAAATCAACGCACTCCCTGTTAAGCCAAATTACTTGCACTGGATTGCTAGTCGAGAACACGAAAGTAAAGTACAGCCATATCTCAATGTACCATACCCATATCACATATAATCCACAATTGATAGAATACACATGAACACCCACATTACCTAAACCACTATATGTCTGTGTGATTTACAAATAATTAGGGTATAAGCCCAAATTCTCAATTGACTACGAGCGATGCCACTGCATATGTCTATCCTAAGCATGAATCATACATTCCATCACCATGTAGAACATACAAACACAAGCTATCAAGATCAAATCTAAACCCATACTTCATCTTTCAAGTTCATATGGGTTATCACAGTAATTGATGGCCAATTAACTAAGAAAATAAGCATAAATCTTAATAGACAATCCCATAGCAATCAATAAGGTTAACAATGAAGTCTATCAGATTAAACTAAGCAATACAATCTATTGCAATCCCAAAATAAAGTTTAACTCGATCATAGAATTAAAATCCATAATCCACAATTGATTATACATTGAGAAATAAAGATAGAAGTAAAGAGAAGTTAGGGAAGTGGGAATGCAAATCTGATCTCTCTTACTCCAATTCTGAATTTCCTATGCTCTTCAATTGTTTCAATCTTCAGACCTAATCAATTCTAGAGATTAACTACTCTACTCTACTCTACCCTACTCTATTCTATTATTGAAATTAAAAGAGAAAGTAACGATAGCTACGTGATCCCCCAAGGGGTGTGTTAATGCCAAGATCTTTCCTCACATCCCAATCACATAAGACGCATCCGATATCCTGCACAGTTCAATAAGTCAGCACCCAAAGCTTGATGGCTTGACCGTTGGGGGATAGCTCCGGCGTGAGAGTCAGTATAGGCGATCACAAGGTTAACAATGGAGGAAAAATATCTACTGTCTAGAGAGAGATAATAGTTTGGTTAAGTGTTGTTACCTTTAGATTATGTGATCCTCGCCCCATATACTCCAAGCCCGGCCATCGTAGTACCCACCCTACTGATCCGACCACGACCCCTTATCCTTGATGATCTCAGCCGACTGCATGCAGCCCACCCACTACCTTTGGTCACTATTTTCTATCGCCGGCTGACTCTCATCCCATCCACATTAATGATTTACAGATAAGACAGTCAACTGTCACATTCTTTCATCATTACCGGTCAAGACCCAAAAAGTATATATTAGCGGTCCAATGGGTCAGCCCAAATCATAGACCCAACACATTTAAGACGTAATAAGTGTAACACAAGAGATGGGCCCAACTGGTCCGGTCCAACGTAAAAGATATCAAGGTCTAAGGGAGGAGCCCATTCAGTCTGGCCCAATAATGAAAGTATCATGGCCCAACATTGCCCCCTAGTCTTTTATTAAATAGAACATTTAATGGAAGATTGTAAATAAAATAGGTCCATGATGAAAGGAATTGTAATAAATCAAAAGGGGCCAAAAGAAATCTCACCGAAGTCCTAAAGAGAAATACCAATCATCAATAATTTAAATGACCCAAGAAGCCCAACCCAATTAACGATTAGGACCAAAAAAATGGATGTTACCCCTTCCAATTCACCATCATATCATGTCATTAATGCACCGTCCTCGATTATGTAAAAAATTGAAATGACCGCCCAGTATAAAAGGTACTTTCCCCCAAATTGACAACCTTTACCTGTTAATTTGAATTTCGGACGCCCTTTTGAGCTCTAGACTTCTCTCGTTCTCTGCAAATTCTCAAAAATGGCGTCTCAAGGTTCTGAAAACCCTATTCCCATCGTCGCCATTCCCCTCACCACTATTTCTCCTACACTTAGCCCCACTAAGGCCGCTTCGGGGTCAAACCCCAACCCATTTGATACCCCAAGCAAGAACACGCCAAAAAAGCCACTTCCAAACCCTTCTGTGTTATTTCAAAGTGTAGAACTGTTCACTCACGTCAACACTTCATCGACTTTGACTGAGAAGGACGTCCAAAATGCATACGAACGATACCAAATCCCGGCGACCCACCAAATGCGACGCCCCTACGTACCATCGAGAAGATGTAATCAGGTGCGGATGGTCGGACCGCCATGCCTCGACACTTCGGAAAAGGGGTTGAATCCCCTACACGTCTTCCTGGTTATCCTCCCGGGGTTCGTTGGCGTCGAATTCGTCCAACCGGTTCCAAACTCCTACATCCATATCTTGGCATTCATCGCCTTCTGCCATGAGGTAGGCGCCACTCCCACTCTCAACTTCTTCTTCTCCATATACACCATAACCAAGTCCAGAGATAAGGGGTTCAAGGTTCTGGGTAAAATAGTTGCAAAACCCGGAGAGAACTTCGAGAGACGCTCTCTGATAAATACTCCTTCTAGCAACAGAGGATGGCATAATCAATGGCTCTTCGTCAAAGGGCTCGAAATTGCCTCTCTCCCAGAATGGACAACATTAGAGAAAGTATCTGCAAACTTCAAGGATATAGCCGAAGAACGTGTCAAAGAAATGATCGAGCTCCTCGATAATTTCTCGAAGAAGGAATGGAGTCATGGTCTTCTCACCAAACAAGCCTGGTTGTACGACCACAAATGTAAGTCTCAAATATATATATATATATATATATATATATATAACTGCATGATTTTCATTATTGTAAACGGACCTAACAGAATGTATTTCCTTGTTGCAGTATCTTTGATTAAGCCAACATCGATCAACCAAAGGGATTTGGAAAAATTCCTTTCGGGTAAACCTCCATCACCCACCACTGAAACCCCCAGGAAGTGGTTCCGGCTTCTGATGCTAAAAATGCCGAAGATCTTCTAGTAGAACCAGAAGTTGCAGAAGGAACCCTCCGACCTCGCAAGAAGAAGAGGGTAATTCAAAAACAAAGATCTACCTCCCAAGAGTCCCAGCCAATTTTCACTTCTAGTTTGATTGACATGCCCACCAGCGAATGAATGCAAGCTCTTCGAATGAAGAAGAGGAAAACTAAGATAACTCCATTGACTGCAGACGACCTTCGGGTCCCCCCTCCTGTGGAAATCATTGTCTCCGAAGAAGAGTTTGAAGAACAACCCGGGACTTTAGCTCCATCTCGGAAAAGAAAACAGCCCTCGGATGATCAACCGCCACCTCCTCTAGGACCTACTTCTGTTCAACCTCCACTTCCTCCTGAGTCACCTGCTCATTCTCCTATCCACAACGAATTTCACATGCCTTCTCCACCACCAACATCCCATTGCCTTCCAGCGCAAAGCCATGTCTTCACCCACTATATGGCCTGAGTTCAATAGAAACTTCCCTTTCCAACTTTTCGACTCATTTGTCACGGATACCAATGAGCACCGGTTTGGCAACAGCTCAATTATTGACCTAATCAAGGAAGGCATGAGCTACCATGCCAAGGTAAATATTTGTTTATCTGTTCATTTGAAATTATATGTATCTCTTGAAGATTAACTGATTGTCTGTGAATATTTACAGGCGAATGCTATCTTCGGGAGGCTTCTTCCCAGATACAAAGAAGATGAGGCCGAAGAAGACGCAGCCCGAAGAGAGAATATTGTTTTGAAGTCAGCCTTGACTAAGGGAAGAAGTGACCTTGGTACTGCTCTCTTCAATAACGAACGCCTCCAAAAAGATATAAACAAATTAAATGAGAAGATGGAGGCAGCCGAAGCTATTCACCGAGCAGCTGAGGTTAATCACCGAACCATTACCGAGATGAATGCGGATCTGGTTCATAGGAACGGAATCCTTGTTGAAAGTAACATTACGCACGTGAAGACAAACAAAAGCTTGGCACTGCAAGTAAATGAACTCGAAGCCAAGGAATTATGAATTCAAAAGGAACAAACAAAGGATCAGGCAAAATTTGAAGCGGAGCTTTGGGAGCATCGCGCTCTGAGAGATCTAGGTCCTCCTCTGACCGAAGATCTCTGCAAAAAAATTCAAGAAGAGTACCGAAAGTTAACCGAGCTGAATGAGAAGATCGTTCAGATGTTTTCCGATGGGTACGACGAATGCAGAAGCAAAGACAAGGAAAAACTTGTCACAACTAAGGTTGATCCGACCATTCTTGACTCTTCTGAAGATGAAGCTGATGCCTGAAGATGAGTCTCATTTCTCTTATTTCATCGGACTTCTGCAATTAATTTCTATCTTTTTGCAATCAGTATTATATTAATAGAATATCGGTCTCTTTCCTTATTACTCCTTTGTTATTAATTTTTGTCAATATTTCAACATCAATTAACTTGAAAAATGTACAAGCTCTTTATGAACTTAACTTAAACTGTTAATTAATGATTTAGGTAAGTCATATAACAGGTAAGATTAAGTAAAGTAACGAAGCTATCCGAACTCAACACTTAGACAAAATTTAGGTAATAAAGTAAAGGAATACTTATTCTTTACCGAAGTCTGAGGTAGATCTGCTTCATAGGGAATTTGTTTACCACGAAAGGCCTAACAAACCCACAGAATGACATTTTCCTACCACGAAGGGCCTGACAAATTCATAAGGACCACCTGCCAATAAGGCTACCATCGAATGGTCAGCGAGTCCACCCGAACCTCCTTACACCGATGACATTTGCCTACCACGAAGGGCCTGACAAATTCATAAGGACCACCTGCCAATAAGGCTACCATCAAATGGTCAGCGAGTCCACCCGAACCTCCTTACACCGATGACATTTGCCTACCATGAAGGGCCTGACAAATTCATAAGGACCACCTGCCAATAAGGCTACCATCGAATGGTCAGTGAGTCCACCCGAACCTCCTTACACCGATGACATTTGCCTACCACGAAGGACCTGACAAATTCATAAGGACCACCTGCCAATAAGGCTACCATCGAATGGTCAGCGAGTTTACCCAAACCTCCTTACACCAATGAAGAGTTCAGCAAGGAACATAAGACTTGTTGAGAAAAAAGGATCTTTTATTGATGATGACTCAAACATTTATAGACTTTCGGTATACTGACACTGTATCTACTGAAAGTATTTTCGAAGCCTGCCAGCATACCAAGTATTCTTGATTTCTGATCTGTCTAATGCCCTCAACCGATAAGTCCCTGGCTTTGGCACTTCAACAACTTCATACGGTCCTTCCCAGTTCGGCATCAGCTTTCCCAAGTTCTGAGGCGTAGATGCTTCGACTTCCTTGAGAACAAAATCTCCCACTTCAAATCTACGAAGCTTTACCCCCTTATTGTAATGCTTAGCCACTCTTCGTTGATAGGCCGCCAATCTGATTAAAGTTGTTTCTCTGACTTCTTCGAGCAAATCTAGATTGATCTTCAGCCCTTCTCTGTTGTAAATCTCTTTGAATTGACTGACCCGAAGACTTAGAGATCCAATTTCAACTAGGACTAAGGCATCAGTACCATAGGCCAGCCTGAAAGGTGAATCCCCTGTTGTAGTCCTCGGTGTAGTCCCATAAGCCCATAACACGCTGAGCAGCTCCTCTGGCCATCTTCGTTTAGCTTCATCCAGTTTACGCTTGATCCCATTCAGCATCGTTCTGTTGGTCACTTCAACTTGCCCGTTCGATTGAGGATGATCTACTGAAGTCTTTCTGTGATGAACCCTTAATTCCTTCAAAAATGCTTCAAATTTCGATCCCACAAACTAACGTCCGTTGTCCGATATCACCACCTTAGGAATTCCAAAATGAAACACTATTGATTCCTTCATGAACTTTAAACATTCTTGTTCCGTTATTAACCTAAGTGGCTTCGCTTCAACCCATTTGGTCATATAATCGATGGAAACTATAACAAAATTGACCTGACCTTTAGCTTTCGGAAATGGACCCAGTATATCAACCCCCCAAGACAGCAAAGGGTATAGGAGATAAAATTGAGTATAGCTCTTCTGGTGGCTGATGTGGGATTGGACTGTTGAGTTGACACTTCTCACACTTCTTGACGTACTCTGTAGCTTCCTTGAAGATGGTATGCCAGTAGTGTCCCTGACGAAGTACTTTGTAGCCTAATGACTTAGCAGCCATATGGTCGCCATAAATGCCTTCGTGAACTTCTCGGAGAGCATAATTAGCTTCGGACGGAGTCAAACATTTTAGCAATGGAGACGAAAAGGCCCTTCGAAAAAGATCCCCATCTATCAGAACGAAGTTAGCACTCTTGTACTTGATTTTCTTGGCCAACATCTGATCGGAAGGGAAGACGCCATCTACCAGATACTCCAGATATGGAGTCAACCAACAGTTACATTTATCAATGCACATTACCATTCATGTTGAACACTAGGATGTTGCAAAATTTCTAAGTAAACGGATTCATCAAAAATGTTAGCATCCGTAGTGGCCAGCTTTGAGACTGCATCGGCAATGGAATTATCATTACGCTCGACCCCTTGGAACTCATACGAATGGAAATACTAAAGCCGATCTTTCAATTCTGCCAAGTACTTGACCATTTTATGACCTCAAGCTTCATATTCCCCTGAGATTTGCTTGACGACTAACTGAGAATCACTGAAGATGACTATCCGCTGCACTTCGAGACTCTTAGCCAGTCGTAACCCTGCTAGCACCGCCTCATACTCTGCTTCGTTGTTCGTTTCTCTGGACTCGAATCTGATGGCCTGTTGCACTTTGAATCCCTCCGAACTGGTTAAAATGATCCCTGTTCCACTGATGTCCGATGTAGAAGACCCATCTCGCATCTGGCGTCCACGAAGCTCCGCCTTTTGAAGAACCGTGAATCGCGCTTTCTGTCGGACCCTCCGCTTCTTCGTCGGCTTCATCCGCTCACCCTTCCGCTTCTGTCCCAGCTTCATCCGCTCCAGAAAAAGAACACTCGACCACAAAATCATCCAAGGCCTGCCCCTTGATGGCAGTTCAGGGATGATATTCAATGAAAAATTGGGACAACTCCATCGTCCATACAACTAATCTCCCCTAAACCTCAGGTTTGCCCATAATTTTCTTCAAAGGCTGATCTGTGTATACCACTAAAAACCTACCCTAGAAATATTGCTTAAGCTTTCGACTAGATATCATCAAAACAAAGGCAAATTTTTCAATGTTTGGGTACCTTGTTTCAGCATCCCTAAGGACATCACTTACGTAGTAAACCGGGTGCTTCTTACCTCTTACTTCACGCACCAAAACTACTCCTACTGCCAATGAACTAGCTGCTAAGTACAAATACAATGGTTCAGCAGGAGCGGGCTTCCCCAACAAAGGCGCCGAAGATAAATAGGTCTTTATATTCTGGAAGGCGTCTTCACATTCCGATGTCCACTGGAACGTGTTCGCATTCTTCGGCCCTTTGAATGTATCAAAAAATGACAAACACCTTTCTGCCGACTTGGACATAAATCTCCTCAAAGTTGCAATCCTTCCAGTCAGACGTTGGACAACTTTAAATGACTGAGGAGTCTTTATATTCAAGATTGCCTGATT
This sequence comes from Panax quinquefolius, assembly GCA_020205615.1. NCBI lineage: Eukaryota > Viridiplantae > Streptophyta > Magnoliopsida > Apiales > Araliaceae > Panax > Panax quinquefolius. The sequence continues at coordinate 84,808,549 of CM035172.1, read as the reverse complement.
CTTCTCTGGGTTGGCTTCAATTCCTCTATGACTGAAAAGATAACCCAGAAACTTGTCAGCCCCTAATTCGAAGGTGCACTTAGTAGGATTCAGCCTCAAGTTGTGATGACGAACTTTCTAAAAGCATTCTTCTAAATCATCTAAGTGTTTCTCTACCAGCATGCTCTTGACAATCATGTCATCGATGTAAACCTCCATGTTCCTGCCCAATTGATGTATGAAGATAAAGTTCATCACCATCTGGTATGTGGCTCCGATATTGATTAGGCAAAAGGTCATCTTCTTGTAGGCATATACTGAATGATGCGTAATGAACTCCGTCTTCGGTATATCCTCCTTGAACATGGAAATTTGATGATACCCAGAGAATCCATCCATGAAGCTCAGTAAAACATACCCCAAAGTCGCATCGATGAGCTGGTCGATGTGGGGTAGCGGGAAGAAATCCTTAGGACAAGCTTTGTTCAGATCTGTATAGTCGATGCAGACTCCCCACTTCCCATTCTGCTTCTGGACCAGCACCACATTCGCCATCCACTGCGGGTAGTCAATCTCAAAGATGAAGTCAGCAGCTAGCAGCTTTGCAATCTCTTCATCAATAATCCGTTGGCACTCCGGTGCAAAAATCCTCCTCTTTTATGGAACTGGCTTCTTTGACGGGTCCACTTCCAACCGGTGCTCAGTAATCTTCTTGCTCACCCCAGGCATATCTTGAGGTTCCCACGCAAAGATATCAACATAGCACCGTAGGAGCTCCATAAGGTTCCTTCCTGAGAGGTTCCCGCAGACCCGAACCTATCTTTATTGTCTTGTCTTTCTTGCCAGGAATAAGGTTGATCTCTTCTGTTTCCCCAGTTGGCATGACTAATGGCTCTGAACTGCTCTCGGTGAAGGGATCGATCTCTATTGCCATAGTCTATTTTTTCTTCGACACCCCTACTCCCGAAGTTATCATAGGATTTCTATAACACCGTCTGGCCAAATCCAGATCCCCTTTCACATCTCCAACTCCATGAGCCATAGGGAATGTAATTTTGAAATGAGGGATCGAGGTCACAGCTTGTAAAGCAGTCAAAGTAGGTCTCCCCAGAATAGCATTATAGGCAGAATCTACGTGCACAACATAAAATTTGCAAGTTATTTCTACCTGTTGGGGGGTCATTCCAAAGATGATCGGCAACTCAATAGTCCCAGCCACCTTGACTGGATCGTTGCTGAAGCCGTATAAAGGAGCCTCCTGCCCGATCTCCATCTTCTGCCCATCTAGATGCATCCTCTGATAAGCGTGGGCATACAGAATATCCACAGAAGACCTGTTGTCGATCATCATTCTCTTCATATCCACCGAACCCACTTGTGCCATTACCACCAGTGATCCCTCATGCGGTTCGATGGTTTCCGAAGGGTAATCCTCATCAGTAAAGGAGATTACCATTCCTGGATAAGGTCTGTGAATCTAGGTAACTTCGACACTTCTTCCCAACAAGTTTTTCAGAAGTTCCCCCAGTGATGACATCTACCACGTGTCTCATAGGCTGTCCAGGTGCTGTCAATGCAGGCTGAGCTGGCTATACAACCTGAGCAGGTTCTCTATCTATTTGTCGGGCTTGTTGAGTCGTTCTTGCAGCAACATACTGAACCAGGGCAACCCCTTGAACCTTCCTCTCGATGAAGTCCTTCAGACTGGCATAGTCATTTGTATCATGACCCGAAGCCTGATGATAATCACAATATTTATGAGAATTACCAACTTCGGGCTTAAGGTTGTCTCGAGGTGGTTCATAGATAGGTTGATTTTTGATCTGATCCAAAATGACAGCCCTACCAGTATTGAGTTGAGTGTACGTCCTATTCACTTCCTGGGTCGGAGAGGACGAACGACCTCCTCCATGTCGCCAGTTGTTGTTATACTTCTTCAACCCTCCATCGTAACGGTCGTTATTCCCTTCAATTTTCTTCTGACCCCCGTCATTTCTATCCCGATCTGTCTCCTTGAGTCGATCCGAAGAAGGACGCTTAAGACTGCTCATGGCCTCCTCTACCATGATGTAGCCTTCTGCCTTTACGAAAGCTTCAGCAAGACTCTTCGGGTGGTGAAATATCAACTTCTTCACCAATTTCTCTGACTTGACCAGGTCTAAACCATTCTAAAATAGTCCAACGACTTGAAGATCATTCAGGTCTGTCACTTGGCCGACTGCTTCACGGAATCGTTTCACATATTGGCTCAAAGACTCATTCGAATATTGTCGAACCTGAGCCAATGAGCCGGTTGGTTTTCCCCTCCTCTTGTTGCAACCGAAGTGAGCATGGAACTTACTGCATAAATCCGCCCATGACGAGACTGAATCTGAAGGCAACGTCCCCATCCACTGCCTGGCGTCTTTACGAAGCGTTGTAACAAAGGTATGACACTTAGTAGCATCGCTAAAGTCATAATAATCCATCAGTCGGTCGAACGCCTGACTGTGGTTATAAGGATCTCCAGATCCATCACAGTTTTCCATGTGGGGCAACTTCTTGGTGGGGTCAGCTTTTTCTTTGAGAATCTCCGTGGAAAAAGGAGATGCCTTCTTTCCCGAAGTATCTTTGACTTGTTGGACTTTGGCAAGATGTTTCTGAAGTTCCTTTAATTCTTTGACCAGATATTCTACTCCTTCTGGCTGAGATAAGATTTCTTTTTTCGGCGACTCTCTCTTCTTCTGAGTAGACCGACCTTTACCAATAGAACCCCCAACCTTTGAGGGACTTTTCTGATGATGAGTGTCCACAGGGCGGAGTACCCTCAGTGGTCCCTCAGGAGTGCGACTTCTGGATCTGCTTCGTCGCTGAGCTCCGTCGCTGTGATGAGAATGTACAAGGCAGAGTGCCTTCTTTGTATTCTCGGGAGTATACTCTCTAGATCGGCCTCTCTGTCTGCTTCGACCCTGCTCCCTAGAACTAACAGGGTGGTGTGCCCACTTCGATCTTTGGGGAGTAGGGCTTCTTGATCTTCTTCATTCTCGAGGTTGGCCCCGGGATTCACGACCCGAATGGGCAGGTTTCTTTCCTCTCCTATGCCCAAGCTCTTCGGACTAAACATAGCTAGACACTTCTTCCCTTAACTCCACCATCCAAAGCATCTGCTCGGCTATATCATGTCTTTGTTTCAGAAGTACCTCCATAGCCTTATCCTCTTTGTCTGCCATCTTGGCTAACTTAGAGGCCTTATCATCCTAATCATCTTGGTGTCGGGTTCTAGGTGGTATGCCTTCTACCCTTTTCCGACCAGGATTGAGTTTTTTCTCAGTAGTGAAAACCAGTCTTCTCTTGACATTGCCAACGGGCTTCGGATGAGATCCTTCGGATACACGCTTGGAAGCCATGCTAGCATGAGCACTGTTAGCAGGACCCAACTGGTCCTTGGCAGATACTCGTGGTGTAGACGAACTAACAGCCATCGGCTGTCCTTCCGGTGTAGGTGTTCTACTCTTCACCATGGATTTTGACGTGAACAACTAAAGTTTGTGATTGAAAAATATCAAGGACACTAGAACACAGCCCTCCTTCTAGTGCCAATGTTAACGCCAAGATCTTTTCTCACGTCCCAATCACATAAGACACGTCTGATATCCTGCACAGTTCATCAAGTCAACACCCAAAGCTTGACAGCTTGACCGTCGGGGGATAGCTCCGGCGTGAGAGTCAGTACAGGCGATCACAAGGTTAACAATGGAGGAAAAATATCTAGTGTCTAGAGAGAGATAATAGTTTGGTTAAGTGTTGTTACCTTTAGATTATGTGATCCTCACCCCATATACTCCAAGCCCGGTTTACCGTGCCACCCACTACCGTCTGACACAGCCCCTTATCCTTGATGATCTCAGCCGACTGCATGCAACCCACCCACCACCTTTGGTCACTGTTTTCTACCGCCGGTCGACTATCATTTCATCCACATTAATGATTTGCAGATAAGACAGTCAACTATCACATTCTTTCATCATTACCGGTCAAGACCCAAAAAGTAGATATTAGGGGTCCAATGGGTCAGCCCAAATCATAGGCCCAACACATTTAAGACGCAATAAGTGTAACACAAGAGATGGGCCCAACTGGTCCAGTCCAACATAAAAGATATCAAGGTCTAAGGGAGGAGCCCATTCGGTCTGGCCCAATAATGAAAGTATCATGGCCCAACAGGGTGGAATCCCCTTTACAATGATACTACGTCTAATATATAAGCCCTAGTTGAACCCCCCCCCCTCCAAGTTACGCTTCAATTCTACTGTTTAATGAAAAAGTCAGTTCTGGTCAACATCAGAAGTGGCGCGGAGATAAGTAGGATTTACACCTACTTATGGAGTACAAATTCATGCAAATTATGCCCATCTCAAGTACATTTTAGTCTGTTTTAGCTACATTTCATGTTAATTTTCATTTCGCATACTTAAAACTCATTTTGGTGAATAAGTGCAGGAATTGGCCTAATTTGGTGGTGATATCGGGCACGAGGCTAATGGAAGCGTAAGGCTAGGAAAAAGATAGGATGTGCATAAGATTGAGTGGAGCATGGATGGACAATCATGGATACACATAGGACATGTTGGTAGCAGCAGCAACATTGCAGAACAAAGCAAAGGAGCAGGATTAGAAGAAGACAAGAATCGCAAGTTGCATGGCCACCCACTGCAAAAAAAGATAGCTTAAGGAGCGCCGCCACCCGCAAGTTCCTAGCCAAACCAGGAAAACCTACTACAAGTTCTTGGTAGTGAAAAGGACAAGCCAGGAGGAGCCTTGCAGCATGACGAGATCGGTGAACAGAATGAACTTCTTATCAGAAGTCTCACGGCCGCGAGAATATCACGCTAGAAGAAAGCTATGGCGTAGCATAGGCGCTGAGGCAATTCGTTGATTTGTTTTATTTTATTTCCAATTTTTAAGGGTTGTAATTGATTTAAAACGATTCCTGATTGGTGTCAGGGGTATCACTTGACATTTTATTAAGTTTTTCACGTATCTTTACATCGTAATTAGGGTTTACTCTCTGGGGGAGATTCCAACGTAGAAGGAGGCCACAACTCTACTCTTCTACTCCTTCTTGGGATTTTCTACCAGAATGGATTATTAATATTAGTTTTTGTTGGATTCTTATGAGGATCTGAATATTGATTTATATTCAGCAATTGGGTTTGATAGTTTTATCTTTCATCTTTCAATTGTCTTTTATTGACCATGTTTAGATTTGATCCCATAATGGCTTTTGGTTCAGTCATGAACTAAACTCCATTATGGGATTCTAACGGATTTTAATATGTAGTTTGATTGCATGCTTAAATGCTGGTTTGTTTTGCATATCATATGGGATGTATGTCATGATTGTTTTGCATACATGAATGCTTGATCACCATTCATTTTAGTATTTGTATGGAATTGACAATGAACATGCAAATATGGACTGTAATCATAATAGTATACGTATATAGGGTTGTGTTATATGGCTTATGTATTTCGTGAACCAGATAGACATATATTGTTTCACCGTATAAGTTAGAATAAGGGCTTGAACTTAAAATCAATATAATTGCAATTTCACATAGACATATAGTGATTTTAGTTATATTGATGATTACATAGAGTCTATCATCTGTGGATGTTGTGTAAGTAGGTCTTTGTGCATTAAAAAATGGCTAATACTCTTTTAGTGCTCTGGGCTACTTTCCTGTGATATATAAGAAAGTCGTGCATGATAGTGGTGATTAAATAAAGTATTAAATGAAGTTAGAATCCCATTAGTTCCAATATCATTTATTCTATCGTTATTATTTCTTTAGTTGTTATTTGCAATTTGAGAACAAACCAAGTTTAATCATTAGTTTGAGCATATAAATATAGTGATTTAATTAATGAATAGTAATTTAAGTTAAACAACTTTCTCTATGGGATCGATACTTTACTTGCTCTGTATTACTTGTTGACGTATGTATGCTTGCATGAGTTAGAGCTCTTTTGGTAAGACTAAAAAAGAGGCAACAAGTTTTTGGTGCCGTTGCCGGGGAAAGGCGTTTAATTTAGTATTATTATCATTAATTTAAGCTATATTGTATGACTTGGACAATTCTAGTCTTATCTCATTTCAGTTTTTTTGTTTTTGTTTCAGGAATTTGGATAAAGTTTTATGCGCACGCGGTCATCCAACCCCGATTTAACACCTGTTCAGGATAATATAAATGGGTGAGGTTGGAAAGCATGTGTACGTAGAAATTTACAATAACAGTTGGAAAACATGACAGCTAACATGGCAGCCGAGGCACAAGGAGAAGAGCAAAGAGAGGAGTATAGGGCTCTGAAGGAATATTCCATGCCCAATATTAATGGATTACAATCTACCATAGTCAGACCAGCGATAGCAGCAAATACATTCGAGATAAAAATTGGCACTATTCAAATGGTGCAGAATACAGTTAAGTTTGGGGGTGCTGTTACAGATGATCCGAATGAACACCTGTTAAGTTTCATCAAAATTTGTGATACATTCAGATACAATAGTGTGACGGAGGATGCTATTAGACTAAGGTTGTTCCCATTCTCATTGAGGGATAAAGCAAAAAGTTGGCTTCATTCTCTGCCAGCAGGATCTATAACTACATGGGAGGACTTAGCATAGAAGTTCTTAGCTAAGTTCTTCCCAATGGCTAAGACTGCAAAGATGAGGATAGCTATCTCTCAGTTTGAACAACAACAGGGCGAGTCATTATATGAAGCATGGGAGAGATACAAAGTAATGCTGAGAAAGTGCCCACATCACGGTATGCCAGATTGAATGGTAATCAGCACGTTTTATAATGGATTGGGATGGCAGTCGAGACCAATCGTAGATACAGCTGCAGGAGGGGCATTATGGGCAAAGAACTATGAGGAAGCCTATGACCTTATCGAGACAATGACATCGAATGATTTTCAGAATCCTACATCTCGAATGCCACAAACCAAAGTTGCAGGTGTATTGGAGGTTGATTTATTACTCGGTTGTAAAGCCTGAGATGGCGACCATGGAAAAGAAGATAGATACTCTGGCAGAAGGAAAAGTAAAGACGGTTGCTTCGTATTTGAGATTTGTGCGGGGTCACACTCGATGGATTAATGTGCTATCAGCTCAGAATCAGTGCAGTATGTGAGCAACTATAGAAAAGACCAAGGTCAATTTTAGAACACATACCTCCCCAACAACAGAAATCATCCAAACTTTAGTTGGTCGAATAATCAAGGGAATCAGCAGACCGAGTTTCAACCAAATAATCAATTTCATGCACAACCAGCGCAGCCGCAGTTTAATCCTAGACCATCCTTTCCGCCGGGATTTTCTCAACAACAATAGCAACATCACACTCCAGCTGCACCTCAGCAAGAAAAGATATCAGAAGTGGAGGAGATGATGATGAAATACATGGCAAACACAGAAGTTATGATCAAGAGCCAAGCAGTGGCTATAAAGAATCTGAAAACCAAAATGGGGCAGATGGCGAACATGCTTACTAATAGGCCCCAGGGTTCATTGCCAAGTAATACAGAGATAAATCCAAGAAGAGAAGGAAAGGAACAGTGTCAAGCGATCACATTGAGATCTAGGAAAGATTTGTCGATTATCAGAACTCGCGCATGCGCTGAGAATGTCTTCGAGGAGGAAAGCTGTGCACATGAGGAAGAGGAGCCAGCTACTTAGAAAGAAAAATTGGAGAAATCTGAGGGTCAGCAGGAAGAAAAAGACAGAGCAGGTTCAGAGGAGAAGTTTAAGAGTCCAATACCACCAATTCACATTCAAGTTTTGTATCCGCGGAGATTAAATAAGAAAAAGGAAGATAAATAGTTCAGCAAATTCTTGGAGGTGTTCAAAAAGCTGCAGATCAACATACCATTCGCCGAGGCATTGGAACAAATGCCAAGCTACGCAAAATTTATGAAGGGTATATTGTCAAGGAAGAGGAGATTAGATGAGTTTGAAACAGTAGCCTTGACAGAGGAATGTAGTGCTTCAGTAGAAATTACCTCCAAAGCTGAAGGATCCGGGCAGTTTCACAATTCCATACACCATTGGAAAGATGAAATTTAGTAAGTGTTTATGTGATCTTGGGGCAAGCATAAATTTGATGCCCTTGTCAGTATTTAACCAGTTAGGATTGCCGGATCCAAAACTGACAAACATTTCATTACAGCTAGCTGATAGATCAATCACATATCCATGAGGAATTGTTGAAGATGTGTTGGTTAAGGTGGACAAGTTTATTTTCCCAGCTGATTTTATCATTCTAGACTACGAGGAGGACAAAAGCATACCAATAATACTGGGGAGACCATTCTTGGCCACGGGCAGAACTTCAATAGATGTTCAAAAAGGTGAACTCACTATGCGTGTCCAGGATCAAGAGATCACCTTTAATGTCTTTAAAGTAATCAATTTACCAACGAATGAAGAAGAGTGCTTCCTGGTTGACGTGGTGGATTGGTGCCTACAGGATGAAGTACAGAAATCGAGGGATGATGGACCATTGATAGGTGCAACGGGTAAAAATTTAGAGTTGAAGGACGAACCATTGACGAAAGATGAGGTCATTAAATTTCAGGGTGCTGAGGACAAGAAGAAAGGCACCTCAATTCCATTTATGACATGAAGCTCAGAGATAGTCAAGCTAATTGACTATAACTTAGCGCTGGATGGGAGGCAACCCATTATTATTTTGTCCATTGATTTGTTTTTAGTTATTCATTTTGAGTTATTTCAGTAGTTATATCGAATTCCTTTTTAATAGGATACTAGATGTTCATGTTTAAGTGTGTAGCAAGAATTGCTTTGCGAATATTTGCAAGATGTTAGTGTTATGAGGCCACTAAATCATGCATTAACAAGGAGCATTAATGTCTATGCAGGAACCATCATTGGACGGCACCACTAACAGGCAAAGTGGAACTGAATTTTAGCATTGCAGATATCAGCATCGCGTGGCCGCGCGGCATAGTTAGCACAAAAATAGCTCGCCCGTGCGTCAAGCCAATTTAGACAACAAGTCATTCTGCAAGTCTCGCACCCGCGCACCCCATGAAGGAAAAACTCGCGCGCCGGCGCGTCAAGTTAAGAAAGCCACCAAAACAATCTGCAAGTCTCGCACCCGCGCACCCAGCTCAGTCAAAACGCGCGCGGCCGCGCGCGATATCGGATTAAAACAGATCTGAACGGTTTAAATAGAGTTGTGGACCATTTGGACTCTCATTTGGACAACAGACACAAAATTCTCTCACTCTCCATAACTCACATCACTATCTCTCTATCAGTTACAAGTTTGTGCCGTACATCTCTCAATCAATTGGCCACGATTCTCTCCTCACTCAAAGTCCATATCTCCTCAACTTCTCCAAAGTGCACTATAAAGCTAGGGTTCCAATTTGGATTGTAGAAACGAGTATTGGGGGTAGAAATTCTTCAAGCTTTTCTTCATTCTCCATCATATAATCTGTGCAATCTCTATCAAACACAAATGGGGCCTAAGCGAGCACGGTCTATTGCATCGTCTTCTTCATCCTCTTTGGGCAGTCAAGAGACTGATATTTTGGATCACACCAAATTCCTCAATTTGGAAGCTCAACAAGAATACTATCGCATTGTGGCGAAGACATTCGTCAAGGAACGAGGATTCAAGCCGGAGGGGCAAGATGGCCAGTTGTGCGCCATGATTCGAGAGAGAGGCTGGGGTGGACTGATAGCTACTCCAATGCCCGTTCTATGAGTGTCGTCTGTGAATTCTATGTCAAAGCCAAGGAAACTATGAGCGGGATATCTCTGGTTCGTTATATCGAGGTAGATTACAGACCCTGTGCCACCCGATTAATTTTCAAAATTATCGATGCCTTGCTTGTGAAAGTTGCTTAATTAGGTAATCGGTGCTCATTTGGAGACCGACATGGAGTTGATCATTGCAGAGTTATGTGTGCCAGGTACGAAATGGATATATAAAGTTGGCACGACACAGCCACGTATATTCCCAGTAGTATCCCTAAATCGCTATCCAAAAGCGTGGAACTTGTTCATATGTGCTAAGCTCATTCCTTCTGCCCATCAACACGAAATAATAGCGGAGAGGGCACGTCTTCTGTGGAAAGTACATCAACATTGGTCATCTCATTCACGAGAATATGTTGCGCTATCTACGGGGAGTAACGATTGGGAGCGTTCCACATGCATCCCTGGTTGCCATGCTTTATGCTAATCAGGGATGCAACTGGGGCAATAGTCAGATGCAATACCCAAGCCAGGACATTACTCATGCCACGATCAAAAAATTCGAGGACTGGGAAGGTGTTGACCGCACCCACGCGGACTAGGATTCATCCTTCATCCCATTTTTCCAGAGCCACCGCAACAACCCCCGCAAACAAACGAGGCGAACCCGTCCACGCATGCGCGATGCCACCCATGGCGATCGCCAACTACGAAGGTTGGAGCGCAAGGTCGATGCCATGTACGATAATTTGGGCACATTTGCGACGGGACTCACAAGGCTTTAGCCAAAGCGTTTGCGCAACAAGGAACAACATAAGAATGGCCTCAATTTGGAACTGCAACACCATATCCACCACCGGATTCACCACCCGAGGAGGGTGGCACCACCGATAATTAGGGGAGTTTTCGTACCATTTACCTTCATTCAATTGGGACATTGAATATTTTAAGTTTGGGGGAATTGGGTAGTAGTTAGTAGTTTTAGTTTTTAGTTTTGCATTTAGTTTTGCATGATTAGTTTAATTTTTATTGCATGTTTAGATTACATTTTAGTATATAGTTGCATGTCATAATTGCATACCTCACAGTTCTTACCGTATAGAAATTTTTGTCTAGCCAATGATGAGAGTGAAGTTTTTAAATGATTTCTGAATATTTTGGATAACATGAGCTGAGATATAACGTTTTATACAATGAAATTCATAATGTTGTTTAAATGCTTTCGGTTTGCACAAGTGTGTTCGCAAGCACTTGTAGGTATAAGAAGTACGTTGTGCATTGCTCGATAGAAAAATGTAGTGTTTAAAAGAGATATAAGTGAAAAGTGATTTTTGGACTGTATAAAACATCGATTTTTAAACTTTGGGAAAACATGGGTATCTTTGTATAAAAAAAAAGAAAAAGAAAAAGAAAGAAAAGTAGAAATAACATGGCTAGTCTTATTTGAGAATACAGCTACTTGAGTAAAATACTTTGAGGGATTGTCTCTACACCTAGCGCCCTAAGGTCTTTCATGGTCTGGGAGTCGTTGGTCGAAAGCTCGCTAAGGGGTAGCAGTGTGCCTAATGGAGTAAGACATTGCACAGTAATTGAAGAAAAAGAAAGAAAAGAAAAGAAAAGAAAAATAGCAATAAACACCGCGAGAAAGTGCGAAATTCGCCCTCGTGAGTAGAATAAAACAGTTAAGCCCATTGTTGAACCTTAGTTTATTTTAAGATGTTTGAATAGTCCGAGTCGCATATATATACATAAGTCTTGATTTAAGCTATAAAATTTTTGGTTTGAGCAAGATAACATGAGCATTCTACACCAAAATCAAGTATTGGGCGAACACAACGCACACACACAGCATCTGTATAGCATTTTTGAATTATATGAGTATATGACATTATGCCTGCAGTTTGGTTTGAATCTGTATTCTCGAATCTAGAAAAAAAAATTGCTGAGGCAAATTGGACTGAATTTCTATGATGGTTGGGACAATGTGAGAATTGGTTGCATAGTAATATAGTTGCATTTTTATTGTTCATTAGTATGCATTTCTTGAGGGTAATCAATGGTTCAAGTTTGGGGGTATTTGATAAGTAGGATTTACACCTACTTATGGAGTACAAATTCATGCGAACTATGCCCATCCCAAGTACATTTTAGTCTATTTTAGCTACATTTCAAGTTAATTTGCATTTCGCATACTTAAAACTCCTTTTGGTGAATAAGTGCAGGAATTGGCCTAATTTGGTGGTGATATCGGGCACGAGGCTAATGGAAGCATAAGGCGAGGCAAAAGATAGGATGTGCATAAGATTGAGTGGAGCATGGATGGACAAGCATGGATACACATAGGACATGTCGGTAGCAACAACATTGCAAAACCAAGCTAAGGAGCGAGGATCGAAGACAAGAATCGCAAGTCGCTAGCAGCAAAGATAGCTTGAGGCGCTAGGCCGCATGAAGTTCCAACCAAACCAGGAAAACCTCTCGCAAGTTCGCGGTAGCATGAGAAGGACAAGCCAGGGGAGCCGCTGCGCCATGTGAGATCAGCTGAACAGACAAACTTCTTCGCAAGTCTCATGCCACCGCGAGAATATCCTGGAGGAGATAGAGGGCTGCCTTGCGAAGAGAGCTGAAAGCTCTTGATTTGTTTTATTTTATTTCCATTTTTTAAGGGTTGTAATTGATTTAAAATGATTCCTGACTGGTTTCAGGGGTATCATTTGACATTTTATTAAGTTTTTCACGTATCTTTACATCGTCATTAGGGTTTACTCTCTGGGAGAGATTCCAACGTAGAAGGAGGCCACGACTCTACTTTTCTACTCCTTCTTGGGATTTTCTACCAGAGTGGATTATTAATATTTGTTTTTGCTGGATTCTTATGAGGATATGAATATTTATTTATATTCAGCAATTGGGTCTGATAGTTTTATCTTTCATCTTTCAATTGTCGTTTATTGACCATGTTTAGATTTGATCCCATAATGGCTTTTGGTTCAGTCATGAACTAAACTCCATTATGGGATTCTAACGGATTTTAATATGTAGTTTGATTGCATGCTTAAATGCTGGTTTGTTTTGCATATCATATGGGATGTATGTCATGATTGTTTTGCATACATGAATGCTTGATCACCATTCATTTCAGTATTTGTATGGAATTGACAATGAACATGCAAATATGGATTGTAATCATGATAGTATACGTATATAGGGCTGTGTTATATGGCTTATGTATTTCGTGAACCAGATAGACATATATTGTTTCACCGTATAAGTTAGAATAAGGGCTTGAACTTAAAATCAATATAATTGCAATTTCACATAGACATATAGTGATTTTGGTTATATTGATGATTACATAGAGTCTATCATCTGTGGATGCTGTGTAAGTAGGTCTTAGTGCATTGAAAAATGGCTAATACTCTTTTAGTGCTCTGGGCTACTTTCCAGTGATATGTAAGCAAGTCGTGCATGATAGTGGTGATTAAATGAAGTTAGAATCCCATTAGTTCCAATATCATTTATTCTATCGTTATTATTGCTTTAGTTGTTATTTGCAATTCGAGAACAAACCAAGTTTAATCATTAGTTTGAGCATATAAATATAGTGATTCAATTAATGAATAGTAATTTAAGTTAAACAAATTTCTCTGTGGGATCGATACTTTACTTGCTCTGTATTACTTGTTGACGAATGTATGCTTGCATGAGTTAGAGCTCTTTTGGTAAGACTAAAAAAGAGGCAACACGCGGCCGCGACTGGAATGGCCTGGAGTTAGGCGCGCCCACGCTCAATTATCAAATCGCATTTTTTTGGTCCAGGGAATGGCGCGGCCGCGCCTAAAATACACTACAAATTCGCGCGCCCGCGCCGTTGGTTTTTTACTGCAGTGTCCTCTGGTAAAACAGCCATAACTCTTTATCCGGAAGGAGTTACAGGGCCTGCCACATATCAAATCGAATCTTTCGACTAGCTCTAAAACTTTTATTCTTTGATAAGTGAGAAATAATGGACAGGCGAAGGCTGAAATTGTGTTCGAAGTGACAGCTATACAAATGGCCACCCAAAACAGTGATGTTTAACGTCCGTTGGTACAAATGTCATAACTCTTGCATCCGAACTTCGATTGGAATGATTCAAGATGTTCCGGAAAGCTAAGAAGAAGATCTATAACATAATCTAAGTTCCAAGCCAAGAACATGAAATGAACATGAAAACCCAAATGATGTCCAGATTGCTTATCCTTGCATTTTCATACCAATATGAACACAAAATGCATAAAAGTAACTAAGAAACATGAGTATAAACAACTAATTCAAGTAATAGATACCGAATAAGTAGGTATAAAACCTACTTATCAAATACCCCCAAACTTAAACAGTTGTTTGTCCTAAAGAAACACAACATAATGCAATCTACATGCTATGCAAGCTACGTTACTATGACAATGAATCCCCAAATTTCCAGCCATGTTAAGAATTCTAATAAGATATGCCTCCGAGAAATATCAAGATCCAAGAATAAACCATCATTCTAAGCTAAAGGCATAACGACATACAATTAGAAAATCTCAACTTGCTATAGAGATGTTGTGTGTGTGTGTGTTGTGTTCACAGATAAGCTTGACAAATGCAAAGATTACACATGCTACACTGCTTAAGAAAGAAAACTGAGGCTTAAATCAAGAACTATAAATACAAATGAAACAACAACTACTCCAACTCATCAATACAAACTAAGGTTCAACAATGGGTTTATTTTGCTTTATTTTTACTCACGAGGGCGATTTTTGCACTTTCCCGTGGTGTTTATTGAATTTTTTTTATTTCCCATGACTGTGCAATGTCTCATTCCATTAGGCTAACAGTGATACCCCTTCGCGAGCTTTCAACCAATGACTCCTAGACCATTAAGACAGTTGGGCGCTAGGTGTAGAGACAATCCCCTCGGGCGTACTTCCTCAAGTAACAAAGGCCCCGAAACAAGACTAGCCACGATGTTTATTCTTATTTTCTTTTCTTTTCTTTTTTAATATAGCAAGCATACCCATGCGTTCCCAATGTTTGAATTTCAGTGTTTTTATAGTCAATGCTCACTTCCTACACAATCTTATCTTTAAAAATAGTGTTTTCATATCAGCAAGCAAACAAGTTAATCTTTAACTAACAAGCAAACATGAACACTTACGTGCTAACCGGTAGCATCTAAACAACAAACATAGATCACATCATGTATAAAATTATATCTAAGCTTAAGTTATCAACCACGTTCAAAAATCTATCAAATTTCTATATCATTAATGGCCAAATTAGAATTCAACTAACTAAAAACCTGGGATTATGCAATGTTATGCAACTAAACAGATATTAAGCAAACAAAAAGAAAAAAATTACTACAAAATTAAACTAATAACTACTAACATGCAATTAACTATATGTAACATGACATTACTCTATATGATACAATTACACTACATGCTCTAAACTACTGACTAAACCCAATACCCTCAAACTTAAAACGAACAATGCCCTCATTGTAATTAAAAGTGAAAGAATACTCCCCTAAGTGGCAATGTCATCTCCGTTCGACTCCTTAAGATCCGATGGTATATCAGGCGATGGATAAGTTTGAGATATTCTATAGTTAGAAATTGAGTGTGGACTTCTAACTGTCCGAATGCTTGAGTCAGAAAATCTTAAAATTTAGCACTGTTTATTTTCTATAACTGAGCTATGGCATGGTCGCGTTGTGTTTGGCTTGTAGTTGGGCACGGTCGCGCTACCCTGTACCCTTGAATGCTTGAGGAGAAACAATAAAACTATTATTAAGACTTACAACTATCAAACATCTACGAAATATGGAAAGTATGAAGAATAAAACATAGCAGAAGAAATAAATGGAAATGTAAATAAGAATTAAACAAGGAGGGAGAAAGATTGGATGGGGTGCCTCCCATCTAGCGCTCGGTTTATAGTCCGTTAGCTAGACTCTGTTCTTGACCGCTATCCAATTCCACTACAAAAATCTAGGAACCCTCCATCCATTAGAACCGCCATGTGCTTTGGTAGGTTCCCCATTGTAAGAGTCTTCGGATTAAAGCCACCTAACATATTTCATGTACATGATGTGTAAGACCCCAAATTATTAATAAATGAAATTTAATTTCCTCTATTTATCATTTTGAAATAGTAAGGGTTGATTTGATTAATGTGGTTAGTTATGGGTAAAATGCGCAAATATTTCAAATAAGCAAGTGGTTATAAAATACCATTGTTGTTTGAGAATATTCGTTTGGTCGTGGAATATTCTTTAACGTCGAGAGAATATTAAATGACGACGCTTGACCTTATTGTGGGCCCCATATCTGGAAAGAAATTGGATTAAGAAAACAACAAGTATAAGTTGTTATAAATATGGTAGAATTGTTGTCGTTATCTTTGTTGGAATACCAGTGGTTAAAAACACGATAATAAGCGTTGTTGAGCAAGAAGCTGCAGTATTGCACCAATTATTGATTCTTACGTAAGAAGGCATTACTCAATAATTGTTACGATAATTCTTATCAAGTATTTTATTTTATTGATTCAATAATTGTTGCATTGATTTTTTTATATATTCTTGTTATTTCAATAATTGTCACTACTACGTATTTTTCATTATCGCGTAATAATTCATATTATCCGAATAATATTATTAGAAAACATTATTAGCAATGTCTAGAAAGTTACATCTAAGGAGAGGTTTGGTCACCTAATTTTCTTATTTAGTAAGGAGAAATCTTTATTGAAAGCCCCTCTTTCACAGGAATGGCACAGTTGCGATCTTTGTGATTACGTAATATTATTTGTGAATAATTAATTATTAATTTATATGATGAGGAAAATATTGATTTTATGTTGATATATATGGAGAAAATTTTTAATGTGACAATTGTTAAAAAATTAATATTTTATCTTTTTCTGATAAAATAATTCATTTAAATATATTATTTTAATAATATATTAATGACGATATTTTTACAATGAATGTGGGATATATGAGTATATGAGGAGGAAGAGTATTTTTGTTGCAAAAGATGTTTAAAACATGTCGGTAGACCCCATTTCTTGCCTAAAATTTGATTATAGCCTATAAATTCGTCCGTTTATGGATTTCGGTCAATTTCTGTTTGGAATTTGGAAAAACTTTCTTCTGCAAAGTTGTAGAGAATTGAATTTCCTATAAAAATTCTCGAGATTCTAATTTTCTGATAAAAGGGCTTTTTATTATGAATTATTGAAGTTCTGAATTTCCGAAATAATTAATTTTTGGAAGTTTTAATTATTTTTATTTAGAAAAACGTTTTTGTTGTTTATGAACATGTGTCAGGTGTTTGAGATCAGCTGGTAGGATGGCGTAGAAGATTTATTATATATTAATATTATATTAAATTTTCTGCTTTGGTGTTTTAAGCAATTTCCTATAAATAGGGTGCTTAGGTTAGAATTGAAAATCACACCAGAAACTAAAGATTTCTCTCTCTTTCTCTCCCTATAATATCAAGCGTATTTTGTGAGTATTTTAGTACTTTGAGTATTGTTATACGGTGCAAGTTCTTTCAGCACTATATCTAGTATTCCAATCAGAAGTACTGTTTTTCTGAGGTAAATGATGCTATTTTATTCGAAAATGATATTATTTCTTCAATGTCATTATGCCAAAATATTGGTTGGAAATTTTTATCAAATTTCGAACTTTTTCATGTCGGGGTTACTATTCATGAGTTACTCTATTCACGAGTTACTATTCATGAGTTACTATTCACGAGTACTATTCACGAAGCGTGATGATGTTTTTGTGAAATTTCTATCTTTTGAGGTCGGAGTTACTATTCACGTATACGGCACTATTCACGTATACAACACTATTCACGAATACGACACTATTCACAGAAAAATTAAATTTTCTTTTCTGTGTCCAAGATTGTCTGTTATGATTCCTATCTTTGATTGGATCTATGTTTTGAACTTCATTCTTGAATTTTACTCCAATCTGGTTATTTATGAAGTATTTTTGAACTTGGATTATTTAAAGTATGAATCCTTAATACTTGTTCTGTTGTTTCACTGTATTCTTTTTCTTTAAAATATTTTTCATCATCCTCAGTCCTAAATGATGATATAACTGAATATCTTTGGCCCGTAGTGAAAAGATGAATGATTTCTTGATGAATATCTTTGGCCCGTAGTGCAAAGATGAATAGGTGTTGAGATGAACATGACCGACTGATTAATATCTTTGGCTGTGAGTGCAAAAGATGAGCAGTGTTTAGATGAACATGACTAATCGATGAATATCTTTGGCCTATAGTGCAAAAGATGAATATTTGATTCCAGATATATATTGATTGATGTTACAGGGATAAAATATCGACGATGAACTTTTAAATTCATATATAGAAGATAGTAGTTTGCATTCTCTACTTAACTCTTCTAATGAATTATTGTTTCCGCTGCGAAGATTGATTTAAAATTGGTTGTCTATTGTATTCTATTAGATTTTTCCCTGTTGAGGACTAACGATAATTTGTTTTATATTATCTTAGTCATAATGTTCTTTACTGGGCTAGTTGAGCTCACCCTTTTCCTTTTTGTTCCATTTTTCTTCTCAGAAGACGAGAATATAGCGGGAACTAGTCGGGGTGTGGAGTAATGGTTCAAGACAGTTTTTTTAGTAGTCCTCACTATTTTGTAAAATAGTTGTAATGAGGACTTATTTGAGTGTGGATATTGTCTAGAAGACAATATTTGTATTTAAACTCACAGTTTATGTGTTGTCGTATTTTTCACGACAATTGTATTAATGAAGTTGTAGTTGTTTCTGTACCATGTATTTGGCGACTCAGAATAGGTTGGTTGGATTGGACCTATTTTGGGGGCGTCACAGTTGGTATCAGAGCTTAGGGATATGGTCTTTGACGGAGATCGGGGAATAGTACTAAGAGGGGAGAGACGAGTAATCCTTCGCTAGTATGTCATACCTAAGCTTATTTGTTGGTCAGTTAAACTATATGGTTAATATGCGATATGTTAATTTTTTTAATTAACCCTTGTTTTATGATAGTATTTAAGAATGGCAGCTGAGAATATTAACGGTGGAGTTAATGAGACCATGGAAACACCTTTAATCACCACCCAGGGGAACGTGCAACAAGAAGGCAATATTCCTCCTGTAAACAACACCACTGAGCAGACGATGAACGACGGGATGTTTAGGAGCTTTTTGCAGTTCACGCAAAACCAGACGTGGGAGACTCGTGTACAGAATACGGGTGGAAATGATAGCAACGCACGGCTTGTCACGACCAAGCAGTTCAAAGAGTTGGGACCACAAGAATTTAAGGGAAAGCCGGATCCGATCATGGCGGAAACATAGGTCAAGCAAATTACCAAGATATTCGATGTCTTGGGATGCTCAGAGGAGCAAAAGGTTCCTTTCGCCACTTTCATGTTACAAGGAGAGGCAGATTATTGGTGGGAATCCGTAAAGCGTACTCAGCCTACCGCACTGAAGATGTCTTGGGAGAAGTTCCATGAATTATTCAACAACAAGTACTTTCTTGAAAGTATTCGACACATGAAGGAGGTAGAGTTCATCAAGCTGGAGCAAAACAATATGAACGTGTTGCAGTACGAAGCTAAGTTTTCCGAGTTGTCCCGATTTGCCTCCCATTTGGTTGATAATGAGGAGAGAATGACGCGAATGTTTCTGCGAGGTTTGAAACCCAAAATACGTCAATACCTCATTTCTCATAAAATTTCTTTATATTCAGATGTTGTCAACAGGGCTCAATTATAAGAGCGAGATAGCGAGTACGTTCAACCAAGAGACCGCAACCAGGATCATACCGGTGATAGTAGTCATCAGAACAACGATAACCAGTGGAGAAAGAAAAATACGTACAAGAGCGACAACCACTCTGGTGGTAATCGTGGCCATGAAAATAGAAGAAGTTTAGTCTGGGGAGATTTTAAAAGAGGAGATTCAACAATGACATCTGCTGAAGGCGTCGGCCGGCAAAGAGTGAATCGGTTTTTAGGGAGGAGAACGACCACCGGTCAGTATGCTATAAATGTGGAAAGAGGACACATCATCAAGTATCCTAGCAGTTCAAGGTATGCTATAATTGTGGAAATGAATGACATATCGCTCGAGATTGTACGGTTCCTGGAAGAGCGTTTGTCGTGACTGGTCAATATGCGAGGAACCCAAACGAGGTGATCACAAGTAAGCTAATCATAAATTCATGCGAAGTTTATACATTACTAGATACAGGTGCTACCCATTCATTTATTTCTCCTGCTTGTGCTCAACATTTAAACTTGACTCCGGAGAAATTAGACTTTGACCTATCTGTGGAAACTCCATTAGGAGAAACTTTCATCACATCCACTGTTTATAAATCTTGTTTGATCCAAGTTGGCACCATCGCATTACCTATTGACCTTATTTCTTTAAAGATACTTGCTTTTGATGTGATTTTGGGGATTGATTGATTAAACTACTCATCATGCCAAAATTGATTGCTTTCGTAAGGTTGTTATTCCTAAGCAACCTGTTATTCGAATTCAAGAAACCAAACCATTGAAGTCAAACACTTTCATATCAAGCCATAAATTCATTCGTTTATTGAAAAATGGATGTCAAGTTTTCTTAGCCCATGTTATGGACTTAAACAAAAATACGTCAGATTTGAATGATATTTCTATTGTTAGTAAATTTCCTGATGTATTTCCTGAAGAATTTCTTGGCTTACTCCCAAAGTGTGATATTGAATTTTGTATCGACTTTGAACCCTAAGACAAAACCCATTTCTAAAATCTCATGGTTCCTATTGAACTTCGTGGAGTTAAAATTCAACTATAGAATTTGGTACTGAGCCTTTATCCGTGACTTCCTTTGTGGAATGCACCGCTTTGCACTCTCGTAGGGGACACAATATTAAATGCGAAGTAGTAAACCGATAGGTGTCATTGTGACGTGCTATCCAAGATTGGGATATCAGTCACAGTTGAGAGCAACCTAAGTCAGTAATCGAAATACGTAGCTTTCTATGCTTAGCTGGTTATTATCGAAGATTTTGTGGAAAGATTTTCTCGAATAGCTACTCCATTAACGTAGCTGACTCGTAGAGATACAAAATTCGAATGGAGCAAGGAATGTGGGAAGAGCTTCGAAGAACTCATTAGGAGACTCATTTCGATACATGTTCTGACCATACCATCCTGGAAAAGCGAACGTTGTGACGCCCCCAAAATAGGTATACACCACACCCATTCTGAGTCGCCAAATACATGGTACAGAAACAACTACAACTTTATTATTACAACAGTAAAACTGTGAGTTTAAATACAAATATTATCTTCTAGACAATATCTATACTCAAATAAATCCCCATCACATTTATTGATACATTATTTTACAAAAATGGTGAGGACTACTAAACAATCCTTTCTAAAACCTTCATTCCATACCCCGACTAGTACTCGCTACATTCTCGCCTCCTGAGAAGAAAAATGGAACAACAAGGAAAAGGGTGAGCTCAACTAGCCCAGTAAAGAATACTATGACTAAGATAATATACAACAAATTATCGTTAGTCTCCAACAGGAAAAATCGATAGAATACAATAGACAACAAGTTTCGGATCAATATTTAATGTGAAATAATAATTCATAGAAGAGTTACGTAGAGAATGAAATCTACTATAATCTATGAATTTAACAGTCCATCATCAATATTTTATCCCTGTAACATCAATCAATATTCATCTCAAATCAAATATTCATCTTTGCACTACAGGCCAAAGATATTCATCAATCGATCATGTTCATCTCAACACTGTTCATCTTTGCACTAAAGGCCAAAGATATTCATCGGATCGGTCATGTTCATTTAAACACTGTACATCTTTGCACTACTGGCCAAAAAGATATTCATCGATCGGTCGTATTCATTTAAACACTATTCATCTTTTGCACTACTGAGCCAAAGATATTCTTGAGAAATCATTCATCTTTTGCACTACTGGGCCAAAGATATTCAATAATATCATCATTTAAGGCGAGGATGATGAAAAATATTTTTAAAAAAGCGAATCCAATGAAACAAAATGACAAGGATTAAGGATTCGTACTTGGTTTTATCCACGCCCAAAAATACCTCAAAAATAATCATAGTGGTGTAAAATTCAAGAATGATCAAAACATGGATACAATCAAAGCTAGTATCCGAATAGATATTTTAGACTTAAAAGAAAATTTTTCATTTTTTGAAGGTGAATAGTGAATAGATTCGTGAATAGTGCCGTATACGTGAATAGTAACTCCGACACCAAAAGATAGAAATTCCACAAAAAAAACATCTTCACGCTTCATGAATAGTACTCATGAATAGTAACTCGTGAATAGTAACTCATGAATAGTAACTCGTGAATAGTAACTCATGAATAGTAACCCCGACATGAAAAAGTTCCAAATTTGATAAAACTTCAGATCGACATTTCAAAGATAATGATATTGAAGAAATAATATCATTCTGAAAAAAAAATATCCCTTACCTCAAAGAATCAAGACCGGAAGGAAAGGTCGGGAGTGATCTTTGAATGAAACTTGTCTTTGAACAACAACTCTCAAAGTATCTAAATACTCACAAAATACGCTCAATAATATAGAGAGAAAAGAGAAAACTTTGTTTCGGTGTGATTTTCAATTCTAACTTAGCCCTCTATTTATAGGAAAATGTTAGCCGTAGAAGCAGACTTGACTGCTACACGATGGCTTTTACTCGCTACTATTGCCACCCACCACATTTGAAATAAAATTCAGCACATTTTTTCACCAACCACAAGTGGGGCCCACTCAATTCTAGAATTTTCCACCAAAATCAATTATAACCCTACTTTTCGAATCAAACACCTCTTAAAATTTATAACAAATCATTCGTTCATTTTTAACGGTTCAAAATTTGTGGACATATACTCAACTTATATATGTATAACATATCCAAAAATTACAACGATCCAACGGTCGGATTAAATATTATAACTCACACAATAAAGCTGTAATAACACCGATTTGATCTTTTAATACCTCCAATCCGATAAAATACAAATAAAACATCTCAGCATTAATTCCTTCATTAATAACCACATAAATAAATCCATCATTTATATTCATATAAAATAAATATTTCCTTATCATATGAATCAATAATTAATTATTCACAAATAATATTACTGAGAATCACATTTATGACAACCAGTACATTTCCCGAGAAAGAGGGGCTTTCAATAAGGATCTCTCTTCATTGGCGCCGCAATTAGGTGACCAAACCTCTCCTTAGACAGAACTTTCTAGACATTGCCAATAATGTTATCTAATAATATTATTCAAATAATATGAATTATTGATCCGATAATGGGAAATATCGTGCGATGACAATTATTAAAACAATAATAATATAAAATATCAACGCAACAATTATTGAATCAATAAAATAAAATATTGAGCGGTAACTCATTGTGAAAATTATTGAGTAGTGCCTTCTTACGTAAGGATCAATAATTCAACAATCTTTGTGCAATACCGTGTGCTCTTTGTGCAACCACGCCAGACATCGTATTTTAACCAAGGGTATTCCAACGATCTTCTTAACAGTAATAACTACGCTAGTTATTTTTAACCAACTTATATTTGTCGTTTTCTTCATCCAATCGCTTTCAAGTTATGGGGCCCACACATGGGCTACGCGTCGTCATACGAATATTCCCCGACAAAGATCTGAATATTCCACGACCAAACGAATATTCCCGACAAAATGAATATTTTATAACCACTTGCTTATTTTGAAATATTTGCGTATTTAACCCTTAACTATCCACATTAATCAAATCAACCCTTACTATTTCAAAATAATAAATAAAGGAAATTCCTTTTTATTTAAAAAAATTTCGGGGTCTTACAAACGTGGTAGCTGACGTGTTGAGTAAAAGATCATATATGAGTACGAATGCGATATTGTCAAAGACCCATTTCATATAACTTACAAATGATAGATATAGAGTTAAAGACGACTCGCGTGATGATATACAAGTAGAACCGACTTTTATCGATAAAGTTAAAATCGCTCAGGCTACACACTGGAGCTGATGAATATGAAGAAGGAGGTGCAAGAAGTTGTTATTCCAAAAGCGAGAATAGGCGATGTGAGGAAAGCTCAAACCTTCGATTTATTGGTCTATTTGAAATCCTAGATCGAATAGGAACTATGGCCTATAGACTCGTTTTACCGCCAAGTATGACGCGTGTTCATAACGTTTTTCACGTATCGATATTACGTAAATATGTGGACGACCCGAACCATGTTATTGAGTTAGAACCAGACGAGATAGCCGAAGACTTAACGTATGAAGAGGTACCTATCAAGATTTTGGATAGGAAGGAGCATGTCCTACGTACGAAAGTCATACCACAAGTTAAAGTTTTGTGGAGAAACCATGCTATTGAGGAAATGACCTGGGAGTTGGAAACGAAAATGAAAGCGAGGTATCCTCATCTTTTTGAAACACCAGGTACGTACGTCAATTTCGAGGACGAAATTTCATAAGGAGGGGAGGTTGTAAGACCCCAAATTATTAATAAATGAAATTTAATTTCCTCTATTTATCATTTTGAAATAGTAAGGGTTGATTTGATTAATGTGGTTAGTTATGGGTAAAATGCGTAAATATTTCAAATAAGCAAGTGGTTATAAAATACTCATTGTTGTCGGAGAATATTCGTTTGGTCGTGGAATATTCTTTCTTTGTGAATATTCGAATATTTATGCTGCGTAGTGACCTTGTAATGGGCCTCATAATGAAAAGCAATTGGATGAAGAAAACTACAAGTATAAGTTGTTATAAATAACTAGCCATAGCTTGTTATTCTTTATTATATTGTTGGAATACCCGGTGGTTAAAACACTAGAATCTGGCGTTGTTGAATAAGAAGCTTTACGGTATTGCACCAATTATTGATTCTTACGTAAGAAGGCATTACTCAATAATTGTTACAAAGAATTACTATTCAATATTTTATTTTATTGATTCAATAATTCTTTGCGTTGATTTTTTTATATATTATTGTTATTTCAATAATTGTCACTACACAAGTATTTTTCATTATCGAGCAATAATTCATATTATCTGAATAATATTATTAGAAAACATTATTGGCAATGTCTAGAAAGTTACATCTAAGGAGAGGTTTGGTCACCTAATTGGCGCCAAATGAGGAGAAATCTTTATTGAAAAGCCCCTCTTTCACGGAACGGCACGGTTGTCAAGATCTTGTGATTCTATAATATTATTTGTGAATAATTAATTATTGATTTATATGATGAGAAAATATTGATTTTATGTGGATATAGATGGAGAAAATTTTTAATGTGACAATAGTTAAAAAATTAATATTTTATCTTTTCTGATAAAATAATTCATTTAAATATATTATTTTAATAATATATTAATGACGATATTTTTACAATGAATGAGGGATATATGAGTATATGAGGAGGAAGAGTATTTTTGTTGCAAAAGATGTTTAAAACATGTTAAACATGTCGGTAGACCCCATTTCTTGACGGAAATTTGATTATAGCCTGTAAAATCGCTTTGGTTTGTGGATTTGGGTCAATTTCTGTTTGGAATTTGGAAAAACTTTCTTCTGCAAAGTTGTAGAGAATTGAATTTTCTATATAAAAAAAAAAAGCGAGATTCGAATTTTCTGATAAAAAGGGAAATTTATTATGAATTATTGAAGTTCCGAAGTTATGAAATAATAAATTTTTGGAAGTTTTAATTATTTTTATTTAGAAAAATGTTTTTGTTGTTTATGGACATGTGTTAGGTGTTTGAGATCAGCTGGTAGGATGGCGTAGAAGATTTATTATATATATTAATATTATATTAAATTTTCTGCTTTGGTGTTCTAAGCAATTTCCTATAAATAGGGTTCTTAGGTTAGAATTAAAAATCACACCAGAAACTAAAGATTTCTCTCTCTTTCTCTCCCTATAATATCAAGCGTATTTTGTGAGTATTTTAGTACTTTGAGTATTGTTATACGGTGCAAGTTCTTTCAGCACTATATCCAGTATTCCAGTCAGAAATACTATTTTTCTGAGGTAATGGATGTTATTTTATTCGAAAATGATATTATTTCTTCAATATCATTATGCCGAAATATTGGTTAGAAATTTTTATCAAATTTTGAACTTTTTTATGTTGGGGTTACTATTCATGAGTTACTCTATTCACGAGTTACTATACATGAGTTACTATTCACGAGTTACTATTCACGAGTACTATTCACGAAGCGTGATGATGTTTTTTGTAAAATTTCTATCTTTTGAGGTTAGAGTTACAATTCACGTATACGGCACTATTCACGAATACGACACTATTCACAGAAAAATTAAATTTTCTTTTTTGTGTCCAAGATTGTTTGTTATGATTCCAATCTTTGATTGGATCTATGTTTTGAACTTCATTCTTGAATTTTACTCCAATATGGTTATTTATGAATTATTTTTGAACTTGGATTATTTAAAGTATGAATCCTTAATACTTGTTCTTTTGTTTCACTGGATTCGTTTTCTTTAAAATATTTTTCATCATCCTCAATCCTAAATAATGATATAACTGAATATCTTTGGCCCATAGTGCAAAGATGAATGATTTCTTGATGAATATCTTTGGCCTGTAGTGCAAAGATGAACAGGTGTTGAGATGAACATGACCAACTAATTAATATCTTTGGCCCGTAGTGCAAAGATGAACAGGTGTTTAGATGAACATGACCAACTGATGAATATCTTTGGCCTATAGTGCAAAGATGAATATTTGATTCCAGATATATATTGATTGATGTTACAGGGATAAAATATCGACGATGAACTTTTAAATTCATATATAGAAGATAGTAGTTTGCATTCTCTACTTAACTCTTCTAATGAATTATTATTTCCGCTGCGAAGATTGATTTAAAATTTGTTGTCTATTGTATTCTTTTAGATTTTCCCCTGTTGAGGACTAACGATAATTTGTTCTATATTATCTTAGTCATAATGTTCTTTACTGGGCTAGTTAAGCTCACCCTTTTCCTTTTTGTTCCATTTTTCTTCTCAGGAGACGAGAATATAGCGGGAACTAGCTAGGGGTGTGGAGTAATGGTTCAAGGCAGGTTGTTTTAGTAGTCCTCACTATTTTGTAAAATAGTGTATCAATAATTGTAATGAGGACTTATTTGAGTGTGGATATTGTCTAGAAGACAATATTTGTATTTAAACTCACAGTTTATGTGTTGTCGTATTTTGCACGACAATTGTATTAATGAAGTTGTAGTTGTTTCTGTACCATGTATTTGGCGACTCATAATAGGTTGGTTGGATTGGACCTATTTTGGGGGCGTCACATGATGTCCCCAGTTCCATTGCATAGCTAGGTGCTTCGTCCATTGTATTTGTGAATAAATTATTGCATTGAGGCATGAAAAATACAACGGACATTTCCTCTTCTATTTTCTCTTCCTCAGCCCACCATGGTTTGTAAGAGGCCTTATAATCGCAGAAATTCTTATTTTGGATGTGACTACCGAATGGACATGGGTGTACAAAGTTTACTAAATTTTTCAACTCTAACTGAGAAGGGACTTGGGGTATTATACAAGTCAGCTCATGTTCTTCATTTTCCATACCCCCAGTTGTCTCCTCAATGTCCACTCCTTTCAGTTCATTCAGTGGCATGTACACTTCTGGCTATCCATTAGTTTCATCGTCCATGTCATAGCACCAATTGTTTGGAGGGTGAAAGTTCAAGGCTTCGAACATTTGATCCATTTGATTCTGAAGATTTTGAATTGACCTCACTTGCTCA
This sequence comes from Panax quinquefolius, assembly GCA_020205615.1. Classification (NCBI taxonomy): domain Eukaryota; kingdom Viridiplantae; phylum Streptophyta; class Magnoliopsida; order Apiales; family Araliaceae; genus Panax; species Panax quinquefolius. The sequence continues at coordinate 84,780,844 of CM035172.1, read as the reverse complement.
ATCATCTTCTCCTCAGTTGATGCGACAAATTTGAACCACAAATTCTCCAATCTTGAATTATCTCGTTCAGTTTCGAAATCCATGTATTGAGGACCATTCATTGAGGAGTTAATGAGTTACTCCATCTGTCTATTAAGATTTTGGGTGGATAATTCCTGACTCGTTATCATGTCTTCTTTTTCTGCTATAATCCTTGACATGAATTTCTTCGACTCTGAATTTTCTTCTTGTTGCATTGGAGGTGGATTTGAGAAATCTGGTGGATGTATTGGACTTGGAACATAGTCTTGGTTTTGATAGTTATAATTGTATTCATAATCTGGGTGATACCCCCAACCTTGATGATAATTGGGATAAACATAGTTGTTGAGGTAATCACCCCAAAATTGTGCTTGTCTAACACTAATGTTGCACTGATAACTCGGATGCTCACCAACACAATATTCACATGTAACTGCTATCTCTCGAGTGCGTTGGGCTGCAAGAACATCCAACCTCTCCGAAAGTGTTGCAATTTGTGCTGACAATATAGAAAATACATTGAGTCCTTCAGTTCTTGTGTTCTTAGGTTGAGTCATATTTGCATAAGGCCATTGATAAGCAAAGTCACCCATGGTACCTGAAAAGAGAGAAATATGAAGATAATTAAAATGAAAAAATATGTTTAAATTAAGACCAATTTGATTGAAATTAATGTTGGCAAAAATTTATTAAGCTAATTCCCCGGCAGCGGCGCCAAAAACTTGTTGGTCATTTTACCGATCAATATATGTGTGCAAGTATACACGGTCAACAAGTAATAAAGAGTAAGTAAAGTATCGTTCCCATGGAGAATTAACTAATAAAGTTCACCAAGCACTTGCCCATAACCATTTCAGTCTTATTTAAACGAATGATTTGATATTTTATATTTAAACTATGAAATTAAATAAACCTAACTATTCCTAGAGTGAGACTAGATAATGAAAACTTGAGATTATAATTTCATCTATTGAATCATTTAAATCAACGCACTCCGCACTGGATTGCTAGTCGATAACATAAAATTAAAGTACAACCATATCTCAATGTCCCATACCCATATCACATATAATCCACAATTGATAGAATACACATGAACACCCACATTACCTAAACCACTATATGTCTTTGTGATTTACAAATAATTAGGGTTTAAGCCCAAATTCTCAATTGACTACGAGCAATTCCTCGGTATATGTTTATCCTAAGCACGAATCATACATTCCATCACCATGTAGAACATACAAACACAAGCTATCAAGATCAAATCTAAACCCATACTTCATCTTTCAAGTTCATACGGGTTATCATAGTAATTGATGGCCAATCAACTAAGAAAATAAGCCTGAATCTTAATAGACAATCCCATAGCAATCAATAAGGTTAACAATGAAGTCTATCAGATTAAACTACGCAATACAATCCATTGCAATCTCAAAATAAATTTTAACTCATCATAGAATCAAAATCCATAATCCACAATTGATTATACATTGTGAAATAAAGATAGAAGTTAGGGAAGTGGGAATGAAAATTTGATCTCTCTTGCCCCAATTCTGAATTTCCTATGCTCTTCAATTGCTTCAATCTTCAGACCTAATCAATTTTAGAGATTAACTACTCTACCCTACTCTATTCTATTATTGAAATTGAAAAGAGAAAGTAACGATAGCTACGTGATCCCCCAATGGGTGAATTCCCTTTACAATGATACTACGTCTAATATATAAGCCCTAGTTGAACCCCCCTCCAAGTTACGCTCCAATTCTACTGTTTAATGAAAAAGTCAACTCTAGTCAACATCAAAAGTGGCGCGCCCGCGCTGGGAATGGCCTGGAGTTAGGCGCGCCCGCGCTCAATTATGAAATCGCAATTTTTTGGTACAGGGAATGGCACGGCCGTGCCTAAAATACACTACAAATTCGCGCGCCCGCGCCGTTGGTTTTATAATGCAGTGTCCTCTAGTAAAACGGCCATAACGTTTGATCCCGGAGGAGTTATGGGGACTGCCACCTATCAAATCGAAGCTCTCGACGAGCTCTACAACTTTCATTCTTTGATAAGTGAGAAATAATGGATGGATGAAGGCTAAAATTGTTTTGGAAGTGACAGCTATGCAAATGGCCACCCAAAACAGTGACGTTTAACGTCCGTTGGTACAAATGTAATAACTCTTGCATCCGAACTCCGATCGGAATGATTCAAGATGTTCTAGAAAGCTAAGAAGAAGCTCTATAACATACTCCAAGTTCCAAGCCAAGAACATGAAATGAACATGAAAGCCCAAATGATGTCCGGATTGCTTATCCTTGCGTTTTTATACCAATATTCGCCCACACAGTTCCCAAGCATAAAATCTATAAAATGAACACAAAATACATAAAAAGTAACTAAGAAACATGAGTATATGCAACTAATTCAAGTAATAGATACCGGATAAGTAGGTATAAAACCTACTTATCATATCAGCATATCAAGGAGTACCTACGAGATGGAACTACACCCGTTGAGGCGAGCCCGACTGAGAAAAGGCGGATCCATCGACTTGCTATGAAATTCTACCTGAGCGGAGATGAACTCTACAAAAGAGATGTGAGACAAAGTCTCCTCAGATGTCTGGACCAGGACCAAACTCAGAGGCTCATGGATGAGGTCCATGGTGGAGTATGTGGCCTACACATGAGTGGCCCCCTACTTGTTAAGAAGATCCTCAAGATAGGACATTACTGGATTACCCAAAATGCTGACTGTGATGATCGCGTCAAAAGGTGCTATCAATGTCAAATTCATGGAAATGCCATCCACGCCCCTCCAAGGGAGCTCCACAATATGAGTTCGCCTTGGCCCTTCTCAATGTGGGGAATGGACGTGATCGGACCCATCGATCCCAAAGCCAATAATGGGCATCGCTTTATATTCACTATGATCGACTACTTCACCAAGTGGGTAGAGGCAGTCTCTATGAGGTCCCCGAATCTGAGGTCCCGAATCACCGCGGATCTGGTTCGATCATTCTATACAACTATTACTATTTTCAGAAGATATAAACATAAATTATTTATACAATAACTTTACACACTATTCCCCAAGGTCAAGTAACCTTAACTTAATACACCAATTATAACTTATTTAACACATAACATTATTATTATTATTATTATATAACTATTACAAATCTAACTGCACACGTAAACTAAAGCTGGAATCGTCTTTAAACTTTTCGTGTATCTGACGTATTCGCCTTAATCTGCAATGTTTATCATGATATAGCAAGGGTGAGCATAAGATTTCCCAACAAGTTTAAGTTCAATAATTTAACGATATATCATGATTGAAAGAATCTGAATAATAAGCTGGCTATAATTCAACAATATAATTGTGAACTAGCAGGAACAAACTTTTGACTGAACAAGTATATAACATGAACAAATATATCTGGACCGAAGGGTAATGAAAGTGATCAGCCTTTCATACCTAACTTATACATGCAATATGTACATAGTACAATTCTATAATGGCAATCAACAATGATTAACAATAAGCATATCTGAATGAAACAACTCTTAGTAGAGTTAAGTAAAAACAAACTTGCATGAACCGTTGATTACTGCTACGCAATTTATAACGCTTTATCCGAAGACCTAATATTAGTAATAAAGATCTCCAATATTAGAATAATATCATCACAATATAATATTATTATATATATATACATAGAATAACCTAAACACATAACACATAACCCTATCAGTCTATAACACACATAAAACTTAGTATCAGGTCAAACTATTTTAGTCTGACTTGAAACCGACACAAATTCTAACGTCCCGACGGTCTAGTCAGACAAAATTGTGAGTTTAAGTTCAATTAAACTTTGTCTAAACACTTAACCATTATCTAAGATAATTTATTAACAGTCGAAATATTTTTCGTAAGCTCGTAATAATTTTTAAATAATTATTACTATTTATCATGAATTTTCAATCATTAATATCGTATTTATATAATATAAATACCACAATATTCTACTATCATTAATATATATTTATTATCAAATATTAATAAAATACATGTCATAATATTATAATATATTTAAAATATCACAAAGTATTTTAATACTTTAAAATCAACTTTATATGATTTTTAAACAATTAATTTCATTATCCAATAATTGCTATTAATATTAAAATATTAATATTTTCATGAAAAAATATCAAAATTTATATTTTATAACTTCAAATATTTTTATAACACTTAAATCATTTTCATATGATTTTTAAATCATTTATTCTATTTTTTCATAATTTATTTAATATAGTTATTAAATAAACTAATTATCATTAATATTGATTAATTAATGAAATTCATCACAAAATATTCAATGTCACTAAATATAACTTAAAATATTTTATTATACCATAATATTATTTTTTCATGATTTTCATGTATTAATATCATTTTAAATAAATTATTTAATATTATAATTAAATAAATTAAATACCATTTATATTCTAAAAATATTAAATATTTATGAAATATACTCAAAATAGTTAAAAACTATTTTTCAGACTTTAAAATAATTTTTTGGAATTTATTTTGTATTTTTAATAATTAAAAACCATTTAATTTGATTTATTTAATTAAAATAATTAATTTCCAAAATTAAGTGTCGCTATAGGGGCTTTAGGCGACGAATCCGTCGCTGAAAGTGTTCTTTGTGTTCTTGAGCCTATTTCCAGAAATTCTGTCAGATTATAAGGTGGGTGGTTTGACCACTCACTTATTCATGTTCATTACATTTATGGGCTTGAAAGTTTGTTATGATCGTAGTACTAATGTAATACTACCATCATCAACTAGTTTTCTAGTAATCCTATCACATAATAGAAAATTATAAGCCTTTGAACTCCTTGTCAGACCTGTTCTTCAGTTTCTGGGTTTCCCAGAAACGAAGAACAACCAAGGTATCTCGTTTACAATCCTTGAATCTTTGTTTTTCATGACTTGTTTATGTGATGTAAAGGTTCCACCATGTATTCAATATGTCAGAGTACAAGTATAATGCATCAAACCCATCTAATAACATAACACTAAGCGATTAAGGATGGTCAAAGTTCTGACAGAAAAAATGGTTTATGAAGATTCTGGGTTACCCAAATTGTTCTTCAAGCAGAATGATCAACTATAGTTTGACCGGCTACAACTTCGATTATGTTATGGATCTAATTGATATTAAGGCTTAAAAGTGTATTACTCATGTCACACTACAAGTATGTAACAACAACATAGCCAAACAACTTATAAACAACAAGATTTAAGCCCTGCAAAAATGTTGTCATACAAGATCTGGGTTTTTGGGTTGCCTAGAAACCCATTTTCGTGATCGATCAACGCCCTTTGACTGCTTATATCTTTTGATCTACACATGATCTGGACTTGATTCAAGTTGCAGAATAATGACCACATGGCATACAACAGATCCATAACATAAAACACAACAAACTAGAAACATAAAAGGATCTACGATGTCTGACATTTGCTTGTCAGACATCACATGAAGGTTCAAGAACAGTTTCTAAAAACTTTAATTTCGAGCATCAAAATGATATGGATCTAAGTTTTGGTAACCCAGATCATCAAATGACACCCTCTAACATAACTTTAACCAACAACCTACAACATCTAACATCAAATACAATGATTTCAAGATTTAGGGTTCTTATACCTTTGAGCTTTGATTTTTGATTTGTGATCCATGATCCTGATCTTGTTAAGCTAAGAGGTTATTATGACTTAAATTTTAACTCTCTTCCTCAGTAAATCTCGAAATTTGGAGAGAGAAAAGAGGTTGTCAATAATGAAAAATAAAGTGAAGCTTTTCTCTCTCTTTGATCTATATAATAGATATGATTCAATGTATTTGCTAGCAAGTTGTGGCTGATTTTGGACACATAACTAGGGTTAGGAGTAGGGTTTGTTCACCCACCCAATTTAGGTCAAGATCTATACACCAACTCATTAAAGAATTGTTAAAAGGGTGAAATTGTCATTTCCATACAATTTTAATTCTAGAATTGTCTTTTGATGCAAACTCTTAGGGTTTAGGGTTTGAACCCTTAAGGTTTAGGGTTTAACTCTTATCTTTGCAATTTAATTTCTAAGATTTCCGAATTTCGGTTTTAAAAATCGAAAATTAATATTTCTAAATAATAATTAGAATTTTCTAATTATATTAAAATTCCTTGATCATAATTTAAATCTTGCTAATTAGGATTAGCATTTCCTAATTAAAATTGCTAATTAAGCAATTAGGGTCAAAATTAGTCATTAGGATTTCTAATAGAAAAATAATTTTCTAAGTTAAAATTAGATTTCGTAATTAGATGAGGATTTTTAATTATTTACAACTTGAAAATTAGGATTAATATTTCCTAATTAACATTAAAATTATTAAATTAACACTTAGGTTTTTCCTAATTATAAATTAGGGTTTCAAATCTAGAAAATAAGGTTTAAAATTTTGAAATTAGGGTTTGCTAAATAATTAAGCTTTACCCTAATTAATATTATAATTAATAGCATTTAAGCAATATAATTCTCCGTTAAGTTCCCAGATTAGGGTTTTAAATTTCTGAATTAGGGTTTCGGATTCCCGGAAATGAAATTAGAGTTTCCAAATCCGGTTTCTAGGGTTTCTTATAATTCGCTAGAATTTTCTAACCGAACGTTGACGTTCTTAATATTTACTTAGGGTTTGTCACAGATATTGTTTATCTGGTCAACCCTTGACCCTTAACCACATTCTGAACACATAAACAATCATATACATAGAACATATTCCCGTATTTCCTTAATCCTGAATAATTCACCTAAATCCTTCACAGAATTTTGAAATTCTCAAAATTTCTTCTCAAAAATATCAAACGCATACACTTATTTTCTATCTAGGTTCTAATATTGAACCTTAAATCAATTAATTAAAATTTTAAAAAAATTCTAAATTCTCAAGTTGTCACAGCCTGCTTCCCCAGGGTTACTAAAGAAGTCATCATTGCTTTCATCAGAAACAATGTCATTTGTCGATATGGACAACCAGAGGTAATTGTGTCAGACAATGCTAAGAACCTCAACAACAAAATGATGGAGGAGTTATGCAGTAAATTCCACATCAAACATCTTAACTCCGTCATCTACAGTCCAAAGATGAATGGTGTTGTTGAAGCGTCTAACAAAAATATCAAGAAGATCATGCAAAAGATGTCCGCCAACCATAAAGGATGGCCTGACTTACTGCCTCTTACTCTGTTAGCCTACAGAACATCAATGCGCACTTCCACTAGGGCAACCCCTTATGAATTAACCTATGGGATGGAAGTAGTGCTCCCCATAGAAGTTGAAATGGAATCCCTCAGAGTGTTGATAGAAGCTCAGCTGGATGAAGACCAATGGGTACAAGACAGGTATCACCAATTGTCTCTAATAGACGATAGGCTAACCGCGGCTATCTTCCATCGTCAGTTATATCAACAAAGGATCGCCAGATCCTGCAATAGAAAAGTCTGTCTACGGAAGTTTAAGCAACATGACTTGGTTTTAAAGAAAATCCTTGACAACCAAGATCAATCCAAAGGAAAATTCACCCCTAATTGGGAAGGCCCGTTTGTTATCAAGGAGGTATTGACAGGAGGCTCTCTCAGATTGCAGGAAATGGACGGCGATGAATTTCCACAACTCATCAACTCGGACACCGTGAAACGGTACTATATCTGAAGTTACCATCAAGCAAACATCATAGTGTTGGATCATCAGATTACTAGTCATTCTGGTTCTTTAACCCTTTAGTACATATAATTCTTTTTCACACTTAGCCCCTCAGGGAAACATACACTTCAAACCAGCAGCCTAGTTTCACCTCATTTTCAACCTTTCACACAATTTTGGTTATCCCACCAGGGATTGAACCTTTCACACCTGCAGTTTATCCTGAAGACGGGATTAAACTTTTCTACGCTTGCAGTTTGTCCTGAAGACGGGATCAAACTTTTTCTCACCTGCAGTTTATCCCAATCATGGGATCAAACTTTCTTCTCCCCGCAGTATAGCCTGCAATGAGATTCATACTTCTCTTCTACTGCGAATCATCGTGAGGGGTGAACTATGTCGACCTGATCTCCTCTTCAATAGGAGTACGTAGGCAACCATTTTATATGGCCCGGTCGCAATAAAAAAATAATAAAAACATATCTACACCCTTATCGTTATAAAAAACTAAAACAACAAAAACATTCCTACACCATTTCTGCCACATACAACGTTGAACCTCTTACACTAGGTTCGAACTACGCAGACCTGATCTCCTCTTCAATAGGAGTACGTAGGCAACCATTTATGGTTCGGTCTCACCCCCTACCAAAACACAAATACTTGTCATCTGGTACTGGGATCAAACTTCAAACCATCACATTTAATTCGGCTTCAGACCAAAGGGATGGAATTACCTGAACTCCTCCTAAATAGGAGATTCGGCGACCATCTAAGCCGCGGTTGTGCCTCGAAGAGCAATACCAATCCATAAGAGATGGAATTAACTAGGCTCCTCCTAAATAGGAGTACTGGCGACCATCTGTGGTGCGGTCAATCTCAGAGAGGAAAACCACACTCCTCTCCACATTTCCATACAGAAACCAGTCCCAAGACACCAAAGATGGTTGGGATACACACAGATCAATGATCCATTCTGAACTATCAAGAGATAACTCAATGTCCATCCATCAAGGAGGAATTCAGAATACATCAAGATCATAAGCCCTGAAGCAGCATGCAAAATATCAAGCAAGTATTCAGGCATATCTAAAAGGGAAGTGATCAAAAATATATTTCCCAGCTATATATATATATAATCTTGTTTGATATACACAATGTAAAACTGTACATGACAAAATGGCTAAGCTAGTCTGTGCAGGAAAATACAAGCTCATCTAAAAATCAGTGTATATACGAGCTATCAAGCCCAACATGGCATCCCTCTCAGCAAAAGGAGGTAACGATGTGGTCTCTTGTACAAGGGTATCCACACGAGATAACAGATCTACAACCATCTGCATGGTGACTCTATGCTCATCAATGCACGTGCTCATCTCTGCAATCATGCCAGTGATAAGGGATCTCACTGTAGTACCATCTGTAACGGCTACGTCCCGGGTAGATATGGCGTTATCCCTCTTAACTATCATGGAATCTTTGGCTGATCTGGCCTCATCCCGCTCAACAACAGTGGCATCTCTATGAGATAATAACTCATCTCTCTCTAACAGAGTTGCGTCTCTCCCATCTAGGCCTGTCAACATCAATGCTCTAGCCTGATCTCTCTTGAAGGTCATCAGATGAAGATTCTGCTCGAAGTACTATGCCGAATGATGGATCACAACAGTGCTAGTACTGAGATAATCTAAAGGAGATGCTGGCAACCCAGTAAGTAGCTCATCATCGATGTGGGAATCAATGTCCTCTATGGGCTCTCCATCATCTGAATCACTACCCGGCAATATGGATATTGCCGCAGCTGATGAAGTCTCTGTCTCCATCCACACAGAATACTCTGGCGAACATCCCGGATGGCTAATAGAGAAAGCAGCTATCTCACACTGATCCCAACATGCATACAAACTGTGACGCCCCCAAAATAGGTATACATCACCCATCTTGAGCCGCCAAATACATGGTACAGAATTCAAATACAAACTTAATTATACAACAGTCGTGTAAAATAAGACTAAACATATGCTGTGAGTTTTAATACAAATATTTTCATCTAGACAATATACAAACTCAATGGGGTCCTCATTACATTTATTATTACATTATTTTACAGAATAGTGAGGACTACTAATGCACCATCTAGGACCATCACTCTATTCCCCGACTAGTCCCTGTTACGTTCTCATTTCCTGAAGAGAACAATGAAAGCAAAAGGGTGAGCTCAACTAGCCCAGTAAGAAATATTATGACTAAGATAATACAGAATAATTTATCGTTAGCCTTCAACAGTGTTAAACTCATACAATATAATAAATATCAAGTTTAACTGCAGCGGAACAAACAATCCATTAGAAGAGTCAAGTAGAGAATAAAATCTACTATCTTCTATGATTTAAAAGGTTTTTCATCACTTTTATCATTTGAGACTCAAATTTAAATAATCCACATCATCCACAAGACTACTACCAAGGATATTCATTAGTATCACGACCACAAATTATCCATGCACTACGGGCCAAGGATAATCGTGTATTCATCAATGGTCATGATCATGCCAACAACTGTCCATCAATGCACTACGGGCCAATGAGGACTTTTACCACATCATTTGTAACATTACGGTCATGATTATACCGATTAATCCTTGGTCATAATCATACCAAGTCCATCTATTCACTACAGGCCACAAATGACTTTCAACAGAATATAAACATGAGGATGATGACAATGATATAAGAATTCAATAAAACAAGTTCAAGAATTAATTTATCCATGAACCAATAACGTCCAAATTGTCAACATGATACTTCTTTGTAGAGTAAAATTCAAGAATGCTCAGAAGAATATTTCCATGAAAAGATACTGGATGAAGCGCAAATATCAAGGATATTCCACTAATTTTATGGAATATAGAAGCCAAAACTTTAACCAACTGAGTATAATAAAGAATGGAATAACAAAAGAAATCATCGGGCATGCGATAGACTGCACAGACAGGTTATTCCAACAGAATAATAATTAATGGAACCAGGTCATGCGTAAAGCACAGACAGGATGTTCCAACAAAATGATAAATAATGGAACCAGGTCATGCGTAAAGCACAAACAAGATGTTCCAATAGAATGATAAATAATTGAACCAGGTCATGCGTAAAGCACAGACAGGATGTTCAAACATAATAATAAAAATGGAATAACAGAAGAATTTCACCAAGTATAGGGTATTCCGCGTATACAGGTTATTCCAACAGAATAATAAAGAATGGAATAACAGAAGCTCTCTTCATGAATGAGAAAGAAATAATACCCCTTACCTTAAAAGAAACTGGATATGGGAAAAGAGAGGTAGCAGACTTCTCTTCTTCTTTCTCTCTATAACTTTCTCTCTCTAGAGTTTCAGTAAATTCGTAAGAAATAATGAAGGAATGAGCTTCTATTTATAGGAGAATGGAAAGGCACTGTTCATGGACGAAATAATTTTTGCAGACGCACGGATGTTCAAATTCAATCAACCATCCAATAAAAACAAAACAAAAAAATATATAATATATAATATATATCTATATATATATAAACACATGCTTCAATTTATATATATATCAATATTATATTTATACCACTTGATTTTATCCCCCGTAAAGCAACATCAATCCCCCACCCCCCCACCCCCAAAATCACTTTCATCTTATATATATAAATATATATATATATATATATATATATATATATATATATATATATATATATATTCACACACAATTTTCACTTTCCCACCCACACATCACTTTCACTACACTCTTACACATATCTTACACTCATCACTTTCATACTATCGCTTTTCCATCATTTTCCACTCACACACACATTATATATATACACACACCATATACATATATATAAATTCCCTCCCCTTTACGTATAATCTCTCCCACCTCCATTCCAAAAATTAGTTTTTTAACACATATGGGCCCCACATGTGACCACCACATGTGGGCCCCACCTTTAAATAATTTTCTACCGATTATTTTAAAAAATGGGTAAATGGGGGTCCATATAATTAATAAGCCGATTTATAACAAATACCTCATAAAAATTTTCTCAATATTTTTAATAACATTTATCATCATTATTATAATTCACAATATTAATCGCACTGTGTCGTTCCCGAGGAAAGAGGGGCTTTTAATAAGGATTTCTCCTATCAAGCGCAATAATTAGGTGACCAAAGCTGTAAGACCCCAACTTATTATAAATAAAATCGAATTTACTCTAATTATTATTGTGAATAATAAGGTATTAATTTGATATAATTCTCTGGTTATGGGTGAAATGTGCAAATTTTGCAAAATAAGCAAGTGGTTATAAAATAATCATTGTTGTAGGGAATATTCGTTTTTGTCGTGGAATATTCTTGTTGTTGGGAATATTAAATGCGACGTAGCGATCATTTATGGGCCCCATAATGTAATAAGCGCTCGGATGAAGAAAATGACAAGTTTAAGTTTTTATAAATAACTTGGCGTAGTTGTTACAATTAACACCGCTCGAATACCCGGTGGTTAAAATACGAGAATCTGGCGTGGATGCACAGTATTGATGAATTATTGATCCTTACGTAAGAAGGCACTACTCAATAATTGTTACAAGATGAATTCTTTATTCAATATTTTATTTTATTGATTCAATAATTGTTGCGTTGATATTTTTTATTATTATTGTTTAAATAATTGTCCTTTGCAAAGAGCTTTGGGACCAACAACAAATTCTAGGGGAGGAGAACGACCGCCAGTTAGATGTTACAAATGCGGAAAGAGGGACATATCATTCAAACTGCATCCACAACAATCCAAGGTATGTTACAACTGTAGAAAGGAAGGCCACATAGCTCGGGATTATTCTATAGCAAAACCAAGTTCAACGGGGATGGTGACTCCAAGGGTTATCCCAGATAAGTCAAAATCAGCGGTTCCTGGAAGAGCGTTTGTCGTGACTGGCCAAAACGCGAGGAACCCAAATGAGGTGATTACGGGTAAGCTAATCTTGAATTCTTGCGAAGTTTATATCTTACTAGATACCGGTTCTACCCATTCTTTTATCTCTCCTGCTTGTGCTCAACGTTTAAACTTGACTCCGGAGAAATTGGACTTTGACTTATCTGTTGAAACTCTGTTAGGTGAAACCTTCGTTACATCTACGGTTTATAAATCTTACATGATCCAAGTTGGCACTATCACATTACCTGTTGATCTTATCTCTTTAAAGATACTTGTTTTTGATGTTATTTTAGGAATTGATTGGTTAACCATTCATCATGCCAAAATTGATTGTTTTCGTAAGGTTGTTAGTTTTCATATTCCTAACCAACCTATCATACGAATTCAAACATCTAAACCACTAAAATCAATCACTGTCATATCAAGCCATAAAGCTATTCGTTTATTGAAAAATGGATGCCAAGCTTTCTTAGCCCATGTTATGGATTTGAATAAAGACAAGTCAGATTTGAATAATATTTCTGTTGTTAGAGAATTTCCTGATGTATTTCCTGAAGAGCTTCTCGGTCTACCCCCAGAACGTGATGTTGAATTCTTTATTGACCTTGAACCGGGTACAAAACCCATTTCTAAAACCCCATATCGAATGGATCCTATTGAACTTCAGGAGTTAAAAGTCCAACTACATGAATTATTAGACATCGATTTCATTCGTCCTAGTACATATCCTTGGGGTGCTCCAATTTTATTCGTAAAGAAGAAAGACGGGAGTATGCAACTTTGTATTGATTACAGAGAATTAAACCATGTCACCATCAAGAATAGGTATCCGCTACCTCGCATTGATGACCTGTTCGACCAGTTGCAAGGAGAACAATTCTTTTCAAAGATCGATCTTCGTTCTGGATATCATCAGCTGAAGATTAAAACTGAGGAAATTTCAAGGCGCCTTGAGAACTTCCCAGACGGCATTATGAATTCTTAGTCATGTCTTTTGGATTGACTAATGCTCCAGCTGCTTTCATGGATATTATGAACCAAGTATTCAAGGAATATTTGGATCAGTTCGTTGTTGTCTTTATTGATGGCATCCTCATTTATTCCAAAAGCCGTGAAGATCATGAGCACCATTTGAAGCTGATACTTGAAAGGCTTCGTGAAAATAAACTTTATGCCAAGCTGAAGAAATGCGAGTTCTGGCTTGAGGAAGTAGCATTCCTTGGGCACGTGGTGTCAAAACATGGAGTATCTGTTGAATTGCCGAAGATTGAAGCGAAGACAAAGTTGGGAGCAACCAAAGTCGGTGACCGAAGTGCGTAGCTTTCTGGGCTTAGCTGGTTATTATTGGAGATTCGTGGAAGAATTTTCTCGAATCACTACTCCATTAACTTAGATGACTCAGAAAGATACAAAATTCGTATGGAGCGAGGAATGCGAGAAGAGTTTCCTAGAGCTCAAGAGGAGACTCATTTCGGCACCTGTTCTGACAATACCATCTGGTTCGGATGGATTTGTTATATACAGCGATGCTTCAGGCAAAGGGTTAGGATGTGTTCTCACGTAACATGGGAAAGTCATAGCCTATGCCTCAAGACAACTCAAAGAATATGAGAGGAATTATCCTACTCATGATCTAGAGTTGGCAGCAGTCGTATTCGCGTTAAAAATTTGGAGACACTACTTGTATGGGGAGAAAGTGGAGATTTATACGGACCATAAAAGCCTCAAATATTTCTTCACCCAAAAAGAACTCAACATGCGGCAACGACGTTGGCTCGAGCTGTTGAAAGATTACAATTATACCATTCAATACCATCCTGAAAAAGCGAACGTAGTAGCTGACGCATTGAGTACAAGATCATATGCGAGTACGAGTGTGATATTGTCCATGCAAAGGCCCATTCTGTATGACTTGTAAAGGATGGAGGTAGAATCAAAGACTCCAGGGACCCACATGATGATGGCGAATATACAAGCAGAACCAACTTTAATCGATAAAGTTAAAGCTGCTCAAGCTACGGACCTGGAGCTGATACGTATGAAGAAGAAAGTGCAAGAAGGAGCTATTCCAGAAGTAAGAATCGATGAAGAAGGAATACTTAGATTCAAATCCAGCCTTTGTGTTCCTAACGACTCTTATTTGAAGTATAAAATCATGATGGAGGCACACAACACACCATTTGCAATCCATCCTGGGAGTACCAAAATGTATCATGATATTCGACATACATTTTGGTAAAATAATATGAAGAGAGAGATCGCGGAGTTTATCTCAAGGTGTTTAACCTGTCAACGTGTAAAGGCGGAGCATCAAGTGCCAAAGGGTCCATTGCAACCACATGAGATTCTGGAATGGAAGTGGGAACATATTACCATGGATTTCATTACAGGTCTTCCCAAAGTTTCTCAAGGCATAGATGTTATTTGGGTTATTGTTGATAGATTAACCAAGTCTGCCCATTTCTTACCGATACGAGAAACTTATTCCCTTGAACGTCTTTCTTATATGTACGTTAATGAGATTGTTAGATTGCATGGCATGCCAGTATCCATACTTTCGGATCGTGACCCAAGATTCACTTCACGATTTTGGGTTAGTTTGCAGAAAGCTATGGGCACGGATTTAGAATTCAGCTCGGCATACCATCCTTAAACGGACGGACAATCAGAGAGGACTATTCAAACCCTTGAAGATCTATTAAGACTTTGTGTCCTAGATTTTAAAGGAAGTTGGGATAAGTACTTGCCACTAGTGGAATTCTCCTACAACAACAGTTATCAAGCAAGTATAGTCATGGCTCCATTTGAAGCGTTGTATAGACGAAAGTGTCATTCTCCAGTATGCTGGGATGAGGTGGGAAAAGCTAGCGTTGTTGGGACCAAAATTAGTACGCATGACTACAGAAAAGATCCAAATGATTCGATAACTTATTCAAACCTCACAAGATCGACAAAAGAGTTATGCTGATCTTCATAGAAAGGACGTGGAGTTTAATATTGGAGATCATGTATTGTTACGTGTTGCTCCATGAAAGGGAGTTACAAGATTTGGAAAGAGAGGAAAGCTCAATCCACGATTTGTTGGTCCATTTGAGATTCTTGACCGAATAGAAAATGTGGCCTATAGACTCGCATTACCTCCAAGTATGTCTCGTGTTCATAACATTTTTCACATATCCATGCTTCGTAAATATGTGAAAGACCCGAACCATATTATTGCATTAGAACTAGACGAGATAGCCAAAGATTTAATGTACGAAAAGTACCTGTTAAGATCTTGGATAGGAAAGAGCATGTCCTACGCACCAAGGTTATACCACAAGTTAAGGTTTTGTGGAGAAACCATGCCATTGAAGAAATGACCTGGGAGTTGGAATCATAAATGAAAGCGAGGTATCCTCACCTTTTCGAAACACCAGGTACGTATGTTAATTTTGAGGACGAAATTTCATAAGGGGTGGAGGTTGTAAGACCCCAACTTATTATAAATAAAATCAAATTTCCTCTAATTATTATTATGAATAATAAGGTATTAATTTGATATAATTCTCTGGTTATGGGTGAAATGTGCAAATTTTGCAAAATAAGCAAGTGGTTATAAAATAATCATTGTTGTCGGGGAATATTCGTTTGGTCGTGGAATATTCTTGTTATCGGGGAATATTTGTACGATGGCGCAGTCATTTGTGGGCCCCATAACAGAATAACTGTCAGATGAAGAAAACGACAAGTTTAAGTTTTTATAAATAATAACAGTAGTTATTACAATTAACATTGTTGGAATACCCGGTGGTTAAAAAATACGAATACGCATGGATGCAAAGTATTGATGAATTATTGATCCTTACGTAAGAAGGCACTACTCAATAATTATTACGATGAATTCTTCGTTTAATATTTTATTTTATTGATTCAATAATTGTTTGCGTTGATATTTTATATTTTGTTGTTTCAATAATTGTCACCGCATGAAGATTTCCCATTATCGGATCAATAATTCATATTATTTGAATAATATTATTAGATAGCATTATTGGCATTGTCTAGAAAGTTACATCACAAGGAGAGGTTTGGTCACCTAATCAATGCGCCAAGAAGGAGAAATTCTTATTGGAAAGCCCTCTTTCCAGGAGCTACTGGTTGTCATAAATGTGATTCTGTAATATTATTTGTAAATAATTAATTATTGATTCATATGATAAGGAAAAATTTATTTTATGTGGATATAAATGTTGGATATATTTATTGTGGTTAAAAAATGAAGGAGTTAATGTTGAGGTGTTTTATCAGTATTTTTGTCGGAATGGAGGTATTAAAAATTAAACCAGTATTTTTGAGATATATTGTGTGAGTTATAATTTTTAATTCGACCTTTGGATCGTTGTAATTTTTGGATATGTTATACATATATAAGTTAAGTATATGTCCACAAATTTTGAACCGTTAAAAATGAACTTATAATTTGTTATGAATTTTAAGAGGTGACTGATTCGGAAATTAGGTTTATAAATGATTTTGGTGGAAAATTCTAGAATTGGTGGGCCCCGCTTGTGGTTGGTGAAGAAATGTGCTGAATTTTATTTCAAATGTGGTGGGTGGGAATAGTAGCAGGTAAAGCCATCAGGTTGTAGGTCAAGTCTGCTAACATTTTCCTATAAATAGAGGGCTAAGTTAGGATTGAAAATCAGACCAGAAACATAAGCTTTCTCTCTTTCTCTCTCTAGATTATTGAGTATATTTTGTGAGTATTTAGATACTTTGTGAGTTTCTATTCATCGATTGCAAGTTTTCTTGACCTTATATACCGATATTACGATCGGAAATCGATATTTTGAGGTAAGGGGTGTTATATTCTTCTTGAAATGATATTTTCTTCAATATCATTATACCGAAATGTTAGTATGAGCTTTTTATCAAATTTGGAACTTTTTGTGTCGGAGTTACTATTCACGTATATGGCACTATTCACGTATACGGCACTATTCACGAATACGGCACTATTCACCAAAAAAATGAAATTCTCTTCTTTTTGTCCAAGATGTCTATTATGGTTACTATCTTTGATTGTATCCATGTTTTGATCTTTATTCTTGAATTTTGCTTCAAAATTGGTTATTATGGAGTATTATTGACCTTGGATAAACTGTTATACGAATCCCTACTATTTGTCCTTCTGTATCACTGGATTCGTTTTCTTTAAATTATTTTTCATCATCCTCAGTCCTAAATGATGATATTACTAAATATCTTTGGTCTGTAGTGTAAAGATAAATGATTAAATGATGAATATCTTTGGCCCGTAGTGCAAAGATGAACAGGTGTTGAGATGAACATGACCAACTGGTGATACAAATGAATATCTTTGGCTCAGAGTGCAAAGATAAATATTTGATTAAAGATGTATATTGATTGTTGTTCTGAGGATAAAATATTGATGATGGACTTTTAAATTTTAGAAGATAGTAGAACTCATTCTCTACTGACTCTTCTAATGGATTGTTGTTTCCATTGCAGGTTGTTGATCTAAAACTTGTTGTCTATTATATTTTATCGATTTCTCCTGTTGAAGACTAACGATAATTTGTTGTATATTATCTTAGTCATAATATTCTTTTCTTGGGCTAGTTGAGCTCACCCTTTTCCTTTTGTTCTATTTTTCTCGGGAGGTGAGAACATAGCAGAACTAGTCGAGAAAGTGGAGAGATGGTTCTAGAAAGATATTTTAGCGATCCTCACTATTTCTATAAAATAGTGTTTGAATAATTGTAATGAGGACTTATTTGAGTGTGGATATTGTCTAGAAGACAATATTTGTATTTAAACTCACAGTATGTGTTGTCGTATTTTGCATGACAATTATATTATTGAAGTTGTAGTTTGCTTTATGTACCATGTATTTGGCGACTCAGAATGGGTGTTGTATACCTATTTTGGGGGCCTCACAAAACCTCTCCTTGACAGAACTTCTAGACATTGTTAATATTGCAAATAATAATATTAATAACCTTGTCGTCTCAATTATTGATTTAATAATATATAAAATATTGACAATAATTGAATCAAATAACGTGAGATATTATGCAGCAATTACTGTAGCAATAATTGAACAAAACTGAGTGACTTCTCACGTAAGCATCAATAATCAATACCGTGTGCTCACAAGAACTCACGCCAGACATCGCATTACTTTTAACACCGGATGTTTCAACAGTTAACGGTAAAACTTTCGTCGTTATTTTCATAATGTATTTTTGTCGTTTTCTCAATCCGACAATAATTCCGTTTATGGGGTCCACCAATGATTGTCTTGGTTGCACGAATATTCCCTCGTTAAAATGAATATTTCCCGACCAATCGAATATTATATAACAACTTGCGTACTTTGTAAAATTTATAAATATTACCCACAACTATAACATTATATCAAATTCATTCCATAATATTCAAAAATGGTATTTATAGAAAATTCATCTTTATTTATAAAAGTTGGGGTCTTACAACCACCCCTTCTTATGAAATTTCGCCCTCGAAATTAGGGTACGTACCTAGTATGTCGAAGAGGTAAGGATACCTTGATTTCATTTCAGATTCTAACTCCCAGGTCATTTCCTCAACATCGTGGTTTCTCCACAAAACTTTGACTTGAAGTATAACCTTGGAGCGTAGAATATGTTCCTTCTTATCCAAGATTTGAACAGGAACCTCTTCATACGTTAAATCTTCCACTATTTTTTCCAGTTCTAACTCAATAATGTGGTGCGGGTCTTTTATATATTTACGTAACATAGATATGTGAAAAACGTTATGAACACGAGACATACTTGGCGGTAAAGCGAGTCTATAGGTCACAGTTCCTACTCGATCGAGGATTAAAAATGGGTCGATGAATCGAGGATTTAGTTTTCCTCATTTTCTGAATCTCGTAACTCCTTTCCATGGAGTAACACGTAACAACACATGATCTCCTATATCGAATTCCACGTCCTTTCGATGAAGATCAGCATAACTCTTTTGTCGATCTTGTGAGGTTTTGATACGTTGTCGGATCGTTTGAATATTTTTTGTACTCATACGTACCAACTTCGGTCCCAACAACGTTGCTTCACCCACCTCATCCCAGCATACTGGAGAACGACACTTTCTTCCATACAACGCCTCAAATGGAGCCATGTCAATACTTGCTTGACAACTGTTATTGTAGGAAAACTCCACCAATGGTAAGAACTTGTCCCAACTTTCCTTAAAGTCAAGGATACAGAGTCTTAATAGATCTTCAAGAGTTTGAATAGTCCTCTCCGACTGCCCGTCCGTCTGAGGATGATATGCCGAGCTAAATCGTAAGTCCGTTCCCATAGCTCTTTGCAAACTAACCCAAAATCGTGAAGTGAATCTTGGGTCTCGATCAGACACTATGGATATTGGCATACCATGCAATCTTACAACCTCGTTAATGTACATACGAGCAAGACGTTCAAGTGTATAAGTTTCTCGTATAGGTAAGAAGTGAGCAGACTTGGTCAATCTATTAACAATGACCCAAATTGCATCTATGCCTTGAGAAACCTTGGGAAGTCCAGTAACGAAATCCATGGTAATGTGCTCCCACTTCCATTCTGGAATTTCAAGTGGTTGCAATGGACCTTTTGGTACTTGATGCTCCGCCTTGACTCGTTGACACGTTAGACACCTTGAGATAAACAGCTCTATCTCTCTCTTCATATTGCCCCACCAAAATGTATGTTAAAGATCATGATACATTTTGGTACTCCTAGGATGGATTGCAAACGGTGTGTTGTGCGCCTCCATCATGATTTTATACTTTAAATTAGGGTCGTTAGGAACACAAAGTCTGGAGTTGACTCGAAGTATTCCTTCTTCATCGATTCTTGCTTCCTGCATAGAACCTTCTTGCACTTTCTTCCTCATATGCATCAGCTCCGGGTCTGTAGCTTAAGCAGCTTTAACTTTATCCATTAAAGTTGGTTCTACTCGTATATTCGCCATCATCACATGGGTCCTTGGAGTCTTTAACTCTATCTCCATCCTTTGCAAGTCACACAAAATGGGCCTTCGCGTTGACAATATCGCTTTTCAGCTTGCATATGATCTTCTACTCAATGCATCAGCTACCACGTTCGCTTTTCCAGGATGGTATTGGATGGTATGATCATAATCTTTCAATAGTTCAAGCCAACGTCGTTGTCGCATGTTGAGTTCCTTTTGAGTGAAGAAATATTTGAGGCTTTTATGATCTATAAAGATCTCCACTTTCTCTCCATACAAGTAATGCCTCCAAATTTTAAGTGCGAAGACAACAGCTGCCAACTCTAGATCATGAGTGGGACAATTCCTCTCATATTCTTTGAGTTGTCTTGAGGCATAGGCTATTACTTTCCCATGTTGCATGAGAACACAACCTACTCCTTTGCCCGAAGCATCACTGTAGATGACAAATTCCTCCGAGCCAGATGGTATTGTCAGAATAGGTGCTGAAATGAGTCTTCTCTTGAGTTCTTAAAGACTATTATCACATTCCTCGCTCCAACCGAATTTTGTATCTTTCCGAGTTAGCTGAGTTAATGGAGTAGTGATTCGAGAAAATCCTTCCACGAATCTCCGATAATAACCAGCTAAACCAAGAAAGCTACGTACTTCGGTCACTGATTTAGGTTGCTCCCAGCTTTGAATAGCTTCAATCTTTGCTGGGTCAACAGATATTCCATAACTTTATACTACGTGCCCAATGAATGCTACTTCCTCAAGCCAGAACTCGCTTTTCTTTAACTTGGCATAAAGCTTGTTTTCACGAAGCTTTTGGAGTATCAGCCTTAAGTGTTGCTCACGATCTTCACGACTTTTGGAATATATGAGGATATCATCAATAAAGACGACCACAAAGTGATCTAAATTTCCTTGAATACTCGGTTCATCATATCCATGAAGGCATCAGGAGCATTAGTCAATCCAAAAGACATGACTAAAAATTCATAATGTCTGTACCGAGTTCTGAAGGCAATCTTTGGAATATCCTAGTTTTAACCTTCAGCTGATGATATCCAGAACGAAGATCAATCTTTGAAAAGAATTTGGCGCCTTGTAACTGTTGGTTGATTTCGCAATCACTAAACACGCGCAAGTATACGCGGTCTAACAAGTAATACAGTGATAAGGGGTGTGTCGTACCCACGAGGAACTATGACTAATATTTACCTAATACCGACTATGTATCGCTAAAGTCTTATTCGAACAACAGTAAATGGAAGTGTGATTAATCTAGTTAACTAATTAACAAAGCAAGTAAATGGATAACGAATGATAATCTAAGAAAATACAAGCTAAGGTCACAACTTCACCCCCACACAGGCATTCTGTCGAACACCTGGCGTGTTATGTTTCATCAAACTAGCTACCCTATCTCTCTTTGGTCTTAATGGTCACGACAATTTGTCGACCGAGAACGCACAAGTGCTAATGCACCTCTGTCGAGGTATGCACAAACATAACCTCTCCAGATCTACCCGAAAAGGAATAGAACCGAGAAGAATGTCCAAGCTAGATGCAATCCTACATATGTCTATGCAAATTAATCATAACAAGGATTTAAGCATAAGTTCTCAATTAGGTCGCACATGGAACACAGAGATATGTCTATTCTACGCACAACTTATGCAGTCGAAACCTACAATCACATGTCAATATATATAGGTGTAAATCTACAATTCTTCTGTCGATATCATGTAGATTACCAAAATCATCACTAATGTCTTATCAAGAATCATTAAGCACAAATATATTAACCCAAATCATATGGTACCAACCAAAGAGAATAAAGACAGTCAATTCAAATAACAAAGGGATCCATTATAACCTTAGAGCCAATAATCAGTTCATATTTAATAAACCAAATACAAGTAACAAATAAGACAACATTTATGGATTACAATCATAGAGAAGATAAATGGATAGAAGAAACTCTGTCAAAGCCCCTTCAGTCTCCAATCAAACCGCTCAAATCAAGTTTTCCACTCCGTGTCGCTCGTTGCTCTTGTGCTCCAAAGAAATATAAACTTCTCCCTAATCTATCTTATCTATATTTACAAACATCAACTAAGATCTAGAGAGAGAAAATACAAAAGAAAACTAAATTAAGTTAAGCTATTCTAAGTTCTAAGTTGTGATAGAGTGAGAGAGCAAAGGCTGGTTCTCTGATATATATGTTTTCTGCCTTCAAGCTAGGTCAAAAGGCCTTTGGGGTGCACTCAGGCACCGGAGGTCGCATTCAAGCAGCTTTGCCAATACACTTAAGGGTGGTAATTGCTGCCACTGCGTGTCAGTAACAAGGAACCAAGGAGCTTTGTGGCCGCAAAGACGAGTCCATGTAGGGAGAGTGGCACTGCGGCGAGATTATGACGTAAGCAGGGACAAGGAGGTGGCGTCGCGGTGCGAGTTTTGCACTGGTCATTGGCGTTGCGGCACCAGTGTATAAGAAATTACAATTTTGCCCCTGAATGCTAGAAAACACCTAATAAGCGCTGCAATATGTTAATTAAGCACAACAACACAATAAACATGTAAAAACATATAAACTCTACTAGAACAGGCAACTATTTAAGTCATAAAATATCCGATTCGCGGGTATAAATCCCACTCATCAAATACCCCTAAACTTAAGTCTTTGTTTGTCCTCGAGCAAACTAACTAATACAATACTACTAATAAAACACACGCGAAAGAAAACTAAAATAGTAAAGTAGTATCAGGGCTTCAAAGCTCAATCATAGCCACTCCCAGAGAATAGGGCAAACGCAGAAATGAATAAGGGTTCATTTAATTTTAAGCATAAGACTATATTCGATCCATTATGTGTGTGTGTGTGGAGACCAACCGTCCTAACTAATCATAACTCAAATAAGCTCGCACAGTCGATTGCTAAAATCAATAAGCAAACTTCGCAACTTAAACATTTAACAAGCATTAAGAATAATACGCAAATGCAGGAAAAGATCAAAAGACTCTAGCATGACGACAGTAAAATCTGACTCGGACAGTACTTAATTACCTTAGGCTATTCAGAACTACCCATGAATGAGCTTTTGATCAGTGACTCCCAAGCCAGACGAATTTAGGGCACTAGGTGTAGAACACCCCTATGAATCTAATAACTCGAGCAGTAAAGGCCACGTAATCAACATAAGCTATTGAGATTTTACAACGAAAATGATGATTATTTAGCGAGTGAATTTTATGCTCCATCTCGATATCGGTTCTGCGTTTATGGTCGAGTGCGTTTTACGCTCCATCTCAAACCACCGCAAAACTTTCGATATAAACTCTTTTTTTCTATTTTTATTTTCGTTTCATTCATTTTTTTTTATATATGTCAACATGCCAGAAACCAAGATCCAAAACTGTATAAACATCTAAGTCTTTTATTACCTTGTAAAAATGAAGTGAACAAACTCTCAATGCAATAAACAAGTGAACACAATTCGAAAAATAACGAGCTAACACAGTTGGTCGGTGCTTGCTAAGGAAGACGGATCAATAACAGTCTAAACTTATCAATTATACAACCCCTAGCTCATAATGCTTGACACGACTCTAAGAGATAGGCATAGATACTTGAGGCTTGTCATCAGCCACAATCAAAAATTAATGAAAACTATAGCCCTTGCTAAATAGCAGCTCAAAATAAGGTAAAAAGGCCATTCATATGGCACAAGCATATAATCTGTAAAAGCCCCAAAAAGATGGTTATAAACCACAATCATGCTGATAATAATCAAAGCATTAAATAATAAAAACCAAAAACAGTTCATGGCATAATAATAAAAATCCAAACATAATCCTGAAAATCCCGCAGTTCAAAACGACTGCACCACAATACTGATTATAAAAACATAATAAGTCTAAAGTATGCAATCCTGACATGGCAGTAGAGAAATAATAGATATAAGCTAAAAACACCCCCAAACTTGAGGTGAGCAATGCCCTCATTGCTAATCATAAAGCAATCAATACAAGAGGGCTTCCCAGAAGTTCGCTCACTCGGCAGCAGTCTCGTCCTCGTCAGCCTCGGCGAGTGGTGATGGGGGAGGGTAGGGTGGGAAAATAGGCACCTCTGGAAATTGGTATGGCTTGAACTCAGCATTCTCGCCACTATAGTCAGTGTAAATGCTCTACAAAGTGTTCACCAGATCAGCCTGGTACTGCATAGCTATTTCCTGCCTCTGAGCCATTGCAGCTATATGCCTCCACTGCCTCTGCGCCTCGGCGTCCTGTTTCTGGTGCAGCAGGGTGAGTGATGCCATGATTTCCGTCCAATGCCCCCTCGCCCAATTTGGGCCTGTGCTCAAGTCTATCCTGATTCGCTCTCTGGTAGAGGGGTACTGTAAGTGGTCTGTAGCCTTCACCTCGAACATGAGATTTTGCCTCATCCAACACAGTAAAATGGGAGATCGTGTGATGATCTATGACTACCATGGGAGGCAAGGCTATCTCCTCAAGGCCCCACTGGATACCTGCCCTCTTGCAAAGCTAAGTGATCAAGGATGGATGTGGAAGTCCCAAAACGACTATACTCTTGATTGCCTTCATGATAGACTCGTGTATGCGAACACCGATGTCCACTTTTAGGCCTGTGACAATGGAAAATAGGAGGATCACCTGATCCTTATTACATCGCTCAAGTGCCGGGTAGGGATCATGTTAGCACAAATGAAATTGAACCACGCCTTCCCATAGCGACTGAGGGCTGAAGTTGGGAAACTGGTCTTTTCACCCGTATAATCATTCTTCTTCCAAGTGGTCCCGGGCTTGCAGAGCCTCGAATGATATCCTCAAGGTCATAGATGCGGAGCCCTGGCTCCATATAATCCTTGCCCTCGTAGTTGGGTGCCGCGAATAGATCATTGATAGCTTGGCTTCCAAAAGCAACTAACTTCCCCCTAACTTGAGCAATTGCTTCACCTTCGGTACTGGCGTTCGTGTAAAACTCTCGAACCACATATACAACGGCCGACCCGGGTGGTTTTGTGAAGTGGATCCATTGGCGTTCGAGCAACATGGCGGTTAGCTCACCATCCTTTTTGTTCGGCCTCAACCCCTGCTCAGGAATCAAGTTTCGAGCGGCGAACGAGGATTTATATCTTTTCCATGCCTCTTCGCTCACAAATTTTGTGTTATCCCAAACCTGTGGTGCGGTGGATGAGGACGACCCTCCGACACTGAGTCGCTGCCTCTTTGGTGCCATATCAAATTTTAGTTGAAGTTTTGAGCACAGTGCCAAAATTCTGCAGAAATGATCCTTGAAGCAATGCACAACA
The DNA here is from genome assembly GCA_020205615.1 of Panax quinquefolius. Classification (NCBI taxonomy): domain Eukaryota; kingdom Viridiplantae; phylum Streptophyta; class Magnoliopsida; order Apiales; family Araliaceae; genus Panax; species Panax quinquefolius. The sequence continues at coordinate 84,754,746 of CM035172.1, read as the reverse complement.
AATACCCAATGCAATTTCAGTGAAATAACGCCAAAATAGTGCAACTTTTCTCTTAGGCAAACTGTCGAACACCTAGAGTGCACTTCTCAAAACCCAATTTGGCAACCTTTGTTTGTAAAGGCCTAATCCAGAATTCCGGCAGAGGAATTCACACCAATACACACAAGAAGAACAACACAATACCATGAATTTAAATCACAACAGAATTTGACAAAATTCTCCAATTACCTTAAGTGAAAACCCTAGTTTGATCCCACTCTTTCTTCGCTTCGCAATAACTTGGGCTTTTGTAGGCTATATTGGTTGCTTACTTGTGAGAATTTAGGAACGAAAACTAGGTGTGTAGGAGAAATAAGGCGATTTTGGTGCTTGGGTGATTTGGGCGCTTGGGTGCTGCCGAGTCGTTTGGAGAAGAAGGGGAGGCGTGGCCAACTGCTAGCTCAAAAACTGCCCTTAATAGCCAACTTCTCGCTGCCGGCGCCGCGACGCGAGTTAAAAGTGGGTAATGCTGAGTTTGGCGTCGCGGCGCGACATACACTGTGTTGGTTGGCGTTGTGGCACGAAGGAGAGTGAATGGGCACTTAAGCACTGGCACTGGGGCGCGACTCTTGGCGGGGGCGTTAAGACGGTGTCGCGGTGCGAGATGCCTTTTCTGTAAAAAAATTTAGCTGCTATCTGTAAATGGCAAGACCAGTATAACAGAACAACACTTGAACCAAAAAAAAATTATTACATACAATATAATAACTAACTACAGAGTAAACTAGATATAAGTACTGGAAAACAGATAACATTTATACCAAGATGGGGGTGCCTCCCCACCAAGCGCTTGTTTTAAAGTCGTCAGCTTGACTATACCGACGCCGTTCAATCCGGCTCATAAGCGAAAATGACCTTTTCATGCCGCCTATTCGTCAATTCCTTTGGATTCTTGGCAGACATAGATGATTGGTCATTCATGCTCTCTTCATCCTTCGGCACAAAGAAAATTTCACCACTGGAATTATCAACTAATTCCCCTTGTTCATTAATTTGAAAACGTTCTTTGTGCGCTATTGGGCCCTAACAGATTTCCACAGTCGAGAGCGTGGGTTCAGGTTGTTGATCAGTCTTGATAGTGTACCCACTCTTGATCCTATTGTCTCCAACTTCAGACTCCACCGGTTGGCCAGTCTGCACTATGACGTCCCCCTCAACAACTGTGCGAGACTCATTGCATTTTCCTTGCGTATCCACCGCACAATGCTCTTCAGCTTCATCATTGATAACAATTACGACCGCGAGTTTGCCTTGCGGTGGATTTGTGATGGCATTGACGAGTTGCCCCAATTGATTCTCAAGGCTGTGCGCTGCGGCTTCTTGGCTTGCCATCCGAACCTCATTTCTCTCAATAAAGTCAGCGAGAAGCTCTTCAAGCCTGTTCTCTTCTTCTCGTGTTGAGGTCTCATAGAAGCTCTCATTGGGTTGAGACGTCAACTCATAATGCGGCTGAGACTGATAGTCAAACTGAAAGGCATGATTCGGATCATCATATGGCTCTTGACTGTAGTCCCATGAGTTTGGATAACCCTGGCAGTTTGGATGGTAGGGAATCGGTTCAAAGTCAGCTTGATTCTGACAGTAGGCATTCTGAGTGGACCTGAAAGTAGTATGCACACAAGCCAATCATATTTGATGATAAAGCATATACTTTGTAACAATCTTATTCATTTATTAATGAAAAGTATTAATTTATTAATGGCTTATAATTATCTACATGATGCTGTTTTATAATATGTGATAAACCCATAGTTTTAAGCAATGCTTTTAGAATAATGATGATGATCATTTTAATAAGATCTAAATTCTTAGAAAGCTTAAAACTAAAATAGTTTCCAATCGTTGGATTACTAAATTGGGAATTAGTGAATCCGGATAGATTGGTACATACGTTGCTTGCTCATTGGATGAGGATGATTGATCTCATGATCATTTGTGTGGAGACACTAAAGCAAGTATGTAGGTGCTTATTAGAGGATAAGTTCACTGAACGTGGCTCGCTAAGGAATACCTAATGGAGTTTTACTTGCTTGTCAATAGGAATTCATGTAGTGATAGTAGTACAAGTGATCCTTGGACTTGAGATCATCATAGTATTTTGTGTATGATGAGTTATTCTTTAACTTATTCCTTAAGACCCTTAGCGTATATCAAAGGATATGCTTGGGTATAATAAGTTGTACATGGAGATAATGTATGATCAATAAAGAATCTACCACTTCTAGTAAAAGAAGAGAAATGTCCTATGTGATTCGATAAATGACAACCCAATAGTCCTTGGCCAAGACAGAATGAAATTAGAAAAAAGTTTCTAATTTGCATTATTTAGAGTTGTGCATTTAAGGATCGAAATACATATAATTAAATAAAATAAGACTTGACAGTAATTTCATGTCTTATATTTAATTGGGACATTGTATGGTGGAAGGATTGAATTGTATGGTAACTATTTGCTCAAAGGTTCTTTTATGATTAATGTTGAAATCTATATTATCTGAAAAGTCGTTGATCGCTAGGGAGGCTTATCCCTATTGTAGAATAAATATTATTTATTTAAATAAATTAATAATTTAATTTATTTATTTAAATAAGATTAAAATTGTTCTAATTGATTTATTCACAACCGGTTTAATATGGAGAACCTAAAGGGTCACACCATAAAAGAAAGAATAATTATTTAAGAAGTAAATGGCATAATCGTAATAATAAGTTAAGTATATTTAATTTGATCTATGGTGATAGAATAAATTAAATAGCTTAATATTTATTATTTAATATTTTAGAAATATTAAATATAAATTAATAAGAGGAGTCTTATTATTATTATTACTATTATTTAATTCCTAAAGAAGTTTGGGAATTAATTAATAAAAGTACTCTCAAATATCCTAATAGGATTAGGAGGTAAATTAATTAAATGAGTCTAATTAATTATCCCTAATAAGATTAATGGAGCTTAATTAATTAAAATAATTTAATTAATTAAATAAAACCCAATTCATTAATTGTTAAGGAGAGTTGCCTACATCTATAAATAAGAGGAGTCTTATTATGAGTGAGGTGGTTCACACTTTCACAACACGTGAATACATAATTCCAATAGTTGGGAGAGTACGCCTTTTTCTATGCAGATAGAAAAATTAGGGTTTTGTCAAACACTCATCTTCTTGAATCTCTATTATTTCTTGGTGGATCACCTCTAGAGGCCAAACACTTGGGTGGCTAACGTTGATCAAAGGAAGGAACCAAATCCGATGGATTCAAGTTGAACGCGAAAAGGATTGGAGGTGAACTTGTACCTGAGGAAGCTCGAATCTTCAAGGGTATGATTCTTGTTCTTCATATATTTTTGTTTAATTAATAATTGTGCATAAAGGGTGATCCGGGTATATGGTTTATAAAATTTTAAAACTCTGATTTTCAACGCTTCCGCTAATTTTGTGCAATTTGATTGCGTCCAAGAATATTACAAACCTAACAGTGGTATCAAAGTCAAACCTTTATGCGAATTATTAATTGTTCAAATTTGATATGTATGTTTATATGTGTTTAGAACAATTTAATTGGGCATGATTTGTTGTATAAAATTTAAATAAAAGGAAGGCCGAAATAAATTTTTCAAAAGTTTTTAATAAATCGCGATCTGTTGCACACGGTTTTTGAAAATAGCGAATTTTTTTTCTTCTTACTGCTATGCTGTATCCCTTTTTTTTACAAAGTGGATGACTAATCATAATGGAGCTTTCTAGTTATTAAAAGGGACACGTACGTGATTATCTTAGTTATTAAATAAGCCAGATGGGTGAATACTAAATATATATTTATTATGAATGATTCTTGCAAAATGCAGTTCTATATGATATATATATTTAGTTAACAAGATTATATATATATATATATATATATATATATATATATATATATATATATATATATTAACGTGAATTCTTCCACGGATATAATAATAATAATCTTAATTATTTTATTATTAAAATAAAAGTTTATTTTAATTTTAAAATAAAAGGTTTATTTTAATATTAAAATAAAAGAGTTTATTTTAATTTTAAAATTAAATTTCATGCTAACTAATTGGAGTTGAAATTGGATTCTGTGTTTCCTTAAATAAATGAGTTTATTTCGATATGAAATAAGATTTCATGATATTCAAAATAAAGGAGTTTATTTGTGAATAGGAAAGAGAATCCGTATTTCCTTAAATAAAGGAGTTTATTTAGATATGGAATAAGATTTCATATTATTCAAAATAAAGGAGTTTATTTGTGAATAGGAAAAAGAATCCGGGTTTCCTTTAATAAAGTTTTTTTCCATGGAATTGGATTCCATAATTAATTAAAATAAAGGAGTTTATTTTGATTAAAGATTTTGAGTAAAATAAAATAGTTTATTTTATTCAAAATTGGATAAATTAAAATAAAATAGTTTTATTTTGATTTAAATTTTGATTAAAATAAAGGAGTTTATTTTGATTCAAGATTAGATTTTATACTAACTAAATTTGTCCATTAAATGATATCAATATATATATATGAATGTTTATTATTCATGAGATGAATGTTATTTATTGATGCATATGGTGATGTGTATGATAATAAATGGGATTGATTATGGACTATTGACCAATGTGATTGGATTTTATTTTTGTTGGATGCATGAATGTATGGATTTTATTAAATGGGGTCTGCATGTACTCGCCTTCTCTAATTTTTCTTAATTTAAATTCTATCTCCCTCTATATATACTTTTCCTCGATCTTTGATCAAAGTTTCTATTTATTTTAAATAGTTTAGTAATAGGAATAGTTAGAATTATTTTGAAGAATTGGAGATCAAGGAGCAAGGAGCGTTTGAAGACCCGTTTGTAATGGAGCCCAGGTTTAAATGTAATAGTTATATTTAAATATTAATTCTTGCACCCCTAGGTTTTGACCTTTTGGTTCACTTGGTGGCTCTAGTGAATCAAACTAGAATAAAAGTCCATAATCAATCCAGGTAGAATATAGTATTCTATATGTGCATGCTTATTCTATATATATTATATATTATGCAAACATGATTCGCATGTTCATTAATATGACGCGTATTTATATATATATATATATATATATATATATATATATATATATATATATATATATATGTGTGTGTGTGTGTGTGTGTGTGTGTGTGTGTGTGTGTGTGTGTGTGTGTGTGTGTGCTAAACAAGATGAGACAAATTAATAACAAACCCCTCAAATATTTTATATTAAGTTATAACGTTCAAAGATATTTAGAATATCGAACGTCACCTTCTAGCATTATAGAAACAATAGAGTATTGAATATTTAATATGAGTTTGTTGTGCACACATAAGGCAAGTATTAAATATTTAAGATATTATTTTTATTACATATGATGTTTATAAGGAATTGAACATTACTTCTTTGTTGTGCACACACAAGGGCTGTAGTTTTCTCTTCACTTATATGGAAAAGATGGGTCTGACTAAACTTAAATTATTTTAGTTTGAATGTGCACACACTTGACCATTATGATTTATGAGGCAAAATACAAGGAGTTGCATAGTTGATGTAATTGACAAGAGTTGTCTACCTATTTATTTATATATAGTTTGTTGTGCACACACAAGGCTATATACATTTGAAATGGGATCCTTATTCTCACTAGCAAATCTTTAATTAGATTTTTTTAACTATATAAGTGAGGGTAATATAGTTTGATGAAAATAGTGGGAGATACCAATTTAAAACAAGACCTAATTTATTTTGGTAATTAATAAAATGATGTATGCTAAAATGTTGTTAATTACAAATTCATTTACAGAATTTTACAATGTCTAAATTACTATCACTGCGAAATATATTAGATGCTAAATTAACCAGACCGAATTAAACGGATTGGTTAAGGAATTTTAGAATAGTTCTCATGGCTGAAAAGCTATCTTATGTCCTTAATATCGTCTTTCCCTGTAATGGTTGCGCATAATGCCCGAGGAAGAGATTGCTACTTTTAGAAAGTGGCAAGATGATGCCTTTGTTGGCTCAAGGCATCACGCCGCATCTATGAAAGTAACGAGCTTGCCACAAGATGAAACTATGGATGCTCTTACTATATTCCTGCACATCAAGAAGTTGATGGTGAGAAAAGTAGGACTGATAGATATAAGATATCTAAGAAGCTCTTCCGATCTAGAATGACCGATGACACTACAGTACAGACACATGTCCTAAATATGATCAATTTGATTGAACAATTAGGAAAACTGGTTTTGTCATGGATGGAGAGTTGAGCCAAGATTTGATCTTGCACTCACTCCCGGACTCCTTTCACAATTGTTGTGAATTTTTCATATGAACAAGCTAGATATTAGCCTCGCTGATTTTCTTAACATGTTGAAAAATGTTGAGAGTCACTTTCCAACTAAGAAAGATCAAGTCTTACTGGTAGGGGCCAAAGGATCTTCTGAAAAGAAGAACGATTCAAAGAAGGTAAATAGAAAGGCAAAAACAAAGGATAATAAGAACAAAACTGATACGGATAGCAAAGGAGTTTGCTTCCACTGTAATAAGCCTGGACACTGGAAAGAAACTGCAAGAAGCATTTTGCAGAGGCTAACCAGAAGAAGCTTAGTGAAGTTTTGGTTACAAATACAATTTTGTTCATGATTTAAAATAAATTTTCTTTAAGTCAAGTTTCTACTTGGGTATTGGATACCGACTTTGATTATCATAAATATAGATTTATGAAGGGACCAAGCAGAAGTAGAAAGCTAAACAAATATAAGTAATCCTATGTGTGGGAAATGAAGCAAAGGTTGCCACATTAGCCATAAAAACTTATAGTTTAGCAATGCCTACGGGCAAATCTATTAAGTCAATAAGTTGTTATTGTATTCCAGTTCTTGTTCAAAATATTATTTCTATTTTAATGTTGGACAATGAAATCTTTGGTATTATATTTAAGAACAATTATTGTTCTATTTATAATAATAATTTTTCGTATAGAACTGAAATATTACTTAATGGATTTTGTGTACTTGACTTACGTGTAAATATATTTTGCAAATTGAACAAACTAGTATAAGAAAAGGAGATGATCATTCAAAGAGTTAAATATGTGTATTTATTGAAATACATGTATAAATTATTTGAAAGGTTCAAAGAATTCAGAAGTGAAATAAATTGGCAAAGTATTAAGATTATTTGATTAGATCAAGGAATAAATACTTGTGCAATAAGTTTCTAGATCATCTCAAATGGTTTTCTTGTAATGGACGCCTCCTGATACGCAATAATTGATTGATGTATCTGAAAAGAAAAATTGTACCTTGTTGGACATGGTACGGTCCATAATGATTTTACCGACATTCCAGTATCCTTCTGGGGTCATGTCCTAGAAATGGTTGTATATCTACGTAAAAGGTAACCTCAAAATCCATTCCCAAGACTCCATAAAAGTTATGGAAATGGAGGATTCCTAATCTTAAGTATGTTAAGATAAAGGGTTGTCCAACTTACAAGTACAGATTTGTGGGACATCCTAAAGTAAGTTTAGGGTATATGTTCTATAATCCTACTTAGCAAAAGGTGTTTGTTGCGAAACACGCTGCCTTTTAAGATAAAGATGTTTATCATTGAAGGAGCTAGTGGGAAGATAATAGATCTTGAAAAGTTCAAGAACCATAAATCACTATAAGTCAAATAAGAGGAACCTGTAGATAGACCTATTGTTACCAAACTGAATTATAAATCTAGAATAGTACCAAAGATACCTTTGAGGTATGGTTTCATCATAGATGATGATGATGAGGTACGCATCATAGAAGATGATGATCCAGAGTTACATACGATGAGGTAAGAGTTTTAGTGTGTACAAAAGGATCAGTGGGAGCGCCGTGACATTCCTAATATTATATGTTGATATACAATGGATAAGAAATAACATACCAATGTTACAATCAGTAAAGATAAAGTTGTCTAAACATTCATCCATGAATAATTTGGGAAAAGTATCGTAATTGGGGATGCAAATCTATATAAATAGATTTAAGAGGATGCTCGACTTAACCCAAGGAAGGTATATTCATTTGATGCTAAAGTCGTTTAGCATGGAAAACTCTAAGAGATGTCTCATGTTGATGAGACATGGAGTGTATCTCTCTTAATAGTCCCCAAAGACTCCAAAAAGAGAGATCGCATGAGTAACTATCATGTATGCAATGAAATGTACGAGACCTGTTATTGATCAGTCATATTCTGGAGAGGTTCACTAGGAGTCAGTGAAAAATATCTTAAAGTACTTAACCGGTACTAAAGATGTGATCATATTCATGGTGGGTCTGAATTAAAACTAGAGGGCTTAACAGACTCAAGTTTTTTAGACAGACCAAGACGACAGAAAATCCACTTTAAGGTAAAGCGTTACCTTAAACGGTGGTGCAGTGAATTGGAAAGGTTCCAAACAGCAAAGAGTTGTTGGTTTAGTGATAAAGACAAAGTATATAGCTGTAAATGAAGCTGCAAGTTGATTATTTGGATGAAAAGTTCATTACAGAACTAGGAATAGTTCCTAAGTCTCATCTTAGATCTAAACATGTGTTGTGGAACTTTCATTTAATTATAAGAATAATTGAAATATGGGAAATCACTATAGAGATAGTGGACTATCAAGAACAACAATACATATCCATTAACTAAAGCTTATCCAACAGCAGGATAATCGTCACTTAGAGAAGAAGGGTATGAGATACCATGATGATTGGATTTAGTGCAAGTGGGAGATTGAAAGTAGCATGCACACAAGCCAATCATGTTTGATGATAAAGCATATACTTTGTAACAATCTTATTCATTTATTAATGAAAAGTATTAATTTATTAAAGGCTTATAATTATCTACATGATGTTATTTTATAATATGTGATAAACCCATAGTTTTAAGCAATGCTTTTAGAATAATGACGATGATCATTTTAATGAGATCTAAATTCTTAGAAAGCTTAAAACTAAAATAGTTCCCAATCGTTGGATTACTAAATTGGGGATTAGTGAATCCGGATAGATTGGTACATACGTTGCTTGCTCATTGGATGAGGATGATTGATCTTATGATCATTTGTGTGGAGACACTAAAGCAAGTATGTAGGTGCTTATTAGAGGATAAGTTCACTGAACGTGGCTCGCTAAGGAATACCTAATGGAGTTTTACTTGTTTGTCAATAGGAATTCATGTAGTGATAGTAGTACAAGTGATCCTTGGACTTGAGATCATCATAGTATTTTATGTATGATGAGTTATACTTTGACTTATTCCTTAAGACCCTTAGGGTATATCAAAGGATATGCTTGGGTATAATAAGTTGTACATGGAGATAATGTATGATCAATAAAGAATCTACCACTTCTAGTAAAAAGAAGAGAAATGTCTATGTGATTCGATAAATGACAACCCAAAGAGTCCTTGGTAAGGCGTAATGAAATTAGAAAAAAATTCTAATTTGCATTATTTGGAGTTGTGCATTTAAGGATCGAAATACATATAATTAAATAAAATAAGACTTGACAGTAATTTCATGTCTTATATTTAATTGGGACATTGTATGGTGGAAGGATTGAATTGTATGGTAACTATTTACTCAAAAGTTCTTTTATGATTAATGTTGAAATCTATATTATCTGGAAAGTCATTGATCGCTAGGGAGGCTTATCCCTATTGTAGAATAAATATTATTTATTTAAATAAATTAATAATTTAATTTATTTATTTAAATAAGAATAAAATTATTCTAATTGATTTATTCACAACCGGTTTAATATAGAGAACCTAAAGGGTCACACCATAAAAGGAAGAATAATTATTTAAGAAGTAAATGGCATAATCGTAATAATAAGTTAAGTATATTTAATTTGATGCGTGGTGATAGAATAAATTAAATAGCTTAATATTTATAATTTAATATTTTGGAAATATTAAATATAAATTAATAAGAGGAGTCTTATTATTATTATTACTATTATTTAATTCCTAAAGGAGTTTGAGAATTAATTAATAAAAGTACTCTCAAATATCCTAATAGGATTAGGAGGCAAATTAATTAAATGAGTCTAATTAATTATCCCTAATAAGATTAGGGAGCTTAATTAATTAAAAGAATTTAATTAATTAAATAAAACCCAATTCCTTAATTGTTAAGGAGGGTTGCCTACATCTATAAATAAGAGGAGTCTTATTATGGGTGAGGTGGTTGACACTTTCACAACACGTGAATACGTAATTCCAATAGTTGAGAGAGTACGCCTTTTTCTATACAGATAGAAAAATTAGGGTTTTGCCAAACACCCATCTTCTTGAATCTCTATTATTTCTTGGTGGATAACCTCTAGAGGCCAAACACTTGGGTGGCTAACGTTGATCAAAGGAAGAAACCAAATCCGGTGGATTCAAGTTGAACGCGTAAAGGATTGGAGGTGAACTTGTACCTGAGGAAGCTCGAATCTTCAAGGGTATGATTCTTGTTCTTCATATCTTTTCGTTTAATTAATAATTGTGCATAAAGGGTGATCCGGGTATATGGTTTGTAAAATTTTAAAAATCTGATTTTCCACGCTTCCGCTTATTTTGTGCAATTTAATTGCGTCCAAGAATATTACAAACCTAATAGGACCGACACTCAAGATTGTCAGAAAAACTCAAGGCATTGGCAATTTGAAGTTGTAATCTCTCGAGTCCTTCTTCCGAGCTTGGTTGTGGTGTCCCCTCGTAAGGCCATTGATAACATTGATTGTCCATACCTGTAAACTTAAAAACAAAAAGAAAGGAAGATCAAACAAATAAAGGAAATAAATATATACAAGTTCAAAGTAAGACTCTATTGATTAAAATCAATATTGGACAATATTAGAATAATAGTTCCCCGGCAACGGCGCCAAAAACTTGTTGGTTGATTTCGCAATCACTAAACACGCGCAAGTATACGCGGTCTAACAAGTAATACAGTGATAAGGAGTGTGTCTTACCCACGAGGAACTATGACTAATATTTACCAAATACCGACTATGTATCGCTAAAGTCTTATTCGAACAACAGTAAATGGAAGTGTGATTAATCTAGTTAACTAATTAACAAAGCAAGTAAATGGATAACGAATGATAATCTAAGGAAATACAAGCTAAGGTCACAACTTCACCCCCACACAGGCATTCTGTCGAACACCTGGCGTGTTATGTTTCATCAAACTAGCTACGCTATCTCTCTTTGGTCTTAATGGTCACGACGATTTGTCGACCGAGAATGCACAGGTGCTAATGCACCTCTATCGAGGTATGCACAAACATAACCTCTCTAGATCCACCTGAAAGGGAATAGAATCGAGAAGAATGTCCAAGCTAGATGCAATCCTATATATGTCTATATCGAATTAATCATAACAAGGATTTAAGCATAAGTTCTCAATTAGGTCGCACATGGCGCATAGAGATATGTCTATTCTACGCACAACTTATGCATTCGAAACCCACAATCACATGTCAATATATTTAGGTGTAAATCTACAATTCTTCTGTCGATATCATGTAGATTACCAAAATCATCACTAATGTCTTAGCAAGAATCATTAAGCACAAGTATATTAACCCAAATCATATGGTGCCAACCAAAGAGAATAAAGACAGTCAATTCAAATAACAAAGGGATCCATTATAACCTTAGAGCCAATAATCAGTTCATATTTAATAAACCAAATACAAGTAGCAAATAAGACAACATTTATGGATTACAATCATAGAGAAGATAAATGGATAGAAGAAACTATGTTAAAGCCCCTTCAGTCTCAAATCAAGCTTTCCACTCCGTGTCGCTCGTTGCTCTTGTGCTCCAAAGAAATACAAACTTCTCCCTAATCTATCTAATCTATATTTGCAAACATCAACTAAGATCTAGAGAGAGAAAATACAAAAGAAAACTAAATTAAGCTAAGCTAATCTATTCAAAGTTCTAAGTTGTGAGAGAGTGAGAGAGCAGAGCCTGGTTCTCTGATATATATATTTTCTGCCTTCAAGCTAGGTCAAAAGGCCTTTGGGTCTGCCTAGAAACTGGAGGTCGCGCTACTGGTGTGCCCAATACACTTAAGGGTGGTCTTTGCGGTACGCGTGTGCAACAAAGGCAGGAGCTCGACCGCAGCCATGAGTCCATATAGGGAGAGTGGCACTGCGGTGCGGTGATGGCGTAAGCAGGGACAAGGAGGTGGCGCCACGGCGCGAGTCTTGCACTGGTCATTGGCGTTGCAACGCCAGTGTATAGGAAATTACAATTTTGCCCCTGAATGCTAGAAAACACCTAATAAGCCCTACAATATGTCAATTAAGCACAACAACACTATAAACATGTAAAAACATATAAACTCTACTAGAACAGGCAACTATTTAAGTCATAAAATATCCGATTCGCGGGTATAAATCCCACTCATCAGTAACTGGTCGAACAGGTCATCAATACGTGGCAATTGGTACCTATTTTTTATGGTGACAAGATTCAACTCCCGATAATCAATACAAAGTCGCATACTCCCATCTTTCTTCTTCACGAATAGAACAGGAGCACCCCAAGGAGAAGTACTAGGACCAATAAAACCAATGTCTAACAATTCTTGCATTTAGTCTTTAACTCCTGAAGTTCAATAGGAGCCATTCGATATGGGGCTTTGGAAATGGGTTTTGTACCGGGTTCAAGGTCGATACAAAATTCAATTTCACGCTCTGGGGGTAGGCCAGGAAGTTATTCAGGGAATACGTTAGGAAATTTATTAACAATAGAAATATCATTCAAAACTGACGTATTTTTGTTTAGATCCGTGATATGAGCTAAGAAAGCTTGACATCCGTTTTTCAATAAACGAATAACTTTATGGCTTGAAATGACAGTGATTGATTTTAATGGTTTAGTTGCTTGAATTCGCATAATAGATTGGTTAGGAATATGAAAGCTAACAACCTTACGAAAATAATCAATTTTGGCATGATGAGTAGTTAACCAATCAATCCCTAAAATCACATCAAATGCAAATATTTTTAATGAAATAAGATCGACAGGTAATGTGAGTGTACCGATTTGAACCAAACAAGACTTATAAATAGTGGATGTAATGAAGGTTTCTCCCAACGGAGTTTCCACAGATAAGTCAAAGTTTAATTTCTCCGGAGTCAAATTTAATCATTGAGCGCATGTAGGAGAAATAAAAGAATGGGTAGAACCGGTATCAAATAAGGTATAGACTTCGCTAGAGTTTATGATAAGCTTACCCGTGATGACCTCGTTTGGGTTCCTTGCTTTCTGGGAGGTTACAACAAACGCTCTCCCTTGAACTACTGGTTTTGACTTGTCTGGGATGGTATTTTGTGTCACCATTCCAACTGGACTTGTCTTCGATACACGACAAAATCGGGCTAGGTGACCTTCTCTTCTATAATTATAACACGCTTTGGATGGCATCGCGCAGTTTGGACTGATATGTCCCTCCCCTCCGCATTTGAAGAATATGATAGGTGGTCGTTCTCCTTCCTTAACCACGGGTGCTGATGCTAACGTCTTTCCATCATTGTTGAATCTCTTCTTCTTGAAATGTCCATTCTTATTGTCTTGGCCATGATTACCACCGAAGTGGTTACCATTTCTGGCATGTTGATTCCCTCCACGTTTGTTGTCACCGCTTCGATGACCGTTACCATTGGTATTTTCATTCTACCGGCAACTTTCTCTTGGTTGCGTTGACTCGTTATCGCGCTCCAATAACTGAGCCCTATTTACAACATCTGAATACAAACACAATTTATGAGAAATAAGATATTGACGTATATCCGGTTTCAAACCTCTAAAAAACATTCGCGTCATTCTATCCTCATTATCAACCAAATGAGACGATGGCCAGGACAACTCGCAAAATTAGCTTCGATCTTTGACACACGGTCATATTGTTTCTGCTCCAACTTGATGAACTCTACCTCTTTTATGTGACGAATACTTTCGGAAAGTACTTCTTAGTTGAATAGTTCTAGGAACTTCTCCCAAGACATCTTCGGCGGCGGGTTGAGTACGCTTCCGATTCCCACCGATGTCGCCTCTCCTCGCAACATAAAGGTGGCAAAGGAACCTTTGCTCCTCGGAACATCCCAAGACATCAAATATCTTGGTGATCTGCTTTATCCATGCTTCTGCCTTAAGTGGTTTTGGCTCTCCAATAAACTCCGGTGGTCCCAGCTCCTTGAACTGTTTAGCGGTGACCGTCCGAGAGTTTCCAGTGTTTCCACCTATATTTTGGATAGGAGCCGCTCTCGCCTGATGTTGCACGAATTGCATAAAGCCTCTGAACATTTCATCATTCATCATTTGGTCAGTGTTGTTGTTTGCATGAGGATTGTCGCCTTCCTGATGCACATTATCCTGATTATTGATATGTGGAGACTCAACGATCTCCTGTGCTCCATTGCTATTCTCAACATTGTCGGATGTTATTTTCAGATACTGCCACAAAACAAGGGTTAGTTGACATGTAACATATTATCTATATACTTTGACCAACCAATTAAATACCAAATAAATTTAGGTAGGTCATTCTAGCGAAGGAATTCCTCGTCTCTCCCCTCCTAGTTCTAGTCTCACATCTTAGCCAGGGATCATATCCCTAAGCTTTGATACCAACTGTGACGCCCCCAAAATAGGTATACATCACCCATCTTGAGTCACCAAATACATGGTACAGAATTCAAATACAAACTTAATTATACAACAGTGGTGTAAAATACGACTAAACATATGTTGTGAGTTTTAATACAAATATTGTCATCTAGACAATATACAAACTCAATCGGGTCCTCATTATATTTATTATTACACTATTTCACATAATAGTGAGGACTACTAATGCACCATCTAGGACCATCACTCTGTTCCCCGACTAGTCCATGTTACGTTCTCATTTCCTGAAGAGAATAATGAAAGCAAAAGGGTGAGCTCAACTAGCCCAATAAGAAATATTATAACTAAGATAATGCAGAATAATTTATCGTTAGCCTTCAACAATGTTAAACTGATAAAATATAATAAATATCAAGTTTAACTGCAGCGGAACAAGCAATCCATTAGAAGAGTCACGTAGAGAATAAAATCTACTATCTTCTATGATTTAAAAGGTTTTTCATCACTTTTATCATTTGAGACTCAAAACTTAAATAATCCACATCATCCCTGCACTACGGCCAAGGATATTCATTAGTATCACGACCACAAATTATCCATGCACTACGGGCCAAGGATATTTGTGTATTCATCAATGGTCATGATCATGCCAACAACTGTCCATCAATGCACTACGGGTCAATGAGGACTTTTACCACATCATTTGTAACATTACGGTCATGATTATATCGATTAATCCCTAGTCATAATCATACCAAGTCCATCTATGCACTATAGGCCACAAATGACTTTCAACAGAATATAAACATGAGGATGATGACAATGATATAAGAATTCAATAAAACAAGTTCAAGAATTAATTTATCCATGAACCAATAACGTCCAAATTGTCAACATGATACTTCTTTGTAGAGTAAAATTCAAGAATGCTCAGAAGAATATTTCCATGAAAAGATACTGGATGAAGCGCAAATATCAAGGATATTCCACTAATTTTATGGAATATAGAAGCCAAAACTTTAACCAACTGAGTATAATAAAGAATGGAATAACAAAAGAAATCATCGGGCATGCGATAGACCGCACAGACAGGTTATTCCAACAGAATAATAATTAACGGAACCAGGTCATGCGTAAAGCACAGACAGGATGTTCCAATAGAATGATAAATAATGGAACCAGGTCATGCGTAAAGCACAAACAAGATGTTCCAATAGAATGATAAATAATTGAACCAGGTCATGCGTAAAGCACAGACAGGATGTTCTAACATAATAATAAAAATGGAATAACAGAAGAATTTCACCAAGTATAGGGTATTCCGCGTATACAGGTTATTCCAATAGAATAATAAAGAATGGAATAACAGAAGTTCTCTTCATGAATGAGAAAGAAATAATACCCTTTACCTTAAAAGAAACTGGATATGGGAAAAGAGAGGTAGCAGACTTATCTTCTTCTTTCTCTCTATAATTTTCTCTCTCTAGAGTTTCAATGAATTCGTAAGAAATAATGAAGGAATGAGCTTCTATTATAGGAGAATGGAAAGGCCTTTGTTCATGGGGCGAAATAATTTTTTGAGGCCTTGCGGATGTTCAAATTCAATCAACCATCCAATAAAAACAAAATAAAAAAAATATAATATATATATATATATAAACACATGCTTACAATTTATATATCAATATTATATATATACCACTTGATTTTATCCCCCGGTAACCAACATCAATCCCCCCACCTCAAAATCACTTTCATCAAATATATATATATATATATATATATACCAATTATATATATATATATTCACACACAATTTTCACTTTCCCACCCACACATCACTTTCACTACACTCTTACACATATCTTACACCCATCACTTTCATACTATCATTTTTCCACCATTTTCCACTCATACACACATTATATATATACACACATCATATACATATATATAAATTCCCTCCCCTTTACGTATACTCTCTCCCACCCCCATTTCAAAAATTAGTTTTTCAACACATATGGGCCCCACATGTGACCACCACATGTGGGCCCCACCTTTAAATAATTTTTTACGATTATTTTAAAAAATGGGTAAATGGAGGTCCATATAATTAATAAGCCGATTTATAACAAATACCTCATAAAATTTTCCTCAATATTTTTAACAACATTTATCATCATTATTATAATTCACAATATTAATCGACTGTGTCGTTCCGGGAAAGAGGGGCTTTCAATAAGAATTTCTCCCTATTGGCGCATGATTAGGTGACCAAACCTCTCCTTGTGAACTTCTAGACATCGTTAATATTGCAAATAATAATATTAATAACTTTGTCGTCTCAATTATTGATTTAATAATATATAAAATATTGACAATAATTGAATCAAATAACGTGAGATATTATGCAGCAATTACTGTAGTAATAACTGAACAAAACTGAGTGACTTCTCACGTAAGCATCAATAATCAATATCGTGATGCTGCATAACCTGTTCAGACATATTCTTTTACTTTTAACACCGAGTGTTTCAACATTAACGGTAAAACTTCCGCCGTTATTTTCATAAAGTATTTTTGTCATTTTCTCAATCTGACAATAATTCCATTGTGGGGTCCACCAATGATTGTGCCGTTGTTTGAATATTCCCTGTTAAAACGAATATTCCCCGACCAATCAAATATTATATAATAACTTGTGTACTTTGCGAAATTTATAAATATTACCCACAACTATAACATTATATCAAATTCATTCCATAATATTTAAAAATGATATTTATAGAAAATTCATCTTTATTTATAAAAGTTGAGGTCTTACACAAACGGGATCGGTCCTCTGCTGATAGGTGGCGAGAAGCTAAACGATGACCTAGCGCCCACTCAAAAGGATGGAAATCCTGGAACTGGTCAAACTGTGACATCACGGACAGTGGGTGATAGGTAGTCATACCCCTCAGACCAGCCAGAGGGAGATTATGGAGCATGAGTAATGAAGCTGTAGGGTGAGCTAAGCCATTGTACGGCATAATGCCAAACGAATCTCTGATATCCGCCAAGAACATTGACCAAGACATAGCGTATGTACACTCTGATGGCTGAAAGGAGTAAGACATAGCTATATCATGGGTGAAGCAATACCCGTGGCGACGGAAGGTCCCAATCGGTCTCAAGTGTGACATAAACCACACGTACAGAATGACCAAACTGCCTGTGAATACTCCTGCAGGGTAAGTGTTGAAAAACGTGCCAGACCTCAGCGTCTCTGCCATAATCATCGGAATGATGGTATGACCCTCCTTGAGAGCTCTCACTGCCATGATAACACCGATATCCAGCTCGTCCATATATCGTGGTATGTACACATACGCCACTATGCACATCAAAAATGCATCCACTCTGGCCAAATGCCAGTGATCCGCTAGTATGGTGAAATCCCCAAAATGACGATCATAGCTGTCCTAGAGACAAATCTGTCAAACAGAAAATGCTGGGATATCTCGTGGCCGGATGTGATCTCATCCTGCACAACCCTACGCCTCAATCCAGTGAGGGTCATGAATTGTCGACTCATGTCCCCAATATCCATATGCACGCAAGTTCTGTCAAGTGGCAGAATCGTCAAACATGCATACTCCTCCAGAGTCGGAGTCAACTCATGGGTCCCAAACCGAAAAACCTGCCTCTCTGGTACCCAATGATCCAGCATGCCCTCCACAAATCCTGCGGGAACCTAAAATGTCAAGAGGGTCATAGTATGCTGCAACATTTGATCTACAGTCACCTTATCTGATGGTGACATACTATCATACCACGATCTAAGACGTCATGCCACCAATAATGGTGGGGTGTGATCTATGCGGCTGACCGTCGAAGAAGACATCTGTGTAGGCCGTATCATAAGACCATCCAAGGGTCAATGCTGAAATATCTCTAGACATACATACATATGCATAACATGGTACATGCATTATAGATAATAGATGGCAATATGATATAGGGAATGAAAAATAGTACATACATTCCTAAGTATATCATCATCTACATACATCATCTCTGTACAGCTAAAAATACAAGGAAATGGAGCACAGACGCCCTACTACTAACAGAGGCCTATCAAAAGATATAACGAGAATGGGGCACAACCACCCAATATCTAATAGAGGCTTATCAAAAGAGATAACGAGAATATACATCAGAAGAAGAAAATGGTGTCAATATCTACATCATCAATCCTGTCCACCTGATGTAACTTCTCCTGAGTCACTAGATCTCTATCAACAGGGATGTCAGGCCTATATAAAGGAGGATCTGCACCGGCAAAGCCAAATGGGCCATTTGAGGGGCCAACGCCTGAGCTGGGAGGATCAAACGAATCTGCCTCTGCCGGATCTCTACCCAAATGCCGAATAAAGAAATGTGCCCGGTCCGGTCGTTGGGTCAAACTTTTAATCTGTGTCAAATGAGTCGGATCTCGGACACAGGCTAGCCAATCCGTCATCATCACAGATCCTGGAATCATATCCCCATAAACTGAGTGCACAGGTCTGGGCTCCAATAGTATGAGGGGACCACCAATGCTGGAACATCTCCTGAGTACAGGGACCCTCTGACAGTGCAAAACCATAAACCCCCAACAATGGGATATCAATGATGGATGACTGTGACACAAGCCAATAACGCCTGGCAGGAGGCAAGATCGGCATACGGATCTCTCCTGTAGTGCTCCTAATAGCACGCTCTCTCCCCAGCGGGGGTTACAACGCATTGTCCGTTGATACACGCATCAACGATGATCAAACAGATCCCCGGCGGGGGTTACAACGTATTATACGTTGATGCGCATGTTAATGAGGATTAAATAAGACCCCGTCGGGGGTTACAACGCGTCTTTATTCATTAATTCACACGTCAACGAAGGTCAAGCAGCCTTGACAGTATGCTCAACAGGGGTTTTATCGTTGGCGTGACGTGTCGTCAAGGTCGTAGCCACGACAACACATCTGTTAGCGATAAATCAATGAACATTATTATGTCCTGGCAATACAAACTAGGGAAGATCAGCATCATCGACGAGGATCGATGATGGAATATGTTATACACATCCTCAAACAGCCAGAGCGTTATCCCTACAGATATCTTGTACACGAGAGGCACATCTTCGTAATAAAGTCTATATCAAGGATTAAGGACTTTGGTGATAACCCCAACGTCAAAATCCTAAAAGATTTGGATCACACATCCAATATGGTCATCGTTGCCAATCTCCGATAGAAGCAACAGGGAGCTGGCAATCATCCCCAGCATGTTGGATAACAACCCAACACACATGCATCATACATTTGCATCATGTTGCTGCACATTGCATCATATTTATCTTGTTGAATTTCAAGTGTCTAGGATTCTTTATCCTATCCATGCATTGCATTGCATGATATGATAAAGAGGGGCATTTGTAGACACTCAAAATTTTCTGCACACCTGTCACTCACATTATAGGAGGGCAAATTCGTGTTTCAGAGATAGCCCTGGAAGACAGCTCATATCCAGTTTGGATACTACCAGAAGTTTAGTCTCAACCCCGAAACACACACCGGGAGTATCTGTTCCAACCTCGAAGATAACCCTGAGGCATGCAGTTCTAATATCGGAAATTCCACCGGAGAAGGCCGATTCATCTCGGAGATAACCCCGAGATATTCAGTCTCGATCCCCAACTTTGGGAATAGCGATTTACCAACCTCGAGATAACCCCGAGGAATGCGATTAGGAGATAACCCGGATGTTTGTTTCAAATGCTTGCAATTAGCTTCAACCTCGGCACTCACACCGAGGCACTCAGTACAAGACCCGAAAAAAACACCAGGAAGACAGACACACCTCATAGATGACACTAAAGACCTTCAACACTTGCAGCAGTCCAATCTCAGAGATAACCTTGAGCAACGTCTGCTTTATCAGCCTAAATCGGCGATAACCCCGGTGAGGGGCAAAGTCATCATCTTGCCACATTGACGCCACATTGCGCCTTCTCAACATTTCATATTTACATTTCTACACAGCAATGTCCCACAAGAACCAAGGATGTCCGATCCCGAGTGACTATTACGAAGGGCAACGGATATAATTTAAAGCTTAAAGACCGGAGGGCATGGTCCCATCTTCGTGACTTCGTAAAACCTCTAATCCTATGTCATTGCGCAACTCTCGACAACGGCGATCCGAAATAGGACTTACATACCTAAGTCGGATGCTCGGATTGCAATTCTGAAAGTTCAAGCGGACATTATAGTGCATGCGTGCACGTACTTCTAGACGATGGGACCCGCGTAGCCCGGGGTACCCCGGGAAGCCGCAGGTAGATCTGCGGCTAGCCACAGGTTCCCCCTATATAAATAGAGGGCTTGGGGTGGCCATTTTATAAGAGCAAAAGGCGAGGAAGCCCTATCTAATTTGCTCTGTACTCATCCTACATTAAGTGTTTTCTCATTTTAAACACTTGTGAGCTCACATATAGCTAATTTTTGTACCGGCAGGAGCTGAGTGTTCATCCCTTTAAAGATATAGAATTTTTCTTTGGCAGCCCACTGTAAGCCTTCTCACACACTTTAAAGCCTTTCTCTTCATCTTTGCACACACCATTCTTTACGTTGAGAGTCGTGTTGCATGTGTTTGCCCGAACTTCGGTCTGTGGTTTCATTTCAGTTTGTACATATATATATACTTATATATATATTTTTATATATGGACTAACATTATCGAGTTATGCCTCGATTGAGCCTAGACTTCGGTCTGGAGCGTTTATTTACTTTCGTATATATATACTTATATATATGAACTGTGTGTCGAACTTTGTTCGATAAGCTTGTATTTTACATTCGAAGCATTTACTACTTTAATATATATATATTTATATATATCAACTGTTGTCGGACTTTGTTCGATGAGCACAGATTTTATATCAGAATGCGTTTCTAGCTTTTATATATATATATATATATCTACATTTAGTCCCTTTTGAGTTTACTTGCAATCGCGCCTTTACAATTTATATATATATATCCCATATAGTTTATATATTGCTTTCATAGCGTTTAGATCCCCTATGGAGTTTGCTTACGTGGTGGTTGATCATGTCCATATATATATATATATATATATATATATTATATATTTATGGGTCACCATCCACAAGAGTTTACTTGTTGGCGAGCAACCCATTTTGCTTTCATAGCTTTATTTACATTTGGATAATTTTTTTTTTTTTTTTATGTGTTTAGAGCAGAGCTGGTGGATAAAATGGGTTGCTCCCCAACAATATATATATATATATATATATATATATATATATATATATATATATATATATATATATAGTTGTTATATATATACCGCCATCGCTTTATTATCAATTGCGGCATCATGTGAGCCTAGGAATCATGTGATCCCAGATTCAGTCTATTGGATCTAGATTCGATTCCCGTGATGGACATTTTTAGCTGTAAGTAGCTTGTAAATTTATTCACGGTGTTTGGATTTCCTCAGATGGTTTTCATACCCACGAGGAGTTCGGCACTATTTTGTACATTATTTTATCGAAGATGTTTCACATCTCGAAAAATTAAAAACAATCAAGTCGAACACTTAATAAAAAAATAGGAGTGTAAAAGGTCTCAATTACTATTGAGCACAAGGGTTTGAAAAACCTCTTTATAAAAAACATCAACGCTTTATATCTTGTTTAAAAGCCCGAATTTTACACAAATTCAAACCCTGTGTATATAGGTACGAACAAGGCCTCACACTACTTCCAAATAATAGCACATTGACCCACACACATACATTCATATAACAGTTTCTTGAAAAGTGGCGGTCACCGTGGTAACACGGATGTCGGGGGGTGCCTAACACCTTCCCTCCGCATAATCAAGTCCCCGGACCCTAATGAATCTCGGTTTCACCGACCCGTTTAGCAGTGTCACATCACTAGGTCAATATGCAAACCTTTTCCCGGTTGTGTTGGTACAACCATATAAAAAACCAGCTGGCGACTCTTAACAGTCCATCATCGACATTATACATGTCGGACCTTTTTCACTTATTTTTTCAAATAAATCTCACCTAACATGAGAACACCAAAGAACAAGTAACGAAAAGGGACAAATAAAAATCTCGACGTCGACATCCATATACAACTTATTACTCAAGCATACCCTTTGATATACCTGAAGAGTTGTAAGGAATATGTTAAAGCATAACTCCTCATACACAATATACTATGATGATCTCAAGTCCAATGATAATTTGAACTACTATCACTTAAAGAATTCCTATTGACAGACATGTAAAACTCTATTAGGTATTACTTTAGCGAGTCACATTCAGTGAACTTCTTCTCCAATAAGCACCTGCATACTTGCTTTAGTGTCCCCACACAAATGATTATAAGATCAATCATCATCTTCCTAAAAGCAAGCAAAGTATGGACCAATCTATCCGGATTCACTAATCCCCATTTTAGTTATCCAACGATTGGGAAAAATTTTGTTTTTAAGTTATATAAGAATTTAAATATCATTAGCATGATCATCATTATGATTCTAAAAGCATTGCTTAAAACTATAGGTTTGTCAGATTTAATATAACAGCATCATGTAGATAAAATAAAATATCTTTTATAAATGAACTTTTTATTAATAAATGAATAAGATTACAAAGTAAATGTTACATCATATCAAATATGATTGGCATGTGCTCATACTACTTTCAGTTTCCTTTTTCAATTCAGAATATGTCCATACTCAGCTTCCATACCAAACTTTGACTTCAATTTCGTCTCAGATTCAGCTTCCTTTTTGATATGTAATTCTATCTCTAAGTCATATTAGAAATTAAATTATTAAGCTTCAATGTGTCAAATCCTACTTTGACTCGAAATCCAAAAGTTAACTCATAAGTCAACTCATACAATCGTAGAATAAAATCCCTCAGCAACTAAATGTAGAGTGACAAATCATAGAGTGAAACTCTTCTCTCAAAATCGTAGAGTAAACCTTGTTAGTCGTAGAGTATCTTTGCTGGTGACCTAAAAACGTAAAGTAGTTTTGCAAATCGTAGAGTACTGTATCGTAAAGCATGCAAATCGTCGAACAAACAGCCTAATCGTAGAGTGAATCACAACAACCGTGGAGTGACACTAAGAACGTAGAGCAATTTTGTCTTAGCCTTCCTACGATCGTAGAGATGTTATATTGTACTCTAATACTACGAACGTAGAGTAATTACTCAGCGATCGTAGAGTACTCTTGCAAAATAGCTAAAAATTGGCATTAAACTCCATATTTGTAGAATCACATCGAATTCTTCTTAAAATCAATAAGCACCTTAAATCAACTTGTAAAATAGAAAATATGCAACAAAACTAAACATAAAGGAATCAAAATCATCAAACATTTTACTCTTATCATGCCCCCAAAACCTAAACCTTAACCCTTATTTTAATTATTTTTTTTTTATAAAACTCACTTCTTGATTTATTTTCAATAATCTAATTTCTGTATTGCACATATACACCACCTTCTGTACCATCCACATACACTCTCTTTCATCTCCAACTTTAAAAATTTCTCAAACTTAAACATCATCATAATTGGTGGGTGAGCGATGATGTTTAACTTTAATATTATGATTTTGAGATCAAATGGAGTCAAATTGGGGTTTTTATTGCTGAGAATATTAAATGGATGAGTTGTGCATGTGCAATGATGGTAGAGATGATGAAGGGGGTGATGGTGGTGGTGGTGGTTGGGGGGTGAAGATGAAGATGGAGATAAGATGGGAAATGATGAAGCGAACAACACGGATAGAGGCACGGTGATCCATATGATGCAAGTTTGTAGTTGAAGAGATGATGGGTATGTTTTATTTCTAGTTGAAGTAGGTGGGTATGAAGTATTTATGATGATGTGAACTAGATATGAAGAATATGATGAGAGAGAGAGTGTGTGTGTGTGAGTTTGGGGTGAGGTATTTTGGGTCTATTTTTAAAACAAATTGAGTTTTAATGGTTTTCATGCACTTTTGGTGAGTGGCACGCACGTACGTTAAATTGGATGAAAAAATTGACAGTTTCACTTAACCTCAATACTACAGGTGTTTAAATCCAGGTTTTTAAACATGTGGTTAAGTTTTAAGATGATAAAATCTTAGGTGGTTAAGTAAAATTTATCCTAAAAATTATATTTAATCATCTACCCAGTCTGAATTCTGACTTCTGACTTCTAAATTGTAGAATAATATTATGTGCACTAACTGGTCATAAAAAATATATGCACCAAGAATAGTGTTGGGCCATAATACTTTAGGTATTGGGCCAGACCGGTTGGGCTCCTCCCTTGGATTATATTTATTATGTCTTAAATGTGTTAGGCCGAATCATTGGGCTGACCCATTAGGAAAAAGATATCTTCACATCAACTTTGATCGGTAATGATGAAAATAGATAACAGTTGACTATTATCTCTGCCATGCATTAATGTGGATGGGATCTAGTCAGCCGACGGTGGAGAATAGTGATGGGATGGAGCAGGTGAGCTACTGCTATTCGACTGAGATCACCAAGAGTGGGGGACTGTGTCAGACGGTAGTGGGTGGCACGAGAAATCGGTCTTGGAGTATACGAGGCAAGGATCACACACAAGGCTAAAGGTAATTAATTCGTAATCTCTTTCAAGTCACTAGATATTATTATTCCTCCATTGTTAACCTTGTGATCGCCTGTACTGACTCTCACGCCGGAGCTATCCCCCGACGGTCGAAGCCGTCAAGCTTTTGGTGTTGTCGTGTTTACTATGCAGGATATAGACGTGTGTTACATGATTGAGGCGCGTGGAAAGATCTTGGCGTTAACATTGGCGCTAGAAGGAGGGGTGTGTTCTAGTGTCCTTGATATTTTCAATCACAAACCTTAGTTGTTCTACGTCGGAATCCATGGTAAAGAGTAGAACAGTTACACCTGAGGGACAGCCGATGGTTGTTAGTTCGTCTACACCACGAGTATCTGTTAAGGATCGATTGGGTCCTGCGAATAGTGCTCATGCTAGTACGGCTTCTAAGCATGCGTTTGAAGGTTCTCGTGCGAGAGCCATTGGTAATGTTAAAAGAAGACTGGTTTTCACTGCCGAGAAAGAACCTGATCATGGTCGGAAATGGGTAGAAGGCACACCGCCTAGAACCCGACACCGAGATGGTCAGGCCGATAAGACCTCCAAGTTGGCCAAGATGGCGGACGAAGCAGATAAGGTTTTGGAGGTGCTTTTGAAATAGAGACAAGATATAGTCGAGCAGATGCTTCGGATGGTGAAGTTGAGGGATGAAGCATCTTGCTATGTTCAGTTCGAAGAGCATGGTCAGAGGAAAGGAAAGGAGCCTGCCCATTCGGGTCATGAATCTCTAGGCCAACCTCGGGATCGAAGAAGGTCAAGAAGCCCTACTACTCAGAGATCGAAGAGGGCACTTCACCCTATCGGTTCTAAGGAGCAGGGCCGAAGCAAACAAAGAGACAGGTCCAGGGAATACACGCCTGAGAATACAAAGAAGGCACCCATTTTTTAGTATTCTTTGTAAAGCCTCCAAATTCGGGTACTTGAAACCCGAACTCGGTGCTTCACGATACTATTTCTATGAGCGAGATAATACTAATAATAATAACAATAATATAAAGATCAACTTAATTTACATATTCATCGGAGTCTGAATCCCAAGTACGTAACCTTTAAACATTCATTACAACCCATGATAGATAATATATATCATACGTGTCTTAATAAAGTTAATTATTACATAAAATAGCATTGTGTTCATTCAGCAACCTTTCACTTTCCCTTATTATTAGCAGAGCTCTCTGGTTGTTCACACTTAGCTGAAAATATTTAAATTAAGCAAGGATGAGCATTTGAGTGCCCAACAAGTAATAGTAATTATATATATAAGCTGAAAGAATTTAAATGTTTTCTTTGTACTACCCTTCTACAACAAGTTAATAGTTATGAAGTAATCTGAACCGATAATAATAACATAACAACCATCTTTCAAATTTTTGAAACTACGTATTGACTATAACTAGGGTTAAGGTGACATACTATGAACATTTTCTTATATCATAATATAATTTTAAAATATTTTCTTATATCATAATATAATTTTAAATAATTTTTCAAGTATTAAAATTATTTTTAACTATTTTATTTAATATTATAATTCAAAAATTAAATAACAATAATATTTCAAAAATATTAAATATTTATGAAATATACTTAAAATAAATAAAAAATAATTTTCAGAATTTAAAATAATTTTTAATAATTTATTTGGTATTTTTAATAATTAAAAACTATTTTTTTCTATTTATTTAATTAAAATAATTAATTTTTAGAAATTAAATTAATTAAAATACACTGTCTGTAGCTAAAGACCACCTATAGTGACAGAATTGTCGCTATAGGTGTTCTTCATGCAAACCCAGATCTTCATACCCTGTTTCGAGGGGCTTACTTTGACCAAGATTTCAGATCTGATCATGATGTTTCTAGACTTGGTTTTGGTGAGATCGTGTAGTTCTAATGTAGGAATACATGACCCAGCAACAAACATGATCATAACATGCATAACCCAAGAGATCTGATCCTCTAAAAAGTACATCGGACTGTTCTTCATTTACAGGTTACCGAAATGAAGAAACAATTCAACCAATCCACCTTTGAGCTTCTATAACTTGAAATGCATGCGTTTTTTGTGTGATATATAAACTGCGGTGTGTAGTCGATTTCAAAGAAGAGATCCAACATTTAAACGTACCATAACAACAACAAATAAAGCATATATGATCCGGTCAAAGTCTGTCAGAAACACGTTCTTGACGTTTTTTGGAATTTCCAGAAAATGAAATCGTTAGCTTCTGTACCACTTTGACCAATTACTACTATCGACTCGTTTAGTATTAAAGATATTTTAAGGCACAAACATGGAGTTTATATACCAGACTACAACTTAAATACAAGAAAAACATCAAAATATCAACACATTGACAGATCTAGAGGCTTCAATAAACTGTCATGACGTTGTTTCCCGGTTTCTGGGTTGCCCAGAAATGGCCCGATCAATGTAGGTCAACGACGTTTGACCGGTTATAACTTACAATCTACGCATCCAATGACACTAATTCCACTTTCAGACTAAAGAACACATACACGACTACAACTACAAGCTTTCATAACACAAAAAGCTTTACAGATCACTGAGATATAAAGAATGACATACGTTGTCAGACGACAAAAATTTATTTTTCCAAATTTTGTAAATCTTCAAATTCGAGCCTCTAGATGTTATGGATCTAACATCTAGCAACCCAGATCATCTTTATACACTACATACAACATATTTAACACAAAAAACATCTAATAACAGATCGATGGACAGATTTCTTGGTTAAGGTTTATACCTTCTTTGATCAATCTTTGATTTTGTGCTTATGATTTGATATATGTATTAGTGGGGCTGGTATTTGGGACTGATATGCTAATAATTTCGGAGGTGAGAGCTTGAGAGATATGAGTTGAGTGTTTGTGCAAAAAGTAAGTTAACATTTGATATTTTCTCTCTCCAATCTATATATATATATGATGTTAGATGCATGAATTTGCTGAGGTTGCTTGGTTTGCGGGCATTTTAAGTGACATGGAGTAATTGCATTAGGTCACCAACTCCCATCTAATGTCAAAACCTACCTGCTAGCTTCTTTAATGCACAAAAGGGCAATATGGTCAATTGTATTGGAATTTTAATGGCAATCTTATAATCCTTGCAAACCCTTAGGGTTTGACCCTAAGGTTTAGCACAAATCAATTGTAGGATTTCTAATTTAGGGTTTGCACAAAAAAAATTAAATAAATTTTAGTTTCTAAAATGGAAATTAGGGTTTCCTAGTTATGATTAATTTTCTAATTATATACGAACATTAGGGTATTAATTATTTAATAATTATAGTTAACCTTGCTAATTTAGCAATTAGGGTTTATAATTAGTAATTAGGTTTTAAAATTACTAATTAGGGTTACTAAATATAAAAATTAGGGTTTCTTAATAATAATATTTCAAAATGTTAATTAGGGTTTTTAAAATACTAATTAGATTTTTCATAATTAGCAATAAAACCTACTATACCTGATATTAATCACATTAAATCAATTTCTGACTGATCGCAAACTCCAGTTTAAGTTTCAAATTAGGGTTTCTCATTTCAAAAATTAGGGTTTTATAATTAGGGTTTTTCTAAAGATTAATTAGGGTTTCTAGATTTTAATTAGGGTTTACCTAATTAATCATTTAATACCCAACATAAATCATATAACACAGTTATATAACAGTCTTGAATTTCCCATTTGAATTTAAAAATATGGTTAAACAAATTAATGCTAGGATTTTGACATTATACACCATAATTGACCAGCCATCATCAATACGTACATACAGTACATATTTATAGCACTGAAAAATCAAAATATAATTAATATTATATTATTATTCTCATCCCATGATAAAAATCTAAAATTAGAGTTTGGATTCCATATCCATTTATTCTCCTATATTTAACCTTAATAATTAAGATAAAATAATTATTCAAAGAAAATCATTTCATATATTATTTAAATAATATATAACTATATTTTCATGGAAAATAATTAATAAAAACATTTCTACTATATAAATTATTATAAGAATATACTTTATAATAATCAATAATTCTAAAATAAAATTATTTGTAAATATTCATGGAATAAATATATTTTTATTTATCACATAAATTCATATACATATTATCTTGTACAAATCCTCATCCTTAAAATAAAAAAAAAATTATACGCAAAATTTCTGATTTAATTATATAGAAAATATCGGGTTGTTACATTCACCCTCCCTTATAAAGATTTCGTCCCCGGAATCACCGTTTTAAAATCTATACATACCAGGGTACATAGCATACACAATTATTGCAAGTAGATCTCGGTCATAATTTGATCGAACTGATCTTTAACTAATCATATAAAGCTTGTCTTTCTAATTAAACGGAAATTTGATTTCTAAAAGAACTCAAATTCCTCCTTCAAAATTTCTTTATATAATAATTTACTATACATAGGAAAATCATGTATAAGAAAATAAAAGTTATACGAATAAAACCTGGAGTTCCATTGCCAGCTGCCATCGTATCCTGGACAGTCATGTTGTAGACCCTTGCTGTTGATTTTGTTGGCTTGTTTGACGAAGTCGGTCCTGTGATTGCTAAAGTCCTGCTGCCAGTGCTCGTGTTCACACTTCCTGCCTCCGCCCTCCTCTTCGGACAATCTTTCACCTTTTGCTCAATCGATCCACACAGAAAACATCCACTATTCATCCTAGGATTGGGCAGTTGGGAGAGATATGGCCCTTCTGCCTGCACTTGTAGCAAATAAATTTTCCTTTCATACATTCTCCAGAGTGGTTCTTTCCACAAGTCTTGCATTGTATCGTTGGCTTCTTAATACCTTCTTATTTCACCTGCACACTCCCAAAGTTGTTCACCTTCCTCTTTCCATCTCCACTCCTGCTCCCACTATTAATTCCTCCCTTCCCAGCTCCTTCTACCTTGCCTTTTTTCTTTCTCTCCTTATTTGATCGATCTGATCTTTAACTAATCATATAAAGCTTGTCTTTCTAATTAAACAGAAATTTGATTTCTAAAAGAACTCAATTTCCTCCTTCAAAATTTCTTTATATAATAATTTACTATACATAGGAAAATCATGTATAAGAACATAAAAGTTATACGAATAAAACCTGGAGTTCCATTGCCAGCTGTCATCGTATCCTGGACAGTCATGTTGTAGACCCTTGCTGTTGATTTTGTTGGCTTGTTTGACAAAGTCGGTCCTGTGATTGCCAAAGTCCTGCTGCTGCTCGTGTTCACACTTCCTGCCTCCGCCCTCCTCTTCGGACAATCTTTCACCTTGTGTTCAGTCGATCTGCACAGAAAACATCCACTATTCATCCTAGGATTGGGCAGTTGGGAGAGATATGGCCCTCCTGCCTGCACTTGTAGCAAACAAATTTTCCCTTCAGACATTCTCCAGAGTGGTTCTTTCCACAAGTCTTGCACTGTATCGCTGGCTTCTTAACACCTTCTTGTTTCACCTGCACACTCCCAAAGTTGTTCACCTTCCTCTTTCCATCTCCACTTCTGCTCCCACTATTAATTCCTACCTTCCCAGCTCCTTCTACCTTGTCTTTGTTCTTTCTCTCCTTATTGTAGAGGCTCATGGCCTCACTCCCCTCCTCAGCTATAATCACTTTATCCATGAGTGCTGCAATTATATGGATCTGCAACACTGCCACCTTGTTGTAGAGCCAGGGTTTTAATCCCAGCTCAATCCTTCTTGCTTTCCTAGCATCCATATCAACTTGATGCGGAGCAAACCTAGCTAACTCATTAAATTTTACGGCGTATTCTGACACCGTCATGTTTTCCTACTTCAACTCTAAAAATTTCACCTCCATCCTAGCCTGCATACTGGACGAGAAATAGTTCTCGAAGAACAGTGTCTTAAACCAATCCCATGTGACTACACCTTCTCCTGCCCTCGCCTGATTAGCTTCCCACCAAAAATTTGCCTCACCCTTCATCATGTAGGTGGCTAAAGCGGTCTTTTGCCCTTCAGCTACCCTAGCTATCACAAATGCTTTTTTAATCTCTTTGACCCAAGTTTGGGCTTCAACAAGGTCAGTTGTACCTTTGAATTTCGACGGTCCTACAGCCTTAAAGTCTTTGAAGTTAGCTAAGCGATTATTCGGCTGGTTCCCAGCGACTGGTATCCCTTGCTGCATAGCTTGTGCTACCATGTTTGCAAAATGATGCATCGAGCCTGCTTGTTGTTATCCCTCAGCGTTGTTGACAGATTCTTCTGCCCTTTGATTGCGAGTTCGACGTCTTGGCGGCATTATCTGGTTAAATAAAATCATAAATTTAACTTACATTCTAAACCTTATCGCATAAGATTAGTATATTAAACTCGTTTCATTACTCAAACATAGGTTCATATTCATTTAGCGAATATTTTACATAGCATAGCACATACTACTTTAAACATCAGTTATCCCTCTGTGACTACAAAAGTTAGGATTTACAATCTTGATCATTACAAAAGTTGAGAACATAAACTTACACAGACATACTTATCCTATATATTACATTAAACACACCTACACCACAGAACCTATACTACCGATTCGCTACGCCTTTTTCCTTGGACAACCTCTCGCCTAATGACCTTCTATCCCACAGATAAAACATGCACCTGGTTTATAGTCGGGACAATACAGAGTAGTATGTCCTTCATAACCGAAAAGATAACATATTCTTTTCCCTTTCTTCTTATCAAATTTTCCTAAGTCATGGTCTTCTATCTTTCTTCTCCCCTTCTTGCTCGGAGCTGCACACGATGTGTTGTTTGTGGCTCCAATCTGATCAATTTGAATTTTAAGCTTATCTTTTTCTTCAATTGTTTCTATTAACGCCTGACACAATTGACTATTTAACAGCTTTTCTATTTCCCACAGCCTTTCTAGAGAAGAAACCTTGTTCCTCAGATCCTACACCTCCGTTGATGCTTGATCAGCGTCAACTTTAGTGTCCGAATCACTATATGTCAGCTCCACCATCTCCGGATCTGGTATTACGTTTTCTAAAATAACCACCTCGTATGAGTTGTTTTCATCGTGAGCCTCTATTTCAGCTATTGGCTTCGATATTAGCTCGAGTGTATGGATTTGATCCTTCTTTATGTTATAAGCATATAACAAGCCTTTTCCACTAGACATCTACACACATAAATTATCTTGATTAGCATATAGTATATATACACAGCAAATAATAGTTTTAAATAAGTTATTTTTTATTTTGTTTGATGATGTATTTATCCAATTCCTCTCTTTTTAAACTCTATATGAGTTATTTATATTTTCAACGTTTCCCTCTGTTCTAAGGTTATAGCCTAAGGTCTAGCCCACCTAAGGTTTTTAACCCTAAGCTCTGATACCAACCTGTAAAGCCCCTAAATCCAGGTACTTGAAACCCGAACTCGATGCTTCACGATACCATTTCTATGAGCGCAATAATACTAATATTAATAACAATAATATAAAGATCAACTTAATTTACATAATCATCAGGGTCTGAATCCCAAGTACGTAACCTTTAAACATTCATTACAACCCATGATAGATAATATATATCATACTTGTCTTAATAAAGTTAACTATTACATAAAATAGCATTGCGTTCATTCAGTAACCTTTCCATTTCCCTTGTTCTTAGCAGAGCTCTCTGGTTGTTCACACTTAGCTGAAAACATTTAAATTAAGCAAGGATGAGCATTTGAGTGCCCAGCAAGTAATAGCAATTATATATATAAGCTGAAAGAATTTAAATGTTTTCTTTGTACTACCCTTCTATAACAAGTCAATAGTTGTGAAGTAATCTGAACCGATAATAATAACATAACAACCCTCTTTCAAATTTTTGAAACTACGTATTGACTATAACTAGGGTTAAGGTGACATACTATGAACATTGTTTTCATTTTCGAAAAGGTTAAACAGAACTTCATTTGTAAACCGTCATAACTTACTGGCACGAGGGTGATCAACCCATTGTACCCTGTATTGATCAACACTACATGCAAGAACGATAGGATCGTTCACTCTGTCCACCTTGGGTGCATAAAAATTTTTCCCGTGTAAGGGATGTTCATACTTGTCTGGGTTCCAAACCAAAGCAATTCAGTCGGATAATAGTAAAGTTTTATCTTGTTCAACAATAATCTATAATTCAACATATATATATATATATGGGTAATTTATAAAGGTGTATCAACATGTGATTAAATACAATGATTATCCAAGTGGGGACACTTGTATAACCATTTATAGAAATTAACGAACAGAATATATATATATATATATATATATATATATATATCTGAATTACCATATACTAACATGTTGATCACTACACCAAAAATGGCCTCTAGTGAAGGACAAATCCTTCACTAGAGGCCCTATATCACTCACAAGTGATTTACTGCGAAGAAATATTTCCTTCACACGAGTTCTCACATTAGACCTCCTCGCAATTGGGCATCATTCGCTAAGTAGTAACTAAATGTTTTTTGTGAAAGATATATTGTGAATAACTTTTTTATTCACAAATTGTATTTAGTAATGGAATATTGTTATTTAGTGAAAGATTGATTTCCTTCACAGATAATATTTTAAGAATGACTATTTGAAATTAGTGAATAACTTTATTCCCTCACAAATAATATATTGTGAAGAACAAATTCAAATTAGTGAGGGAAATAATCCTTCATTGATGACTAACTAATTAACTAAAAAAGATTTTAGTGAGGGAAATAATCCTTCATTAATGTCCATTTCTCCATTATAATATCTCATTAAAATATAAATAACAAAAAAGTGCACATAAAATTTATATATACTAAATGAGAAACTAATTATTATATCATTTCAAAAGTATATAATGTATACAAAGCTAGTATAGCCAATATACACACTAAAATTACAAGACTTGTTATTAAAAGCAAGTGTCATATCACCTACAATATGTATCCACATATATTACACAAGGAAGAAAATCTCTAGCTATAAGGCGTAGTAATTGTCAGCTCCTCATTATCCACATCTTCAAGCAAGAAGGTTGAGCCTTTAATTTCACTATGCAAGAAAAGTAACAAAACCTCTTCATACTGCAAGAAAAGTATCAAACACCAATTTTACAAACATGAATAACAAAAGATTAAATGGCAAAACTTAAATTAAGAAAACAGTTCAACAAAATGAAAGAACAGAATATAACGATTACAAAAATTAAAATGTACATTGATAGATATTGCTGCGAAGACTTGTCACTAATACATAAGCCATAGGAATCTGCCATGCTTCTTCGTCAGGATATCTGCTATAAAATAATAATGCAAATGGAGATTAAATAACAAAAGTATATTGGTGTAGAAATTAAAACCACAAGCTGTTAAGTATATAAAATATAAGTATTTATAAATACAAAAATATAATTTCCCGCCCAACACAAAATCCGGTTCAAGGGATTTTCTCAAACCCTCTATATTCTAGAGGAAATTTAGGTGCATATTTTTATTCATTCGGGTTTAGTTTGGGGTGTCTGTGAACTTTCTTTCAAGTGTTCCATAAATGCATCCCATCCCATCCCATCCATCACCTTTCATAATACCATTCTAGGCCCTCCATCATCCCATCGTTGTTGTTTCTTTTATTTAAAAAAATTAAAATAAAGATGCTAGAAAATGTAATTTTGTATAATGATGATGATCCATGAGATTTACATACAAGATGCTAGAAACTTGGAAGCCTTTTCTCAAATATGTTTTTTAAAAATAATAATTTATGTACTCAATTTGAAACGTGCATGTTTAAGTAAAACAATTCAAGCTAAATCTTAACTAGAATAACACCGAAAACATATAATGAATCTATATGAAGTTGAATAGAAGTAACTTGTTAAATAATTATTACTGTGACTAGTGGTTGACCTGTTATTAATAACTATTATTGGCATATATGTGAGTATTTGATACATGCATGTGGAATGGGTTAATCCTGATATAATACTGGCATCCTCTTTCGCATCCAAAACATAAGCCCGGGAGGGAAAGTAAATCGCGAAGAAAAGAGCAAAAGAAAATTAAGAGTGAAGCAGATGATAGCAAATAAACCGAATTGAAAAAACATAACGGGAGTACTAGCACTGATTGGAACACAATCTGTCCACATAAAGCATTATGCATCTACAGACTAGCTATAAAAAAAAAAAATTAAACCCACACCCAAAATAGAGCTAAAAATAATTAAACCCACACCCAAACCAGATATAGAATCTCACAGCTCAACAAACACACACACATGTAATCAAACAAACACACACAACTGACTCACAATGAAACAAAAATAACACAAAGACAAAGTTAGTACCCCATTTCCACGAAGGGTTTGATTCTGCACCATAGTTTTAGTACTAGTACTCTTTTAATGTTCGATCTCTTTCAAATTGCAACTCCTATACCTCCTAATTACAAAAAAGCCCTCCATCTCGAGCTATTTTACTCATTGATTTGGGCTATTTTTTTAAAAGGTTTTTTTTTACAGTATAATCGAATTGGTTGTAACATATAGCTAGCTGCTTGTCTCAACTGCGTCTTCTTTTTAAACTATGATATCTACTAGTTGTAGATATATGTAAATTAAAGGTATCAACAAGATGCTCTTTCTATTATAATAATATCTTTGGTCTGGTCTATTCTTGTTATGTGGAGTAACAAGTTCCGAACTTTTACCAGCAATGGAATTAACATTGTACTATTTCTTGTTTCGTGATGAGCATTACAGTTTTCAACTGACGACTGATGGGAATCATATTAATTTGTATTTTGGGTGATCCAATACATGGATGCTTTTAAAGATAGATTTTTTTTCTTCGAAAGATTACCAATATGATAATTGAAGGGCATTGCATTCTCTCTAAATCTACATCTAATTGCATTTTCTATCTATTTTATATGCAGAAAATGGAAAAGGAGCGAGCACATACCTTGCACATTTGATGCAAATTTTCAATTACTCCTCTTAGCTTCAGCTCATTAGATAGAAGAGAGCTGGTTGAGCTTCCTGGTGTTGTTATATTCTTCTCATTTAATTTTGAGATGTTAATAGGGTCAAAATCCTGAAATACTTCTCTGCATTCAGACACATGTCATTAGAAAATAGCTAGCTTAGAACCATTAAATGGGAATAACCAAACGCAATCACATTCAGTTTTGGACTGTCAAAAGCCAAGGGACCTAACCTACACATATGCCTTTTATTGAGAATGGCAAGCCAGGTAAGTTCAGCCAAAGAAGTTGATAAGCTAAGCAATTCAAATAGCTTTCTGCAAGAGATCAACAACCATAATATGCACACAAGTTCAGCCTTGAAATAGAAACTATAAAACAAATATCAAAAAATATAGTGATGATACATACTTGTCATCATGTACTGGAACTCCCCATTCTTCATCAAGAAAAGCAGCATAACAAGGATCTTTGGTGTAGTGATTTTGGCCTTCTGTTGTTTCTAACTGCATATTTGGACTTTTCCATTCAACTATGCTAAGGAAAATCATTGTGTTCTCTATGTTGTTTCTCAGATGTGCAAATAATTACTATTAGTTGCAGAAGGAAAACAAAAATATTTCATCTTAAACTATAATTCACCTTGCTTCTTAGTGACATTAAACATATATTGAAGCAATTTTTTTGCATCTCCCATTGACTGTAATAGGTTCCAATGCCGATGACCACTGGAGCTACGCTCCCGCTGTTTTGCCTCAGAAAGTTGTGAAGAAATTGAAACAAGGGCATCTGAGGAGCTGCTCAACATGTTTTCAAGAGAAGTAGTTCTGGCCAATCTTGCATTTGGTGACATGGACAGTACTCTAATAAATGAAGACCAAAAAGTTGTAGAGTGAACAATATCAATCAATTATAGAAGCACAACAGGGTTTCTTTACACCACTCCCAATATAACATACTCAAGGTAAAAAATAAGTTGATCGTTGAAAGTAAAGTCTTCAAGTACCTAGAACAATCCTCTCCTCTTCCGGGACTAAGCCCATCGAAAGAAAATTGATCCACTTGTTTTAACAGCGTTAATTCCTCTGCTACTGCAGCCCGTCTGGAAAAGATAAGATAAAATTATGTATGAGCTATTGTAAAGGAATATGAAGTTTATTGAATACATAATATGCAGATTGCTTAAATTTAAAGAGAGTATACTCACATTTTCTGCTGCTTCTCATATTCAAACCGAACTGCATGCACATTCACCATTACTTCTAGTTCATGATCAAGCCACCTTTGCAGAGTTTTTTCATTGTTCTAGAGATCAAACTGAGATTAATAATATTTATATAATCTTAGTAGTCATAAAATTTGAAGTACATTTTGTTTTCCCTTCATCATAGATGGGATCGAGAATCTCTAACCTAACTTTCCTTAGTGTATAACCCACATGCAATCAATGAATCATGTTCAAGAGATAATTAACAACAATTTACTCTTAGAGAGAACCTCAGGGCATAGGGTGATTCTTGGGAAGCTAATTTGATTCCTAATAGATTTATGATCAGGTTAGAGATTTACAGAAGCTTTTAGTGGCTTTTGGTGTACAATTTCATAGAGGAAAAACAAGTATCAATAGATTACCTTCCTAGTTGTTGAGTTGCCATAAAAAAATCTATTGAGAATTTTCTACACTGAATGTTAGGAATGAAACAATAATTAGCTCTGAATCGAAGACAAAGTTTCACAGTAGAGCCACATATAATAAGAGTAGTTCAAGGGAAAGTATATGTACTTTATATACTATATAGAATCATTAAAAATAAATTTTACTAAAATACACAAGTGATATTCCCATCAGTTCAATTACCACCATAATTCTGCTGACATGGAGATACACATCATGACAGTATTAATATAAACTTAAAACAGTATATGTAATATACATATATATTTATATGCATGAAAAACAAGTGTGCACAAAAACATACATGTAAATATATGTATGTATGTTTAAACACACAATGTTAGGCCCTAGAATAAGTGAAAAAATTGGATAAATGAAATTGTACGCACATGAGCCCATATTAAATCTGTGATGCCCCCAAAATAGGTATACATCACCCATTCTGAGTCGCCAAATACATGGTATAAAAATAAATACAACTTCAGTAATATAATTGTCGTGCAAAATACGACAACACATATACTGTGAGTTTGAATACAAATATTGTCTACTAGAGAGTATACAAACTCAAAAGGAGTCCTCATTACAATTATTGATACACTATTTTACAAAAATAGTGAGGACTTCTAAACAGCTATCTCGAATCATCACTCCATACCCCGGCTAGTTCCTGCTAAATTTTCTCCTCCTGAGAAGAACAATGGAACAAAAAGGAAAAGGGTGAGCTCAACTAGCCCAGTAAAGAATATTATGACTAAGATAATATACAACAAATTATCATTAGTCTTCAACAGGGAAAAATCTGATAAAATATAGTAGACAACAAGTTTTAGATCAACAACTGCAGCGGAACATCAATCCATTATAAGAGTCAAGTAGAGAAAGAATTCTACTATCTTCTAAGATTTAAAAATCCATCATCAATATTTTATCCCTGTAACATCAATCAATATACATCTTAAATCAAATATTAATCTTTGCACTACAGGCCAAAGATATTCATTTGTATCACCAGTTGGTTATGTTCATCTCAAAACCTGTTCATCTTTGCACTACGGGCCAAAGATATTCATTAGGTAATCATTCATCTTTGCACTACAGGCCAAAGATATTCATTAATATCATCATTTAGAACTGAGGATGATGAAAAATATTTTAAAGAAAACGAATCCAGTGAAACAAAAGGACAAATATTAGGGATTCGTATTACAGTTTATCCAAGTTTTATAATACTCCATAATAACCAATTTTGAAGCAGAATTCAAAAATAAAGATCAAAACATGGATACAATCAAAGAAAATAACCATAATAGACAACTTGGACAAAAAGAAGAAAATTTCATTTTTCGATGAATAGTATCGTATTCGTGAATAGTGCCGTATACGTGAATAGTAACCCCGACACAAAAAGTTCCAAATTTGATAAAAAAATTCAGAACAATATTTTGGCATAATGATATTGAAGAAATAATATCATTTATGAAGAAAACAACATCCCTTACCTCGCAAAGACAAGATTTCCGATCGAATATTGGATATAGTCTTTCAAGGAACTTGCACCATATAGCAACACTCAAAGTACTAAAATACTCACAAAATACGCTCAATATTATAGAGAGAGAAAGAGAGAAAATGTGACGCCCCCAAAATTAGGTATACATCACCCATCTTGGGTAGTCAGATACATGGTATAGAATTTAAATACAACTTACTAATATAAGCTGCTGGTGTAATACGACATAAGCAAATGAGTTTGAATACAATATTGTCTACTAGAGATCATACAAACTCAAAAGAAGTCCTCATTACAATTATTATCACACTATTTAACAGAATAGTGAGGACTACTAATGCTATCCTCTAGACCATTACTCCGTTCCCCGACTCGTCCCGGCTTTATATTCTCATTTCAAGAGAACGGTGAAAGAAAGGGTGAGCTCAACTAGCTCAAGAAGAAATATTATGACTAAGATAATGCGTAATAAATTATCATTAGCCTACAAAAAGTGTTAAACTGGTAAAATATAATGAACATCAAGTTTAACTACAGCGGAACCAACAATCCATTAAAAGAGTCAAGTAGAAAATAAAATCTACTATCTTTTATGATTTTAAAAGGTTTTTCATCACTGTTATAGCTGAGATTCAGCTTTAATAAATATTCCACATCAGCGAATCACCCCTGCACTATGGCCAAGGATATTCTTTAGTATCACGACCACAATTATTCATGCGCTACGGGCCAAGAATATTTGTGTATTCATTAACGTTCATGATCATGCCAATAACTGTCCATCAATGCACTACGGGCCACTAAGGATTTTTACCACATCATTTGTAACATTACGGTCATGATTACACCGAATAGTCTCTGGTCATAATCATACCAAGTCCATCTACGCACTACATGTGCCACAGATGACTTTCAACATAATATAAACATGAGGATGATGACAATGATATTCAATAAAACAAGTTCAAGAATTAATTTATCTAGGAACCAATAACATCCAAACTGTCAACATGATACTGCTTTGTAGAGTAAAATTCAAGAATACTGAGAAGAATATTTTCATGAAAGGATATTGGATGAAACGCAAATATCAAGGATATTCCACTAATTTCATGGAGTATAGAAGTCAAAGTTTTAACCAACTAGGTATAATAAAGAATGGAATAACAAAAGAAATCATCATGCATGTGATAGAGCCTTGCAAAAAAGTTATTCCAATGTAATAATAAATAACGGAACGGTCCGGCAGAAACGCATGTACGACGGGATATTCCAATGAATAATAAAGAATGGAACCAGTCAGGCATAAAACAC
This sequence comes from Panax quinquefolius, assembly GCA_020205615.1. NCBI lineage: Eukaryota > Viridiplantae > Streptophyta > Magnoliopsida > Apiales > Araliaceae > Panax > Panax quinquefolius. The sequence continues at coordinate 84,713,743 of CM035172.1, read as the reverse complement.
ATGACGTGATGTTCCAACAGAATAATAATAAAGATGGAACCAGTCCAGATAAAACACATGAGATGTGATGTTCCAACAAAGATAATAATAAAGGCGGAACCAGGTTAGGTGTAAAACACACGATGTGATGTTCCAATGTAATAATAATGTTCCAAATGTAAAACACATGCAAGATGTTATGTAATAATAGAAGAATGTCACCAAGTATAGGTAAACCACGATACAAAAGTTATTCCAATGTAATAATAAGCAATGGAATAACACAGCTCTTCATGAATAAGAAAGAATAACACCCCTTACTTTTAATAGGAGATTGAATAATCGCAAAGAGTGTAGTAACAAAATACTCTTCTTCTTCTCTCTTATTCTCTCTATACTTTTCTCTCTATAGCTTGAATGAATTCGTGAAAATAATGAAGCAATAGGCCTCTATTTATAGAAGATTTCTAGCTTAGCACCGCCATGTGAAAAGGCAAGTGTCTTCTTGACGGTGGTGATGTGAAAAGAAAAGTGGTTGGCATCAGTAATGTGAAACGACAAGTGGTTCGGCCCTTTGTAATGTGAAACGATAAGTGGTTTGACGTCGGTAAAGGTAATTACTATTGACGAAGGTAATTATTATTCACAAAGGTAATTACTATCGACGAAGGTAATTATTTATTCACAAAGGTAATTACTATCGACGAAGGTAATTACTATCGATTTAAGACTCTTAGATGATGACATATGGGCCCCCCATAAAATAATCAAACTTACCACAAACGCCTCATATAATGGACTCTTTATATACATAGAGGATTGAATAAATATTACCACAAATCATTTTATTTTTAATCAACACATATTTAATCTTTCAACAATTATTAATCATTTATAACTTGTCGTCTCAATTATTGATTTAATACTATAACATATTATACTGAGATGATATCGTGACAATAATTAAATCAATAATATAAGAGATATGATCAAAGAATTATCGTAGCAATAATTGAGCATAGTGAGTGACTTCTCACGTAAGCATCAATATCGTGTGCTACTATACAACTACGCCAGACATCGTATTTTTTACTAAGGGTAGTTCAACAATTTTAACAGTAACACCTCTCCTAGTTATTTTTATAGAAAGATAATTTTGTCGCTTTTCTAACTACGAATAATACTTGGTTAATGGGGTTCACTAATGATTGAGTAGCCGCATTTAATATTCCCCGACAAAAAGAATATTCCAGACCAAACTAATATTTTATAACAACTTGCTTATTTTGCAAAATTTATAAATATTACCCACAACTATAACATTATATCAAATTTATTCCATAATATTCAAAAATAATATTTATAGAAAATTCATCGTATTTATAAAAGTTGGGGTCTTACAACCTCCCTTCTTATGAAATTTTGCCCTCGAAATTAGGATACGCACGGTATGTCGAAGAGGTAAGGATACCTTGATTTCATTTGATTCTAACTCCCAAGTCATTTCCTCAACATCGTGGTTCCTCCACAAAACTTTGACTTGAGGTATAACCTTCAGAGCGTAGAATATGTTCCTTCTTATCCAAGATTTGAACAGAACCTCTTCATACGTCAAATCTTCCGCTATTTCGTCGGTTCTAACTCAATAATGTGGTTCGGGTCTTTCACATATTTACGTAACATGGATATGTGAAAAGCGTTATGAACACGAGACATACTTGGCGGCAGAAAGCGAGTCTATAGGCCACAGTTCCTACTCGATCGAGGATTAAAATGGACCGATGAATCGAGGATTGAGTTTTCCTCTCTTTCCAAATCTTGTAACTCCTTTTCATGGAGTAACTCTTAACAACACACATGATCTCCTATATCGAATTCCACGTCCTTTCGATGAAGATCAAGATAACTCTTTTGTCGATTTTGTGAGGTTTTATACGTTGTCGGATCGTTTGAATCTTTTTCCGTAGTCATACGTATCAACTCCCGGCCCCAACAATGTTGCTTCACCCACCTCATCCCAAAGATACTGGAGAACGACACTTTCTTCCATACAACGCTCGAATGGAGCCATGCCAATACTTGCTTGATAAGCTGTTGTTGTAGGGAAAACTCCACCAATGGTAAGAACTTGTCCCAACTTCCCTTGAAATCAAGGACCACGAGTCTTAATAGATCTTCAAGAGTTTGAATAGTCCTCTCCACCGTCCATCCGTCTCGAGGATGATATGCCGAGCTAAATCGTAAGTCTGTGCTCATAGCTTTTTGCAAACTAACCCAAAATCGTGAAGTGAATCTTGGGTCTCGATCGTAAACTATGGATACTAGCATACCATGCGATCTTATAATCTCGTTTATGTACATACATACGAGCAAGATGTTCAAGTGTATAAGTTTCGTATCGATAAGAAATGAGCAGACTTGGTCAATCTATCAACAATGACCCAAATCGCATTTATGCCTTGAGAAACCTTAGGAAGACCCAGAATTGAAATCCATGGTAATGTGCTCCCACTTCCATTTCGGAATTTCAAGTGGTTGCAATGGGCCTTTTGGTACTTGATGCTCCGCTTTAACTCGTTGACAAGTTAGACACCTTGAGATAAACAGGCCGCTATCTCTCTCTTCATATTGCTCCACCAAAATGTATAGCGAATATCATGATACATTTTGGTACTCCTGAGATGGATTGCAAATGGTGTGTTGTGCGCCTCCATCATGATATTATACTTTAAATCGGTCGTTAGGAACACAAAGTCCGGAGTTGACTCAAGTATTCCTTTTCATCGATTCTTGCTCCTGATGATAGCACCTTCTTGCACTTTCTTCCTCATACGCATCACTCCGTGTGTCCGTAGCTTAAAGCGACTTTAACTTTATCGATTAAAGTCGGTTCTACTCAGATACTCGCTATCATCACATGCGTCCCCTCGAGTCTTTAACTCTATCTCCATCCTTTGCAAGTCACACAAAATGGGCCCTGCGTTGACAATATCGCACTCATACTTGCATATGATTTTCTACTCAATGCGTCGGCTACCACGTTCGCTTTTCTAGGATGGTATTGGATGGTATGATCATAATCTTTCAGCAGTTCAAGCCAACGTCGTTTGTCGCATGTTGAGTTCCTTTTGAGTGAAGAAATATTTGAGGCTTTTATGATCCGTAAAGATCTCCACTTTCTCCCCATACAAGTAATGCCTCCAAATTTTAAGTGTAAAGACAACAATGCTAACTCTAGATCATGAGTAGGATAATTCCTCTCATATTCTTTGACTTGTCATGAGGCATAGGCTATAACTTTTCCATGTTGCATAAGAACACATCCAACCCTTTGCTAGAAGCATCATCATGTAGATGACAAATCCCCTCCGAGCCGGATGGTATTGTCGTAAGCAGTCTTTGAAATAAGTCTCCTCTTGAGTTCTTGAAAACTCTTCTCACATTCTTCGCTCCAATAGAACTTTGTATCTTTTCGAGTCATTGAGTCAATGGAGTAGCGATTCGAGAAAATCCTTCCACGAATCTCCGATAATAACCATTAAATCGAGAAAGCTCACAGATGGCCATCGGCGATGGTTGTTCCCGCTTTGAATAGCTTCAATCTTTCTTTGGGTCAACGGATATTCCATGACTTGATACCACGTGCCCAAGGAATGCTACTTCTTCAAGCAGAACTCACATTTCTTCAACTTGGCATAAAGCTTATATTCACGAAGCTTTTGGAGTGTCAGCCTCAAGTGTTGCTCATGATCTTCACGGCTTTTGGAATAAATAAGGATGTCATCAATAAAGACGACCACAAAGTGATCCAAATATTCCTTGAATACTCGGTTCATCATATCCATGAAGGCAGCAGGAGCATTAGTCAATCCAAAGGACATGACTAGGAATTCATAATGCCCGTCATCGGAGTTCGAAAAGTCGTCTTTGGAATGTCGTGATTCTAATCTTCAATTGGTGATATCCGAACGAAGATCAATGTTTGAAAAGAATTTGGCTCCTTGCAAATGGTCAAACAGGTCATCAATACGTGGCAATGGATTCCTATTTTGATGGTGACATGATTCAACTCCCGATAATCAATACAAAGTCGCATACTCCCATCTTTCTTCTTCACGAATAGAACAGAGCACCCCAAGGAGAAGTACTAGGACGAATAAAGCCAATGTCTAACAATTCCTGCAGTTGGGTCTTTAACTCATGAAGTTTAATAGGAGCCATTCGATATGGGGCTTTGGAAATAGGTTTTGTATCGGGTTCAAGGTCGATACAAAATTCAATTTCACGCCGGGGTAGGCGGGGAAGTTCTTCGAGAATACGTCAGAAATTTATTAACAATAGAAATATCGTTCAAAAGCGGCGTATTTTTGTTTAAATCGTGATATGAGCTAAGAAAGCTTGACATCCGCTTTTTCAATAAGCGAATAGCTTTATGGCTTGAGATGACCGTGATTGATTTTAATGGTTTGGTCGCTTGAATTCGCATAATAGGTTGGTTAGGAATATAAAAGCTAACAACCTTACGAAAATAATCAATTTTTGCATGATAAGTAGTTAACCAATCAATCCCTAGAATCACGTCAAATGCAAGTATTTTTAATGAAATAAGATCGACGGGTAAATGAGAGGTACCGATTTGAACCAAACAAGACTTATAAGCGAGTGGATGTAATGAAGGTTTCTCCCAACGGAGTTTCCATAGATAAGTCAAAGTCTAATTTCTCCTGAGTCAAATTTAATCGATGAACGCATAAGTAGGAGAAATAAAAGAATGGGTAGAACCGGTATCAAATAAAGTATAGACTTCATTAGATTTTATGATAAGCTTACCCGTGATGACCTCATTCGGGTTCCTTGCTCTCTAGGAGGTGACAACAAACGCCTCCTTACACTCACTGGTTTTGACTTTTCCGGGATGGCCTTTGGTGCCTCCAATCCTAGCTAATTTTTCTTGATAGGCGACAAAATCGAGCTAAGTGACCTTCTCTTCCACAATTATAACATGCTTTGGATGGCATGGCTAGCGATTTTGGTGATGTGTCCCTCTCCTCGCATTTGAAGCATATGATAGGTGGTCTTTCTCCTTCCTTAACAACGGGTCTTTGGCAGGCCGACGTCTTTCCATCATTGTTGAATCTCCTTTTCTTGAAATGTCCATTCTTATTGTTTTGGCCTCGATTACCAAGTGGTTACCATATATGGTTCATTGATTCCCTCCACGCTTGTTGTCACCGCCGATGACTACTCATTGGTATTATAATTTTCTTTACCGCTCTCTTTTAGTTGCGTTGACTCGTTATCCCGCTCCACTAACTGAGCCCTATTTACAACATCTGAATACAAACACAGTTTATGAGAAATAAGATGTTGACGTATCTTTGGCTTCAAACCTCTTAAAAACATTCGCGCCATTCTCTCTTCATTATCCACCAAGTGGGACGCAAACCGTGATAACTCCGCAAATTTTTCCTCGTATTGCGACACGGTCATATTGTTTTGTTCCAACTTGATAAACTCCACCTCCTTCATGTGGCGAATACTTTTAGGAAAGTATTTGTCGTTGAAACAGACTCTGGAACTTCTCCCAAGATATCTTGAAGACGGCGAAAGTTGAGTACTTTTTACCGATTCCCACCAAAATGTCGCCTCTCTCGCAAGAACATAAAAAGCGCAAAGGAACCTTTTGCTCCTCGGAACATCCCAAGACATCAAATATCTTGGTAATCTGCTTTATCCATGCTTCCGCCGTAAGTGGTTTTGGCTCTCCTTAAACTTCGGTGGTCCCAGCTCCTTGAACTATTTAGCGGTGACCACCGAGAGTTTTCCGTGTTTCCACCCACGTTTTGGGCGAGAGTCGCTCTACTTTGTTGTTGCATGAATTGCATAAAGCCTCTGAACATTTGATCATTCATCATTTGGTCAGTGTTGTTGTTTGCATGAGGATTGTCGCCTTCCTGATGCACATTATCCTGATTATTGATATGTGGTGAATCAACGATCGCCTGTGCTCCATTGCTATTCTCAACATTTTCAGATGTCATTTTCAGATACTGCCACAAAACAAAAGGTTAATTGACATGTAACATATTATCCATATATTCTCTAATGACCAATAAAATAGCATATAAACTTAGGTAGGTCATACTAGCGAAGGTATTCCCCGCCTCTCCCTCCTAGTACTATTCTCACATCTTAGCGAGGATCATATCCTAAGCTCGATACCAATCGTGGCGCCCCAAAATTAGGTATACATCACCCATCTTGGGTAGTCGATACAAGGTACATGTAATTTAAATACAACTTAATAATATAACTGTCGTGTACAATACGACATGAACTATGAGTTTGAATACTATATTGTCTACTAGAGATCATACAAACTCAAAAGAAGTCCTCATTACAATTATTATCACACTATTTAACAGAATAGTGAGGACTACTAATGCTATCCTCTGGACCATTACTCCGTTTCCCCGACTCGTCCCAACTATATTCTCATTTCACAAGAAAACAAAGGAAAAAAAGGGTGAGCTCAACTAGCTCAGTAAGAAATATTATGACTAAGATAATGCAGAATAAATTATCATTAGCCTACAACAGTGTTAAACTGATAAAATATAATGAACATCAAGTTTAACTATAGCGGAACCAACAATCCATTAAAAGAGTCAAATAGAAAATAAAATCTACTATCTTTTATGATTTTAAAAGGTTTTTCATCACTATTATAGCTGAGACTCAGCTTTAATAAATATTCCACATCATCGAATCACCCCTGCACTACGGCCAAGGATATTCTTTAGTATCACGACCACAATTATTCATGCGCTACGGGCCAAGAATATTTGTGTATTCATTAATGGTCATAATCATGCCAACAACTGCCCATCAATGCACTACGGGCCACTGAGGATTTTTACCACATCATTTGTAACATTACGGTCATGATTTGATTACAATAATAGTCTCTCGGTCATAATCATACCAAGTCCATCTATGCACTCTGAATACACAGATGACTTTCAACATAATATAAACATGAGGATGATGACAATGATATTCAATAAAACAAGTTCAAGAATTAATTTATCTAGGAACCAATAACATCCAAACTGTCAACATGATCATCGCTTTGTAGAGTAAAATTCAAGAATACCGAGAAGAATATTTTCATGAAAGGATTTGGATGAAACGCAAATATCAAGGATATTCCACTAATTTCATGGAGTATAGAAGTCAAAGTTTTAACCAACTAGGTATAATAAAGAATGGAATAACAAAAGAAATCATCATGCATGCGATAGGCCTTGACAGCAAAAGTTATTCCAAGCGAGAATAATAAATAACTGGAATTGGTCCGGCAAAACGCATACAGATGTGATATTCCAACGTAATAATAAAGAATGGAACCGAAGTCCGGCATAAAACACATGCATGGGATGTTCCAAGCAAGAATAATAATAAAGATGGAACCAGTAAAGGTGTAAAACACATGCATGTGATGTTCCAATGAGAATAATAATAAAGAGCGGAACTAAAGTCCGTAAAGGTAAAACACATGCATGCAGGATGTTTCAACAGAATAATAGAAGAATGTCACCAAGTATAGGTAAATCTGCAGATACAAAGTTATTCCAATGTAATAATAAGCAATGGAATAACAACAGATTCTCTTCATGAATAAGAAAGAATAACACCCCTTACTTTTAATAGGAGATTGAATCTGCGGTAGTGTAATAACAAAATACTCTCTTCTCTTTCTCTTATTCTCTCTATACTTTTTCTCTCTATAGCTTGAATGAATTCGTGAAAATAATGAAGCACTAGGCCTCTATTTATAGAAGATTTCTAGCTTAGCACCGCCATGTGAAAAGGCAAGTGTCTTGATTGGTGGTGATGTGAAAAGAAAAGTGGTTTCGACTTTTGTAATGTGAAACGACAAGTGGTTCGATGCTCGTAATGTGAAACGACAAGTGGTTTGACGTCTGGTAAAGGTAATTACTATTGACGAAGGTAATTATTATTCACAAAGGTAATTACTATTCATAAAGGTAATTACTATTGACGAAGGTAATTACTATTGACGAAGACTCTTAGATGATGACATATGGGCCCCCCATAAAATAATCAAACTTACCACAAACGTCTCATAACAGACTCTTTATATACATAGAGGATTGAATAAATATTACCTCAAATCATTTTATTTTTAATCAACACATATTTAATCTTTCAACAATTATTAATCATTTATAACTTGTCGTCTCAATTATTGATTTAATACTATAACATATTATACAGATGATATTGTGACAATAATTGAATCAATAATATAAGAGATATGATGCAGCAATTACTGTAGCAATAATTGAGCATAGTTGAGTGACTTCTCACGTAAGCATCAATATCGTGTGCTACTATACCACTACGCGTATTACTGTACTTTTACTACCGGGTAGTTCAACGCTTTTTAACAGTAACACCTCCGCCGTTATTTTTATAGAAAGATAATTTTGTCATTTTCTAACTACGACAATACTTCCGTTGTGGGGTCCACTAATGATTGAGTCGTAAAATACTAATATTCCCCGACAAAAAGAATATTCCCCGACCAAACGAATATTTTATAACAACTTGCTTACTTTGTAAAATTTATAAATATTACCCACAACTATAATATTATATCAAATTTATTCCATAATATTCAAAAATAATATTTATAGAATAATTCATCTGTATTTATAAAAGTTGGGGTCTTACAGAAAACTTATGAATTCTGGTGTGATTTTCAATTCTAAATAAGCACCCTATTTATAGGAAAATACTTAGAACGTCATAGCATACTAACCTGCTAACTGATGGCTTTACCTGCTACTATTCAAGCCTACCATATTTGAATTAAAATCTCAGCACATTTTCACTAACCAAAAGTGGGGCCCACCCATATTTTAATAAAAATTATTTTATTTTCTGAAACTTTAACAATTCATAATAAATAGCCCTTTTATCAAAAAAATTCAAATCTCGTGTGCTTTTCATAGGAAATTTAATTCTCTACAACTTTGTAGAAGAAAGTTTTTCCAAATTCCAATCAGAAAATACCCGAAATCCACAAACGGATGATTTTTAAATACTTCAAATCCGACAAAATACTGATAAAACACCTCAGCATTAACTCCTTCATTTATAACCACAATAAATATATCCAACATTATATCCACATCAAATAAATATTTTCTTATCATATAAATCAATAATTAATTATTCACAAATAATATTACAGAATCACAATAATGACAACCACGCAGTTCCCAAGAAAGAGGGGGCTTTACGATAAGGATTTCTCCTTACTGGCGCGCAATTAGGTGACCAAACCTTTCATTGACAGAACTTTCTAGACATTGCCAATAATGTTATCTAATAATATTATTCCAAATAATATGAATTATTGATCTCATAATGGAGATGATGTGCAGTGACAATTATTGAGCAACAATAATATAAAATATCAACGCAATAATTATTGAATCAATAAAATAAAATATTGAACAGTAATTACTGTAACAATTATTGAGTAGTGCCTTCTTACGTAAGAATCAATAATTCATCAATACTGTGCTACTATGCAACCACGTGTATTACTGTATTTTAACCACCGGGTATTCCAATAGTGTTAATGGTAACAACTACGCTGTTATTTGTAAAAACTCAAATTTATCGTTTTCTTCATCCGACCGTTATCCGTTATGGGGCCCACAAATGGCTGCGCCATCGTACGAATATTCCCCGACAGAAAGAATATTCCACGACCAAACGAATATTTCCCTACAAATGAATATTTTATAACCACTTGCTTATTTTGAAAATTTTACACATTTCACCCATAACCAAAGTATTATATCAAATTAATACCTTATTATTCATAATAATAAATAGAGGAAATTTGATTTTATTTATAATAAGTTGGGGTCTTACAACCTCCCCTCCTTATGAAATTAAATTCTCGAAATTGACGTACGTACCTGGTGTTTTGAAAAGGTGAAGATACCTTGCTTTCATTTCTGATTCCAACTCCCAGATCATTTCTTCAATAGCATGATTTCTCCACAAAACCTTAACTTGTGGTATAACCTTCGTGCGTAGGACATGCTCTTTCCTATCCAAGATCTTAACAGGTACTTCCTCGTAAGTTAAATCTTCGGCTATCTCGTCTGGTTCTAACTCAATAATGTGGTTCGGGTCTTTAACATATTTACGAAGCATAGATATATGAAAAACATTATGAACACGAGACATACTTGGAGGTAATGCGAGTCTATAGGCCACATTTCCTATTCGATCAAGAATTTCAAATGGACCAACAAATCATGGATTGATCTTTCCTCTCTTCCCAAATCTTGTAACTCCCTTCCATGGTGCAACACGTAACAATACATGATCCCCAATATTAAATTCCACGTCCTTCCGATGAAGATCCGCATAACTCTTTTGTCGATCATGTGCCGTTTGTATACGTTGTCGAATCGTTTGGATCTTCTCTGTAGTCATTCGTACCAACTCTGGTCCCAACAATGTTTCTTCTCCTACCTCATCCCAATATACTGGAGAGCGACACTTTCGTCCATACAATGCTTCAAATGGAGCCACACCTATACTTGCATGATAACTATTGTTGTAGGAGAATTCCACCAATGGTAGGTACTTTTCCCAACTCCCTTTGAAATCTAGGACACAGAGTCTTAATAGATCTTCAAGAGTTTGAATAGTCCTCTCTGATTGCCCGTCCGTTTGAGGATGGTATGCCGAACTGAATCGTAAATCCGTGCCCATAGCTTTCTGCAAGCTAATCCAAAATCGTGAAGTGAATCTTGGGTCACGATCTGAAACTATGGATACTAGCATGCCATGCAATCTTACAATCTCATTTATGTACATACTAGCAAGACGTTCAAGGGAATAAGTCTCCCGTATAGGCAAGAAATGACCAGACTTAGTTAATCTATCAACAATAACCCAAATCGCATCTATGCCTTGAGAAACCTTGGGAAGACCCGTAACGAAATCCATAGTAATGTGCTCCCACTTCCATTTCGGAATCTCAAGTGGTTGTAATGGACCCTTTGGCATTTGATGCTCCGCCTTTACACGTTGACAAGTTAAACACCTCGAGATAAACTCCGCGATCTCTCTTTTAATATTGCTCCACCAAAATGTATGTCGAAGATCATAATACATTTTGGTACTCCCAGGATGGTTTTCAAACGGTGTGTTGTGTGCCTCCATCATGATTCTATACTTCAAGTCAGAATCGTTAGGAACACAAAGTCTGGAGTAGACTCGAAGTATTCCTTCTTCATCGATTCTTGCTTCTGGAATACCACCTTCTTGCACTTTCTTCTTCATACGCATCAGCTCCATGTTCGTAGCTTGAGCAGCTTTAACTTTATCGATTAAAGTCGGTTCTACTCGTATGTTTGATATCATCATGTGGGTACTTGGAGCCTTTACCTCTATCTCCATCCTTTGTAAGTCATACAAAATGGACCTTTGTGTTAACAACATTGCACTCGTACCCGCATATGATCTTCTACTCAATGCGTCAGCTACCACGTTTGCTTTTCCAGGATGATATTAGATGGTATGATTGTAATCTTTCAACAGCTCGAGCCAACGTCGTTGCCGCATGTTGAGTTCCTTTTGGGTGAAGAAATATTTGAGGCTTTTATGATCTGTATAGATCTCCACTTTCTCCCCATACAGGTAATTTCTCAAGATCTTCAACGTTAAAATAACTGCTGCCAACTCCAAATCATGAGTAGGATAATTCCTCTCATATTCTTTGAGTTATCGCGAGGCATAGGCTATAACTTTCCCATGTTGCATGAGAACACATTCTAACCCTTTGCCTGAAGCATCGTTGTAGATAACAAATCCATCCAAACCAGATGGTATTGTCAGAACAGGTGCCGAAATGAGTCTTCTCTTGAGTTCTTGAAAACTCTTCTCACAATCCTCGCTCCAACCGAATTTTATATCTTTACGAGTCAGTTGAGTTAACGGAGTAGCGATTCGAGAAAATCCTTCCATGAATCTTCAATAGTAACCAGCTAAGCCCAGAAAGCTACGTACTTCGGTCACCGACTTTGGTTGCTCCCAACTTTGTATGGCTTCAATCTTCGTCGGGTCGATAGATACTCCATGTTTTGACACCACATGCCCAAAGAATGCTACTTCCTCAAGCCTCGCATTTCTTCAGCTTGGCATATAGCTTGTTATCACGAAGCCTTTGCAGTACCAGCTTCAAATGGTGCTTATGATCTTCACGATTTTTGGAATAGATGAGGATGTCAACAATAAAGATAAAAACGAACTGATCCAAATATTTCTTGAATACACGGTTCATCATATCCATGAAAGCAGCAGGAGCATTAGTCAATCCAAAAGACATGACTAAGAATTCATAATGCCCGTCTGGGAGTTTCAAGGCGTCTTTGGAATATCCTCGCTTTTAATCTTCAAATTTGATGATATCCGTAATCGAAGATTAATCTTTGAAAAGAATTGTGCTCCTTGTAACTGGTCAAATAGGTCATCAATGCGAGGTAGCGGATACCTATTCTTGATAGTGACATGATTCAATTCTCTATAGTCGATACAAAGTCGCATACTCCCGTCTTTCTTCTTTACGAATAACACAGGAGCACCCCAAGGAGATGTACTAGGATGAATAAAACCGATGTCCAACAACTCCTGTAGTTAAACCTTTAACTTCTGAAGTTCAATAGGAGCCATTCGATATGGGGTTTTAGAAATGGACTTTGTACCAGGTTCAAGATCAATAAAGAATTCAACTTCACGTTTGGGGGTAGACCGGAAAGTTCTTCAGGAAATACGTCAGGAAATTCACTAACAACGGAAATAGTATTCAAATCTGACGTGTTTTTGTTCAAGTCTGTGACATGAGCTAAGAAAGCTTGACATCCATTTTAAAATAAATGAATAGCTTTATGGCTTGATATGACAGTGATTGACTTTAATGGTTTGGTTGTTTGAATTCGCCTAATAGGTTGGTTAGGAATATGAAAACTAACAACCTTAAGAAAATAATCAATTTTAGCATGATGCGTGGTTAACCAATCAATCCCTAAAATCACATCAAATGCAAGAATTTTCAACGAAATAAAGATTCGGCGAGTAATGTGATGGTACCGACTTGAATCAAGCAAGATTTATAAGCGGTAGATGTAATAAAGTTACTCTAACTGAGTCTCAAGCAGATAAGTCAAGGTCTAATTTCTCCGGAGTCAAGTTTAAACGTTGAGCACAAGCAAGAGAGATAAAAGAATGGGTAGAAACGATATCTAATAAGGTATAAACTTTGCAAGAGTTTATGATTAGCTTACCCGTGATCACCTCGTTTGGGTTCCTCGCGTTTTGTGCAGTCACGACAAACGCCCTTCCAGGAACCATCGACTTTTACTTGTCCGGGACAGCCTTTGGAGTCACCATCCTTGTTGAACTTGGTTTCATAACTAGACAATCTCTAGCTATATGACCTTCCTTTCCACAGTTATAACACACCTTGGATTGTTGTGGGCGGATTTTGGTGGTGTGTCCCTCTTTCCGCATTTTTGTAAAACGATCGGTGCTCGTTCTCCTCCCCTAGAAACAGTTGATGTTTGTGCTGACGTCTTCACGTTATCATTGTTATACCTCCTTTTCTTGAAATCTCCTCCCGACTCGCTCCTTCTATTATCACGGCCACGATTACCACCAGAGTGGTTACCGCTTTTGTCCTAATGTTTTCCTCCCTGCTGGTTTTCATTGCTCCGATGACTGCCGCCACCGGTATGACCCTGGTTGTGGTCCCTTGGTTGAACATACTTATTATCTCACTCTAATAATTGAGCCCTGTTTACAACATCTGAATATAAAGAAAATTTATGAGAGATAAGATATTGCCGAATCTTGGGCTTTCGACCTCTCAGAAACATCTTTGTCATTCGTTCCTCATTTTCGACCAAATGAGGTGCAAACCTAGATAACTCTGCAAACTTTTCCTCGTACTGGGACACGGTCATGTTATTTTGTTCTAGTTTGATAAACTCCACCTCCTTCATATGACGAATACTTTCAGGAAAGTACTTGTCATTGAATAGTTTCTGAAACGTTTCCCAAGACATCTTGAGAGTCTTGGTGGTGGGTATGCTTCACAGACTCCCACCAGTAGTCTGCCTCACCGCGGAACATAAATATGGCGAATGGAATCTTCTGTTCCTCCGTGCATCCAAAGACATCGAATATCTTGGTAATTTGCTTGACCCACGTTTCCGCCTTGATCGGATTCAAGCTTTCCTCAAAATTCATTGGTCCCAACTCTTTGAATCGCTTGGTTTGTGACAAGTTGCGCATCGCTAACATTTCCACCCGTATATTTTTTTGCACAAGTCTCCTAAATGCGGTTTTGCATGAACTGAAAAAAACTTTTGAACATCCCATCATTCATCATTTGTTCAGTAGTGTTGTTTACAGGAGGAATATTGTCTTCCTGTTGCACGTTCCCCTGAGTGGTGATTAAAGGTGTCTCCACGGTCTGATTTACTCCATTAATAATATTCTCAGCTGCCATTCTTAAATACTGCCATAAAATAAGGGTTAATAGTCATGTCATATATTATCCCTATACTCTGACCGACAAAATAAACACCAAATAAACTTAGTTAGGTCATACTAGCGAACGAATTCCCCGTCTCTCCCCTCCTAGTTCTTGTCTCACATCTCAGCCAGGAATCATATCCCTAAACTTTTATACCAACTGTGATGCCCCAAAAATAGGTATACATCACCCATTTTGAGTCGCCAAATACATGGTATAGAAACAAATACAACTTCAGTAATATAATTGTCGTGCAAAATACGATAACACATAGATTGTGAGTTTGAATACAAATATTGTCTACTAGAGAGTATACAAACTCAAAAGGAGTCCTCATTATAATTATTGATACACTATTTTACAAAAATAGTGAGGACTTCTAAAAAGCTATCTCGAATCATCACTCCATACCTCGGCTAGTTCCTGCTAAATTTTCTCCTCCTGAGAAGAACAATGGAACAAAAAGGAAAAGGGTGAGCTCAACAAGCCCAGTAAAGAATATTATGACTAAGATAATATACAACAAATTATCATTAGTCTTCAACAGGGGAAAATCTGATAAAATATAGTAGACAACAAGTTTTAGATCAACAACTGCAGTGGAACAGCAATCCATTAGAAGAGTCAAGTAGAGAAAGAATTCTACTATCTTCTAAGATTTAAAAGTCCATTATTAATATTTTATCCCTGTAACATCAATCAATATACATCTTGAATCAAATATTCATCTTTGCACTACAGACCAAAGATATTCATTTGTATCACCAGTTGGTCATGTTCATCTCAACACCTGTTCATCTTTGCACTACGGGCCAAAGATATTCATTAGGTAATCATTCATCTTTGCACTACAGACCAAAGATATTCATTAATAACATCATTTAGGACTGAGGATGATGAAAAATATTTTAAAGAAAACGAATCCAGTGAAACAAAAGGACAAATATTAGGGATTCGTATTACAGTTTATCCAAGTTCAATAATACTCCAAAATAACCAATTTTGAAGCAGAATTCAAAAATAAAGATCAAAACATGGATACAATCAAAGAAAGTAACCATAATAGACAACTTGGACAAAAAGAAGAAAATTTCATTTTTCGATGAATAGTGTCGTATTCGTGAATAGTGCCGTATACGTGAATAGTAACCCCGACACAAAAAGTTCCAAATTTGATAAAAAAAAAATTCAGAACAATATTTCGGCATAATGATATTGAAGAAATAATATCATTTAAGAAGAAAATAACACCCCTTACCTCGAAAGATGAGCTTACGATTGGATAATTGGATATAGTCTGTGAAGGAAACTTGCACCGTATAGCAACACTCAAAGTACTAAAATACTCACAAAATACGCTCAATATTATAGAGAGAGAAAGAGAGAAAACTTATGAATTCTGGTGTGATTTTCAATTCTAACTAAGCACCCTATTTATAGGAAAATGCTTAGAACGTCATAGCAGACTAACCTGCTACCTGATGGCTTTACCTGCTACTATTCAAGCCTACCACATTTGAATAAAAATTTCAGCACATTTTCACCAACCAAAAGTGGGGCCCACCCATGTTTTAATAAAAATTAATTTATTTTTCGAAACTTTAACAATTCATAATAAATAGCCCTTTTATCAGAAAAATTCAAATCTCGAGTACTTTCCATAGGAAATTTAATTCTCTACAACTTTGTAGAAGAAAGTTTTTCCAAATTCCAATCATAAAATACCTGAAATCCACAAACAGATGATTTTTAAATACTTCCAATCCGACAAAATACTGATAAAACACCTCAGCATTAATTCCTTCATTTATAACCACAATAAATATATCCATCATTATATCCACATCAAATAAATATTTTCTTATCATATAAATCAATAATTAATTATTCACAAATAATATTACAGAATCACAATAATGACAATCGTGCAGGCGGTTCGTGAAAGAGGGGCTTTCCAGATAAGGATTTCTCCTTCTTGGCAGCGCAATTAGGTGACCAAACCTCTCCTTGATGTAACTTTCTAGACATTGCTAATAATGTTATCTAATAATATTATTCCAAATAATATGAATTATTGATCTGATAATGGAGATGATGTGCAGTGACAATTATTGAGCAACAATAATATAATATATCAACGCAGCAATTATTGAATCAATAAAATAAAATATGGAACAGTAATTACTGTAACAATTATTGAGTAGTGCCTTCTTACGTAAGAATCAATAATTCATCAATCCTGTGCAAAACCGTGTGCTAGTGTGCAACCACGCGTATTACTGTATTTTAACCACTGGGTATTCCAATAGTGTTAACGGTAACAACTATGCCGTTATTTGTAAAAACTCAAATTTGTCATTTTCTTCATCTGACCGTTATCCGTTATGGGGCCCACAAATGGCTGCGCCGTCGTACGAATATTCTCTGACAAAAAGAATATTCCACTACCAAACGAATATTTTCCGACAAATGAATATTTTATAACCACTTGCTTATTTTGAAAATTTTACACATTTCACCCATAACCAAAGTATTATATCAAATTAATACCTTATTATTCACAATAATAAATAGAGAAAATTTGATTTTATTTATAATAAGTTAGGGTCTTAAAAAATCATCTTAGCTGGACGATCAATGGTGATATAACTTACAGGGTCATTCAAACAAAAAATAAGTTGAATCATGATTTTTAACAAAAAAAAAATCCATGAGAAGAATCATGTAATTTATTTGGACACAATCCAACACAATTAGATGGTGGCTAAGGATGTGAAGAATTCTCTCGGAAAGGTAAGTGCACAAAGACATTGACCAGTGGTATAATATCAGAATTAACAAGAAACGATTTTTAACTCATACCAAACTGCTAGCAAAGTGTTCAGTGAATTTTCTTCACCGCGGATACTTATATAAAAGGGCATTGAGTTCAGGTTCACTTCAAGCTTCCAATTATTCTTTATGTGGAAATTTTAAGTTCAATTTACTCATTGTAGCAAGGAGTTTGGTTTACTTCTATTCGCTAATTCCTTTCCAGGCATCTCAAAATGTGATTGTAGTTTCATTCAATTAGCTAGTTTATCATAGAATAACCAATATCAAGTCCTTGTAAGTAAGCTAAATAAAAAAATTAAGATTTTTAAGTTATTTTGCAGTTACTTGATTAAATTAGATTACTTTATGTTTGTTGATGGCCAATATCAGTAATTTAGCCAAACAGTACAATCAGCAGGTAGAGATTTAAAAAGCATAAAGAGGATATGAAATGATATATACAAATAGTTATATTATACATATACGGCAAAGTGCAAGAGAATTAGACCTAGAAGAGGTATCGATTATGGTAATAGGAACTATTTTGGGATACATATCGTTAGGTAACCTCGCGTATGAAACACACGGGAGGGACATTGGTTAGGAAAAAAGTATCGATTCTTGGAAATGTGACAATCAAACTAGATTTTTTCGTGTCCTAAGATTCGGTGACAACGATGCGAACGCCTTTCGAGCTCCCCTTAGAAGAACCACCTCCCGCCATTCAGACTGCTGCACAAATCAAAAACCCTTGCGATCTCTGGCGACCTTGGTGGTCTTGTTGTGGATGTTTTGGAGGAGTTTGGAGAGAATTCCTAGGGTTAAGGACGCCATTGATGAGAGAGAAATTGAATACTACAATGGGGGATTAGCATTGCAGAGAAAGAGAATTCCTAGGGTTTTTGAAGAGAGTTGATGCAGAGGCAGGGGGTAGGGCTAGGGGTAGGGATTTGATTTGGGCGAGATTTCTATTTGTGTGAGATGATATAAGAGTTTTAGATTAAGTTAAGAAGAATTGAGATAAATCTAGTTCATTGAATTAAAATTAGAATCAATCTCAATTGTTCTTGTGCTTTCTCAAATTTTAAAGTGGGAAAAGATTTAATGAGTTCTATAAAAAATACTGTAAAAAATTTAATACTGTAAAAAATAAATTTAATGTATAATTATTATAAATAAATTTAATACTGTAAAAAATTTAATGTATTTATATTATAATTTATATTAACTACAATTAATTATAAAAAATTATTTAGAACAAAACAGCGACCGATGTTATCTCTCGCAAAAAAAACTATGATCAATAATATATAGTGAGTAATAATTCCTTCACTAATAGATTTTTTTTCCTCGCAAATTTGCATCATAAATTGGCTCCAAAAATCTTTCTATCGCTCCAATTTTGCGAGGAAAAAAATATAAATTGTGAAGGATGTTTCTTTCGCTAATAACTATATTGTCACTATACTTTTTTCCTTCACCGTTCCTTCGTTAAACAACTCCTCATGTGAAGGAATAAATTCCTTCACAAAATTTCCTTAGCTACATCCCTATTTTGGTGTAATGGATAATCAATGAGCGTATATAATATAGGGTTAATAATCTGTACAGTAATAATATAATTCAGAAATATTCTTACTCATGTCCATTGCATAAAGAAAATGCAAAGGTAAGATACTTGCCTGATGCGCTGCATACAATTTGCAACTTCGTTTTATCTTTTATGTAATCACCTATTAGTAATAAGATCATTTTACTGATTAGAATAACATATCTTAACACATAATAATCGCTTATCATAATTAAAGACATAACCTAATCACATCATCACCCATGTTTAACAACTATTGAATCACAAAAAACACATATCTAATCAAATTATCTAAGTCGAATCAATTTCGAAACATGCTCGATTGTCTAAAGCGGCTTTATCGAGTAATTATCGAGTCTAAGACTATATCTCAGTAACTTAATATCGGTCATATTATTTTTAAATGACTTATAATAATTTTAAAACATTTATTATAATTTATCATGAATTTTCAAACATCGAAATCATTATTAAATAATTTAAATATTAATCAATTCTATTATCATTAATATTTAATTAATATTAAACTATTAATGAAATCATTTCCAAAATATTAAAGTTATTTATAATAAATTAAACTATTTTTAAAAGTATTAATATTACCCTTAAATGATTTTTAAAACAATAAAAATCATTTTTAAATAATTACAATTAATATTTAAATATTAATGTACTATTTATCATAATATTAAAAGTCATTAATTATAACTTAAAAATATTTTTAATTCATTTATATACTTTTTAAATGATTTTAAATTAATAAAACCATCTTTAAACTATTTATTTAATATAATTATTAAATAACCTTAATATCATTAATAATAATTAATTAATGAAATTTACCTTTAAATATTAAAATTTATATTTTATAACTTAAAATATTTTTAAATACCTTATTATTATTTAAAATGATTTTAATATAATAAAATGATTTTTAATTAATTTATTTAATTCATTTACTAAATAACTCAATTATAATTAATATTAATTTATTAATGAATTTCATCACAAAATATTAAAAGTCATTAAAATAACTTAAAATATTTTCTTATATCATAATATAATTTTAAATGATTTTTCAAGTATTAAAATCATTTTTAACTAATTTATTTAATATTATAATTAAATAAATTAAATATCAATAATATTTCAAAAATATTAAATATTTATAAAATATACTTAAAGTAAATAAAAACTAATTTTCAGAATTTAAAATACTTTTTAATAATTTATTTGGTATTTTTAATAATTAAATACTATTTTTTTCTATTTATTTAATTAAAATAATTAATTTTTGGAAATTAAATTAATTAAAATACACTGTCTATCGCTAAAGACCACCTATAGTGACAGAAATGTCGCTATAGGTGTTCTTCATGCAAACCCAGATCTTCATACCCTGTTTCGAGGGGCTAACTTTGACCAAGATTTCAGATCTGATCATGATGTTTATGGACTTGGTTTTGGTCAGATCGTGTAGTTCTAATGTAGGACTACATGACCCAGGAACAAACATGATCATAACATGCATAACCCAAGAGATCTGAGCCTCTAAAGTGGCTGTCAGACCAGTTCTTCATTCCTGGGTTACCCAGAAATGAAGAATAGTTCGACTGTCCACCTTTGGGCTTCTATAACTTGAAATCTGTGCAGTTTTTGTGTGATATAGGCTTTGCAGTATGTAGTCAGTATTCCAAGGAAGTGATACAGCATTTAAACGTACCATAACAACAACAAATAAAGCATATATGATCCGGTCAAAGTCTGTCAGAAACACGTTCTTGAAGTTTTCTAGAATTTCCAGAAAACGAAATCGTTAGCTTCTGTACCACTTTGACCAATTACTACTATCGACTCGTTTAGTATTAAAGATATTTTAAGGCACAAACATGGAGTTTATATACCAGACTACAACTTAAATACAAGAAAAACATCAAAACATTGACAGATCTAGAGGCTTCAATAAATTGTCAGACGTTGTTTCCCGGTTTCTGGGTTGCCCAGAAATGGCCCGATCAATGTCGGTCAATGACGTTTAACCCGTTATAACTTACAATCTACACATCCAATGACCCTGATTCCACTTTCAGACTAAAGAACACATACACGACTACAACTACAAGCTTTCAAAACACAAAAAGCTTTACAGATCACAGAGATATAAAGACTGACATTCGTTGTCAGACGACAAAAATTTATTTTTCCAAATTTTGTAAATCTTCAAATCCGAGCCTCTAAATGTTATGGATCTAACATCTAGCAACCCAGATCATCTTTATACACTACATACAACATATTTAACACAAAAAAATAACATCTAACAACAGATCGATGGACAGATTTCTTGGCTAGGGTTTATACCTTCTTTGATCAATCTTTGATTTTGTGCTTATGATTTGATATATGTATTAGTGGGGCTGGTATTTGGGACTGATATGCTAATAATTTCGGAGGTGAGAGCTTGAGAGATATGAGTTGAGTGTTTGTGCAAAAAGTAAGTTAACATTTGATATTTTCTCTCTCTAATCTATATATATATGATGTTAGATGCATGAATTTGCTGAGGTTGCTTGGCTTGCTGGCATTTTAAGGTACATGGAGTAGTTGCAATAGGTCACCAACTCCCATCTAATATCAAAACCTACATGCTAGCTTCTTTAATGCACAAAAGGGCAATATGGTCAATTGTATTGGAATTTTAATGGCAATCTTGTAATCCTTGCAAACCCTTTAGGGTTTGACCCTTAGGGTTTAACCCTAAGGTTTAGCACAAATCAATTATAAGATTTCCGATTTAGGGTTTGCACAAAAAAAATTAAATAAATTTTAGTTTCTAAAATGGAAATTAGGGTTTCCTAATTATGATTAATTTTCTAATTATATACGAACATTAGGGTATTAATTATTTAATAATTATAGTTAACCTTGCTAATTTAGAAATTAGGGTTTACAATTAGTAATTACGTTTTAAAATTACTAATTAGGGTTACTAAATATAGAAATTAGGGTTTTTAATAATAATATTTCAAAATGTTAATTAGGGTTTTAAAATACTAATTAGATTTTTCATAATTAGCAATAAAACCTACTATACCTGATATTAATCACATTAACACAATTTCTGACTGATCACAAACTTCAATTTAGGTTTCAAATTAAGGTTTCTCATTTCAAAAATTAGGGTTTTATAATTAGGGTTTTTCTAAAGATTAATTAGAGTTTCTAGATTTTAATTAGGGTTTACCTAATTAATCATTTAATACCCAACATAAATCATATAACACAGTTATATAACAGTCTTGAATTTTCCATTTGAATTTAAAAATAGGGTTAAATAAATTAATGCTAGGGTTTTGACATTATACACCATAATTGACCAACCATTATCAATACGTACATACAATACATATTTATAACACTGAAAAATCAAAATATAATTAATATTATATTATTATTTTCATCCATTGATAAAAATCCAAAATTAGGGTTTGGATTCCATATCTGATTTATTCTCCCATATTTAACCTTAATAATTAAGGTAAAATAATTAACTTAATAATTTGTACTAAAATTCATATAATAAAATAATTATTCAAAGAAAATCATTTCATGTATTATTTAAATAATATATAACTATATTTTCATAAAAATAGTTAATAAAAACATTTCTACTATATTAATTATTATAAGAATATACTTTATAATAATCAATAATTCTAAAGTAAAATTATTTGTAAATATTCATGGAATAAATATATTTTTATTTATCACATAAATACATATACATATTATCTTGTACAAATCCTCATCCTTAAAATAAATAAAAAATACGCAAAATTTCTGATTTAATTATATAGAAAATATCGGGTTGTTACATTCTCACCACAGCGACAGAGCCCCACGTCGAAGTAGATCCAGAGGTCGAACTCCTGAGAGTTCACTGAGGGTACATCACCCTGTGGACGCTCGTCGTCAGAAAAGTCCCTCAAAGGTTGGGGGTTCGAATGATAAAGGTCGGTCTACTCAGAAGAAGAGAGAGTCGCCGGAGAAAGAAGTCTCGTCTCAGCCAGAAGGAGTAGAGTTTCTCGTCAAAGAGTTGAAGGAGCTTCAGAAACAGCTGGCCGAAGTCCAACAAGTAAAGGATACTTCGGGAAAGAAGGCATCTCCTTTTTCCGCGGAGATTCTCAATGAAAAAGCTGATCCTACCAAGAAGTTGCCCCACATGGAGAGCTATGATGGATCTAGAGATCCTTATGACCACATTCAAGCGTTCGACAGACTGATGGCTACTATGACTTTAGCGATGCTGCTAAGTGTCATACCTTTGTTACAACACTCTGAAAAGACGCTAGATAGTGGATGGGGACTCTTCCTTCGGATTCAATTTCATCATGGACAGATTTGTGTAGCAAGTTTCATGCTCACTTTGGGAGCAACAAGAGAAGGGGAAAACCAACAGGTTCATTGGCTCAAGTTCGACAATTTTCAAATGAGACTTTGAGCTAGTATGTCAAGAGATTCCGAGAAGCAGTTGGCCAAGTGACTGACCATAATGATCTTCAGGCAGTAGGCTTATTTCAGAATGGTTTGGACCTGGTGAAGTCTGAAAAGCTGGTGAAGAAGCTGATGTTTCACCACCCGAAGAGTCCTGCTGAAGCTTTTGATAAGGCAGAGGGCTACATAGTGGTAGAGAAGGCTATGAGTAGCCTGAAACGTCCTTCTTCGGATAGGCTAAAGGAGACAGATCGGGATAAAAATGAAAGTAGCCAGAAGAAGAATGATGGGAATAATGATCGCTATGATGGAGGGTCTAAGAAGAACAACAACAATTGGAAACATAGAGGAGGTCGTTCATCCGCTCTGGCCCAGAAAGTGAATAGGACGTACACATAACTGAATACTGATAGGGCTGTTATCCTTGATCAAATCAAAAATCAACCCATCTATAAACCACCTCGGGACAACCTTAAGCACGAAGTAGGTAATTCTCGTAAGTATTGTGACTATCATCAGGCTTTGGGTCACGATACAAATGACTGTGCCAATCCGAAGGACTTTATTGAGAGGAAGGTACAAGGGAGTGCCCTGGTTCAGTATGTTGCAGCGAGAATGACCCAACAAGCCTAGCAAAGAGATAGAAAACATGTTCAGTACAACTCACCGATGGGATTGCATTCGTGATTGACAGCTCTCCCGGCAAAAATGAAAGCGTGTGGTCGATGTCATTACTGGAGGAACTTCTGGCAAAATTGTTGGGAAAAAGCGTCGAGGATACCTGGATTCGGTTATGTCGGTGGCAGGTAACCTCCCGAAGACTGACAGACCTTATCCGGGTACGGTAATCTCTTTACTGACAAGGATTACCCTTCAGAGCCCATCGAACCCTATGAAGGAGCCTTGGTCTTAACAGCACAAGTGGGTTCGGTGGACATGAAGAGGATGATGGTTGACAATAGGTCTTCTGTGGATATTTTGTATCCCCATGCTTATCATAGAATGCATCTGGATGGGCAGAAGATGGAGATTGGGGCAGGAAGCTCCCTTATACGGCTTCAGTAATAATCCAGTTAAGGTGGCTGGGACTATTGAGCTGCTGGTTATCTTCAATACGGCTCCCCAACAAGTAGAAATAATTTGTAAATTTTATGTTGTGCATGTAGATTCTTCCTACAATGCTATTCTGGGGAGGCCTACTTTGACGGCTCTACAAGCTGTAACATTCATTCCCCACTTTAAAATCAAATTTCCAGCAGCTTATGGAGTTGGGGAGGTGGCTGGAGATTTGGATTTGGCCAGACGATGCTATAGAATGTAATAATTGCTTCGGGGGTAGGGGTGTCGAAGCAAAAACAGACAATGGCAATAGAGATCGAGCCCTTCACCGAAAGCAGTTCAGAACCGTTTGTCATTCCAGCAGGGGAAACAGAGGAGTTCGAGCTTATCCCGGGCAAGAAGGACAAGACGGTAAAGATAGGTTTGGGTCTGTCGGAACCTCTCCAAATGAACCTTATGGAGCTTCTACGATGTTATGCAGATGTCTTCGCCTGGGAGCCTCAAGACATGCCACGAGTGAGTCAAAAGATAGCAGAACATCAGCTGGAGGTGGATCCATCCAAAAAGCCAGTTCAACAGAAGAGGAGGATTTTTGCTTCGGAGCGACAGCGGATCATTGATGAAGAGATTGCAAAGTTGCTGGCTGCAGACTTCATTTTTGATATCGACTACCTAGAGTAGATGGCGAATGTGGTGCTGGTCCAGAAGCAGAATGGAAAGTGGCGAGTCTGCATCGACTACACATATTTAAAAAAAGCTTGCCCAAAGGACTTCTATCCACTACCCCACATCGATCAGCTCATCGATGCGACTTCGGGGTATGCTTTATTGAGCTTTATGGATGCATTCTCTGGTTACCATCAATATTCCATGTGCAAAGAAGATATACCAAAGACGGCGTTCATTACGCATCGTTCGTTATATGCCTATAAGAAGATGACGTTTGGCTTGATCAATGTTGGGGCCACGTACCAGAGAATGATGAACTTCGTATTCCGACATCAACTAGGTAGGAATATGGAGGTCTACGTTGATGACATGATTGTGAAGAGCATGCTTGTACAAAAGCACTTGGATGATTTAGAATAATGCTTTTAGACGGTTCGTCATCACAACTTGAGGCTGAATTCGACCAAGTGCACCTTCAGTCTTGGAGCTAAAAAAAATTTGGGTTACCTGGTCAGTCCGAGAGGTATTGAAGCCAATCTAAAGAAGATCCAGGCTATTCTGAACATAAAGACTCCTCAATCATTTAAAGATGTTCAACGTCTGACAGGGAGGATTGCAGCTTTGAGGAGGTTCATGTCCAAGTCGGCATAAAGGTGTTTGCCATTTTTTGACACATTGAAAGGGCCGAAGAATGCGAAGACGTTCCAATGGACTTCGGACTATAAGGACGCATTCTAGGGGATCAAGATGTATTTGTCTTCGGCGCCTTTTTTGGTGAAGCCCACTCCTGCTGAGCCTTTGTATTTGTACTTAGCAGCTAGTTCGTTGGCGGTGGGAGACTGTTTTGGTGCGAGAAGTTGGGGGTAAGCAGCACCCGGTTTACTATGTAAGCCATGTCCTTAGGGATGCAGAAACAAGGTACCCAAATATTGAAAAATTTGCCTTTGCTTTGATAATAGCTAGTCGAAAGCTTAGGCAATATTTTCAGCGTCGGTTGTTAGTGGTATATACAGATCAGCCTCTGAAGAAGGTTCTGGGCAAACCTGAAGTTTTGGGGAGATTAGCTGCTTGGACAATGGAGTAGTCCCAATTTTTCATTGAATATCATCCCTGGATGGCTATTAAGGGACAGGCCTTAGCTGATTTTGTGGTAGAATGTTCATTTTCTGAAGTCGATGATGGTTTGGTAGAAGCCGAAGGGTCTGACAGAGCAGTTGCGGTCCTTTAGCAGAAGCAGAGCTCGTGGACGCTGTATACAGATGGGTCTTCTACTTCGGACATCAGTGGAGCAAGGATGATTTTGACAAGTCCGGAGAGATTCAAAGTGCAACAGGCCATCAGATTCGGGTTCAGAGCAATGAACAATGAAGCAGAGTATGAGGCGGTGCTAGTAGGGTTATGACTGGCTAAGAGTCTCGAAGTGCAGAGGATAATCATTTTCAGTGACTCACAGTTGGTCGTCAAACAAGTCTTAGGGGAATACGAAGCTCGAGGTCAGAGAATGGTCAAGTACTTGGCAGAGTTGAAAGATCTACTTTAGTATTTCCTGTCACAAGTTTCAAGGGGTCGAACGTAACGATAATTCCATTGCCGATGCACTGTCAAAGCTGGCTACTACGGATGCTAATATTTTTGATGGGTCCGTTTACTTAGAAATTTTGCAGCATCCTATTGTCCAGCACGAATCGATAATGTGTATTGATCGTACCAACTGCTGGTTGACTCCATATTTAGAGTATCTAGCAGATGGCGTCCTTCCTTCGGATCAGATGCTGGCCAAAAAAGTCAAGTACAAGAGTACTAACTTCATTCTGATAGATGGGGATCTGTATCGAAGGGCCTTTTCGTCTTCATTGCTGAAATGTTTGACTCCATCCGAAGCTGAATATGCTCTTCGAGAGGTTCGCGAGTGCATCTGTGGCGACCATATGGTTGCTAAGTCATTAGCCTACAAAGTACTTCGTCAGGGGTACTACTGGCCTACAATCTTCAAGGAAGCTACGGAGTACGTCAAGAAGTGTGAAAAGTGCCAACTCAACAGTCCGATCCCACATCAGCCACCAGAAGAGCTATACTCGATCTTATCTCCTATACCCTTTGTTGTCTGGGGGGTTGATATACTGTGTTAGGAATAAACATATGAATGATATTCCTGCTTATATATGATTTGATTATGATATATATATATATATATATATATGAATGAATATACATGTATGCTTGCATTAAGAAAAGTTATAAAGTCTTTTGATAGATAATAGAAATATATGTACAAGGACTTAGAATGAATTGATCAAATATGTTAGGTTGATCCTGCATAAGCAAAATAGCTTTGTAAAGTCCTTAAAAAGAAATGATGTACAAGGACTATAATATAGAAAGATCAAACATGTTAGGTTGATCTTATGATGTAATAGATAGGCTTGTCTGATCGTCGAGCACTGCACCAGAAGTCGTAGTCTGCCAGGAGAGTCAAGTTTAACTCGGGAGCTATCGAGGCAGAATAGGAGTATGCAAGATAGTAGATATCAGAGTTTGTAGATTTCTAGGGGAAACGAAGAAGGATCGTAGTGCATCGAGTTGAGCTTTCTCGGGATCGTAGTGTGCTGAGGAAGTCATGTTTAGAATCGTAGAGACAGCTTGCCTACGAGCCGACCGGTCATCTGCCGAAGCCAAGTAAGAAACGTAGACTACACTCAGAGTCGTAGAGTCTACTGATGCCGAATCTATGTCAAGGATCGTAGACTACATTCTGAGTTTGTAGAGTCCATTGATTACATGCAGAGATCGTAGTGGAGCAAGATCAGATGAAGATAACAAGCACAAGGCATAGATCGTAGAGTATCAAGATCTGATCTCAGGATCGTAGTGTCTGCACAGCCGAAGTTGAATCGTAGAGTGCAGAACTACGACCTAAGCAGAAGTGCTCACAATGCCAAGGTTGAATCGTAGAGCATATACGGTTCTCAACAAATGAGCACTCCCAGAATATCCAAAGGAATGAAGCCTTTGATTCAAGTTGCAAGCTACATCCAAGGAAACTAGAGAGCACTCAACGAATGGCATGCAGACTAGCAGAAGATCTAAGCACCAACCCAATCAGTATCAAGATTGAGTTGTAAGGCCATTCATGATGAAGTCTTCCACGAGGAGATCCAAAGAAGACTTCAGAAGCTGACTGAGGAAAGTCAGCAAATGCAGTAGCTATCAAGTGAACTGAAGACAACGATCTTGGAAGCAACCAAGATCATAGTGTTTGCCAAACAAAGAATGAACTGATGGAAGGTGAACTGAGATACTAGTCAGCCTCTGAATAGCAAGGCTAAAGTGATTAAGTGTAGGGTCAGTTCATTGATGATAAGTGAACAGGAGATCACAAGGAGAAAGCAAGTTGGACGCGCCACAAATCTGAAGTGTCTTGATATTCAGAAAGGGACCAGAGCAAGGAATTAGGCCATCAGTCTCTGAGAACAGTCGAAGAAAATAGAAGCATTGAAGCACTGGACAATACAAGGAAGAGGTGTTCTACATTGAAGATCCAATAAACACTCTTCAAGATCGTAGTGTTAACTCTACCAGTCAATGAGCAACACTCAACAAGACACTACGATCAAGTCCTTGAAGACGTGCATCAGAATCGTAGAGTTCGAATAGCTGAAGTCTGAAGCATTGGCAAAGGTTCAATCTGAAGGGTATATATTCGGACAAGTGATTATTGAGAGCATCGATGCAATAGGACAATCTCTGATCGAGAAATCAGAAAGAGGTAATAAAGTTTTTGACCTGCCCAAGATATTAAAGTGATACATCTGACAGGGTAGGTGAAACAGTAGACTGCAACGTCAAAAAAAGTATGACATGTCACATCAAGCAGTCTACCTCAAGCAACTCGAGATCTATGAAGAGTTTTGAATAGCCTTCAATGGCTACTTTCCAACGGAAGGATTGGGAAGAAGTATAAATGAGAAAGAGCTTCAAAGATCAAAAGTTTCTGGAGTTGCCGAGTTTGGAGAAAAGGTGGACTGATCTAAACCATGTGAAACAGAGAGTCCGAAGGCTCACTCTACGATCCACCAAGAACACTCAGAAGTCAGAAAAAGAAAGAAGTAGAAGTGTAAGTTCTACTATGTAGAAGTGAGAGTTCTACTACATGAAGAGTGTTCTGAACTGCCGAGAGAAAGAAGAGCATTGTGTCTTCTTGATGTCCATCATGGGAAGACTCTAAGTACAATAGAGAAGAGCCTACAGTCATCTTAGCAAGTCCATCATGATAAGGCATCAAGTAGCAAGAAGGAAGATCACAAATGTCATCTTGGTGTCAAGCATGAGAAAGCTTCTAAGTACCTAATAGAAGAGCTTACAGTTATCTTGGAAGCCTTTCACGTGCAGCTATCAAGTACGAAGGAGAAAGATCTTTAAGGCAGTTCATAAAGGGGTCATCCGAAGTGGTTGAGTAATCAAAGAAGCTGAGAATCATGCAACACTCAACTGCACTTCAAGGATGATCAAGCCAAGCTGCTAAGGATAGAAGATGTTCAGAGCATGAAGACATCTTAGCAATTTCAAAGACAAACTCCAACAACAACAAACAAACAACTCAACAAAGCCAGGGCCTAAGGGGTCTTTGTCCGGAGGGACTAAATGAAGCAGGGCCAGAAGGGTCCTTGTCCAGAGGGACTAAATGAAGTTCCAAGCCTGCTAGGCTTGAAGAGTTCCTAGGGAATTAGAGGAGTTCTAAGGCTGCTGGCCTTGAAGAGTTCTCAGTGAACTGAAGTCCCAAGGCTGCTGACCTTGAAGGAATCGTAGAGATTCAGGGTGCTGCCCTTCCTTAGTGGAAATCCTGCTAGTTGAAAGCAGAAGAGTGGATTAGGAGCTTGAGTCTCTGAACCACTTAAAACCTCTTGTGTCTTTTACATTATGTCATTTACATTATGTCTATAACTGCTATAACTGTTATATATGTTTTAACTTCTTACAACTAAACTAACTCTACGAACAATATATGTATGATTATGAATATATCAATGAAGGGGATCTTTTACTTATTCCGCTATGCTTGAAAAGATTCTTATGTTTGTCATATGCTAATTTAATAGCAATGCAAAATAAACCTAAAAAGTATTTGAAAGAAAAAGGATCTATTGAACCCCCCCCCCTTCTAGATCTATTGTGCCCTCCGGGAACTAACATATTTGGGTCCATCTTAGAAAAGCTAAAGGTCAGGTCAGTTTTGTTATAGTCGCTATTGATTATATGACCAAATGGGTTGAAGCGAAGCCACTTAGGTTGATAACGGAACAAGAATGTTTGAAGTTCATAAAGGAGTCAGTAGTGTTTCATTTCGGAATTCCTAAGGTGGTGATATCGAACAACGGACGCCAGTTCGTGGGATCGAAGTTTGAAGCATTTTTGAAGGAACTGGGGGTTCAGCACAAAAAGACTTTAGTAGCTCATCCACAGTCGAACGGGAAGGTCGAGGTGACCAACAGAACGCTGCTAAATGGGATCAAGCATAGACTGGATGAGGCTAAAGGAAGATGGCTAGAGGAGCTAATCAGCGTGTTATGGGCTTATCAAACTACACCGAGGACTACAACAGGGGATTCACCTTTCAGGCTGGCATGTGGTACTGATGCCTTAGTCCCAGTTGAAATTGGATCTCCAAGTCTTTGGGTCAGTCAATTCAAAGAGATATACAATGAAGAAGGGTTGAAGGTCAATCTAGATTTGCTCGAAGAAGTCAGGGAAACAGCTTTGATCAGATTGGCGGCTTATCAATGAAGAGTGGCTAAGCATTACAATAAGGGGGTAAAGCTTCGTAGATTTGAAGTGGGAGATTTCGTCCTTAGGGAAGTCGAACCATCTACGCCTCAGAACTTGGGAAAGCCGATGCCAAACTGGGAAGGACCGTATGAAGTCGTTGAAGTACCGAAGTTGGGGACTTATCGGTTGAGAGCATTGGACGGATCAGAGATCAAGAATACTTGGCATCTTTGGCAAGGTGCTTTAAGTACTTTTCGATGAATCTGATGTCAAGTATACCAAAAGTCTGTAAATTTCTTGAATCATCATCAATAAAAGATTCTTTTTCTCAATAAGTCTTCTGTTCGTTGTTGTTTACTTCATCAGTGTAAGGAGGTTCGGGTGGACTCGCTGACCATTCGATGGTAGCCTTATCGACAGGTGGTCCTTCTAAATTTTTCAGGCCCTTCGTGGTAGGAAAACTTCATCGGTGTAAGGAAGTTCGGGTGGACTCGCTGACCATTCGATGGTAGCCTTATCGGCAGGTGGTCCTTATGAATTTGTCAGGCCCTTCGTGGTAGGCAAACTTCATCGGTGTAAGGAGGTTCGGGTGGACTCACTGACCATTCAATGGTAGCCTTATCGGCAGGTAGTCCTTATGAATTTGTCAGGCCCTTCGTGGTAGGCAAACTTCATCGGTGTAAGGAGGTTCGGGTGGAATCACTGACCATTCGATGGTAGCCTTATCGACAGGTGGTCCTTATGAATTTGTCAAACCCTTTGTAGTAGGCAAACTTCATCGGTGTAAGGAGGTTCGGGTGGACTTGTTGACCATTCGATGGTAGCCTATCTGGTCGGTGGAATCCTGTGGGTTTGTTAGGCCCTTCGTGGTAAACAAATTCCCTATGAAGCAGGTCTACCTCACACTTCGGTAACGAATAAGTATTACATTACTTTATTACCTGATTTTGTCTAAGTGTTGAGTTTGGATTGCCTTATTACGTGACTTAATCTAATCTGTTATATGACTTGCTTAGTTATTTACTAACAGTTCAAGTTAAGTTTAAATAAGAGCTTGTACATTTTTCAAGTTAATTGATATTGAAGTATTGACAAAAGAGTAAATGTAAGGAGTAATAAGGAACAAAGTTGATATTTCATTGATATAATACTGATTACGAAAAGATAGAAATTTTTACAGAAATCCTACAACTAAGGGAAAGGAAATCATTTTCATGCTTTAGCTTCGTCTTCGGAAGAGTCGAGTATGGCTGGATCAACCTTAGCTGTGAAAAGTCTTGCCTTGTCTTTGCTTCGGCATTCATCATAACCATCGGAGAACATCTGAACTGTGACGCCCCCAAAACAGGTATACATCACCCATCTTGGGTCGCCACTTACATGGTACATAAATTCAAATACAACTGTCGTGTACAATACAACAAAACATAAACTATGAGTTTGAATACAAATATTATCTACTAGAGATTATACAAACTCAAAAGGAGTCCTTATTACAATTATTATTACACTATTTCACAGAATAGTGAGGACTACTAATGCTTTATCATGCAATCGTCGATCACTCCGTTCCCCGACTAGTCCCTGCTACGTTCTCATTTCCCGAAGAGAACAATAAAAGTAAAAGGGTGAGCTCAACTAGCCCAGTAGGAAATATTATGACTAAGATAATGCATATTATATTATCATTAGCCTTCAACAGTGTTAAACTGATACAATATAACAACCATCAAGTTTAACTGCAGCACAACAAGCAATCCATTAAAAGAGTCAAGTAGAGAATAAAATCTACTATCTTTTATGATTTAGAAAGTTTTTCATCACTTTTATCGCTGGGACTTAGCTTAATAAATAATCCACATCATCGAATCACCCCAACACTACGGCCAAGGATATTCTTCAGTATAACGACCACAATTATCCATGCACTACGGGCCAAGAATATTTGTGTATTCATTAATGGTCATGATCATGCCAACAACTGTCCATCAATGCACTACGGGCCAATGAGGACTTTTACCACATCATTTGTAACATTACGATCATGATTACACCGAATAATCCCTGGTCATAATCATACCAAGTCCATCTATGCACTATAGGCCACAGATGACTTTCAACAAAATATAAACATGAGGATGATGACAATGATATAAGAATTCAATAAATACAAGTTCAAGAATTAATTTATCCAGGAACTAATAATGTCCAAATTGTCAACATGATACTGCTTTGTAGAGTAAAATTCAATAATGCTCAGAAGAATTTCCATGAAAAGATACTAGATGAAGCGCAAATATCAAGGATATTCCACTAATTTCATGGAGTATAGAAGTCAAAATTTTAACCAATTTGAGTATAATAAGGAATGGAATAACAAAAGAAATCACCGGGGCATGCGATGAAGCCCCGACAAGCAAGGTTATTCCAATGAATAATAAATAACGGAATCGGTCCGGCGTAAAAACGCACAAACAGGATATTTCAACGTAATAATAAAAAGACAGAATCGAGGTTTACGTAAAAACGCATAGACAGGATATTCCAACAAAATAATAAAAGCGGAATCAGTCCCAGGCGTGAGAACGCATGCATGAGGATATTCCAATGAGAATAATAAAGCGGAATCGTGTTAAAGGCGAAACGCATGCACAAGATATTCCAACAGAATAATAAAGACGGAACCAGGTCCGGAGTAGAATGCACAGACAGGATGTTCCAACAGAATGATAAAGAATGGAACAACAGAAGTTCTCTTCATGAAGACGAAAGAAAGAAATAATACTCCCTACCTTGGAAAAAACAGGATACTGGAATAGTGAGGTAGCAGATTTCTCTTCTTCTTTCTCTCTATAATTTCTCTCTATAATAATCGCTCTAAAGCTTTTGTGAATTGGTGAGAAATGAAGGAAGAATGAACTTCTATTTATAGGAAAATATAGTTTCGATAATTGCATGTTTTGGGGCTCGAAAATTACAGTACAATACCTCCAACTTTTCTTTCATTTATAATTTAGTCCTGCAAGTATTATCAATCTTGCACCAACTCCCCTAATAGTAAATAATGTGAATCAATAGTTCAATCATGTGAATCAATAGTATAATCATGTGAAAAATATGAATTTCAGTATAGTACCTTCATCTATACCTCCATTTTAAATTTAGACATGCAAGTTTTATCAATCTTGCACCAACTCCCCTGATAGTAAATAATGTGATTTAATAGTACACATATGTGAACAAATAGTTATATAAGTATGTAAATTAGTAGCAATTAATTGCACATTTATCCTATAAATTACCCGATTTATCAATATAACCCCTAGACATCAATAATCATCGGAATAAATGTCGATTTTCACTAACACAAACAATTCCAACATAATGAAACTATTTTTATCAAAAATATAAATTTTGAAATTTTGAAGTTTGATTTTTCCCAAAAAAGTCAACTGTTGACTTTTTGACCAAATAGTGAATCCCGGAAAATTTTGTGTTTATAGACTATTTTTACTAATTTCGTCATTCTGGACTCAAATATCACGTCCGCGTCTCCAAAATCAACTCCAAACAACATTCATTATTAATATTATAACTCACAATATTTATCAACCAGGTCGTTCCCAGGAAAGAGAGGGCTTTCCAATAAGGATTTCTCCCTATTGACGCGCAATTAGGTGACCAAACCTCTCATTGACAGAACTTTTACACATTGTAAATATTGCAATTTATAATATGAATAACTTTGTCGTCTCAAGTATTGATTTAATAAAAACATTTTATGCAGATGATACTGTGACAATAATTGAATCAATAATATGATAGATATGATGCATCAATCATGTAGTAATAATTGAGTATAACCGAGTGACTTCTCACGTAAGCATCAATAATCAATACCGTGTGCTACTATGCAACCACGCCAGACATCGTACTTTTACTACCGAGTAGTTCAACGGTTTTATCAGTAACACTTCCGCCGTTATTTTCATAAAAAAGTATTTTTGTCGTTTTCTCAATCCAAACAATAATTCCGTTAATGGGGTCCACCAATGATTGTCTTGGTTATACGAATATTCCCTGTTAAAAGCGAATATTCCCAGACCAATCGAATATTATATAACAACTTGCGTACTTTGCAAAATTTGTAAATATTACCCACAACTATAACATTAAATCAAATCCACACCATAATATTCAAAAATATATTTAGAGAAAATTTAATCTTTATTCAAAAAATCTGGGGTCTCACATGAACGATCTTCTCATTCAACTCAGCTGATTTTCGATAGTCTTCTTGGATTTCTTTGCGAATATCTTCGGTCAGGGGAGGACCTAGATCTCTTAGGGCGCGATGCTCTCGAAGCTCCTCTTCGAACTTCGCTCGTTCCTTTGCTCGTTCCTTCATAATTCGCGACTCCTTATTTTCGAGCTCATTTACTTGGCAGCGCCAAACTCTTGTTGGTCTTCACAAGCGTATCGTTCTTTTGAACGAG
The DNA here is from genome assembly GCA_020205615.1 of Panax quinquefolius. Lineage (NCBI taxonomy): Eukaryota > Viridiplantae > Streptophyta > Magnoliopsida > Apiales > Araliaceae > Panax > Panax quinquefolius. The sequence goes on along the minus strand of CM035172.1, from coordinate 84,678,222 downwards.
GATTTCATTTCTATGAACCAGGTCCGCGTTCATATCAGTGATCATTCAGTGAGTGGCCTCAGCTGCATCCATTTTCTCTTTTAATTTGTTCATATCTTTTTGGAGGCACTCATTGTTGTAGAGAGCGGTACCGTGGTCACTTCTCTCCTTGTTCAAAGCCGACTTCAGAATAGTGTTCTCTCATCGGACTGCGTCTTCTTCAGCTTCGACTTCTTTGTATCGAAGATGAAGAAGCCCGAAGACAGCATTTGCCTATAGATGTTCAGGGATAATCAGTTAATCTTTAAGAGATATATATAATTTCAAATAAACAGATAAATAATAGTTTACCTTGGCATGGTAACTCATGCCTTCATCGATTAAGTTCATAATTGAGTTTTTGTCGAACCGATGCTCATCGGTATCCCTGACAAATGAGTCGAAAAGTTGAATGGAAAGTTTCCATTGAACTCCGGCCATATGGTAGGTGATGACATGGCTTCGCATTTGAAAGCTGGGGGGATGATCGGGTTGGAGAAGGCACATAGGGTTCGTTATGAGGAGGGGTTTGAGTAGGTGACTCGGTAGGATGTGGAGGTTGAACAGGAGTAGGCCCTATAGGTGGTGGCGGCTGATCCTCCGAAGGCTCTTTTCTTTTGCGAGATAGAGTTGAAGTCTCGATTTGTTCTTCACCTTCGTCCTCAGAAATAAGGATTTCCACAGGAGTGGGATCCCGGAGTTTGTCAACAGTCAGAGGGGTTACCTTGGTTCTCCTCTTTTTGACACGAAGGGCTTGCATCCGTTTGTTTAGAGGCATATCAATCAAACTAGAGGTGGAGATCGGTTGAGATTCTTGGGAAATAGACCTTGGTTTTTGAGTCGCCCTCTTTTTCTTGCGAGGTCGGCTGATTCCTCTACAGTCTCTGGTTCTACAGGGGGAGTCTCAGCATCTTGGGCATCAGAAGCCGGAATCTCTTCATGGGGAATTTTAGTGGGTGGTGATGAAGATTTGCCCGAAAGGAATTTCTCCAAATCCCTTCGGTCGATCGATGTTAGCTTTATCAAAGACACTGCAACAGGTAAATACATTCTTTTAGATCAGTTTACTAAAATAAGGTTCGGCAAATTATGTATCGATATGAGTTTAAGACTTACATTTGTGGTCGTACAACCAGGCTTGTTTGGTAAGAAGATCGTGACTCCATTCCTTCTTCGGGAAGTTGTCCAGGAGCTCGATCATCTCCTTGACACGCTCTTCGGCTATATCTCCGAAGTCTACGGAAACTTTCTCCAGAGTGGTCCAGTCAGGAAGAGAGGCAATTTCAGGCCCTTTGACGAAAAGCCATTGATTATGCCATCCTATGTTGCTAGAGGGAGTACTGATCAGAGAATGCCTCTCGAAGTCCTCCCCGGTCTTGGAGGCTATCTTGCTCAGAACTTTGAAGCCCTTTTCTCGGGACTTAGTGATGGTGTAGATGGAAAAGAAGAAGTCAAAGGTGGGGGCGACGCCTACCTCGTGATAGAAGGCGATGAACGCCAAGATATGGATGTAGGAATTTGGGACCAGTTGGGCGAATTCGACACCAACGAACCCCAGGAGGGTAACCAGAAAAACGTGTAGGGGGAATCAGACCCCTTTTTCCAGAAGTGTTAGAGGCATGGCAGTCCAGCCCTTTGGACACTGATACATCCTTTCGGTGGCTGAAGGACGTATCAATTGGTGAGTCGCCGGGATCTGGTACCTGTCTTGTGTGTTTTGAACGTCCTTCTCAGATAAGGAAGATGGAGTGTTGGCATGGGGGAATTGTTCTTCACTTTGAAAGAACACAGAAGGGTTTGGAAGTGACTTTTTCGGTGTGTTCTTGCTTGGAGTTGCAGTAGGGTTGGGGTTTGACCCCGAAGCCACCTTGGTGGGGCTTCGAGTAGGGGGGACTGTGGTAAGGGGAATGGCGACGATGGGAATAGTGTTGTCAAAACCTTGGGACGCCATTGCTGAGAGTTTGTAAGAAGAAAGAGAAATCGAGAAGAAGAAGAGAGCAAAAGACGTCTGAAATTTGAAATGGTTGGTAAGACCGTCAGAATTGGGGAAAGGGGGCTTTTATAGCAGGCGGTCTTTTCAACTTTTCACGAAAATCGAAGGCGGCACAATAAATGTTGGTAATAATGATGAATGTGAAGGGTTTCGTCCGAATTTGGGTTTAATGCTTTAATCAGATTGGGCTTTTCGATTTGGGCCTCTGGTTTTATTTGAATTATTTACTGGTACTTCTCTTTTGGGCCTCGGTAAGATCTTTCCTGGACCTTTTTGATCTTAATCCAATTCCTTTCATTATGGACCTCTGATATTTACAGTCTTTAATTAAACCTCCTGTTTAATAAAAGACTGGGGGGCAATGTTGGGCCATAATACTTTAGGTATTGAGCCGGACCGGTTGGGCTCCTCCCTTGGATTATATTTATTATGTCTTAAATGTGTTGGGCCGAATCATTGGGCTGACCCATTTGACAAAAGATATCTTCACATCAACTTTGACCAGTAATGATGAAAATAGATAACAGTTGACTGTTATCTCTGCCATGCATTAATGTGGATGGGATCTAGTCGGCCGGCGGTGGAGAATAGTGATGGGATGGAGTAGGTGAGCTGCTGCTATTCGGCTGAGATCACCAGGAGTGGGGGGTTGTGTCAGACGGTAGTGGGTGGCACAAGAAACCGGGCTTGGAGTATATGAGGCAAGGATCACACACAAGGCTAAAGGTAATTGATTCGTAATCTCTCTCAAGTCACTAGATATTATTATTCCTCCATTGTTAACCTTGTGATCGCCTATACTGACTCACACGCCGGAGCTATCCCCCGACGGTCGAAGCCGTCAAGCTTTTGGTGTTGTCGTGTTTACTGTACAGGATATAGACGCGTGTTACGTGATTGAGGCGCGTGGAAATATCTTGGCGTTAACAAATAGGATACATGTATTATTTACAAGTCAAAAAATGTAAAATATTCAATTCTAAGCAACGCTTTTTTTATATATATATTATATTATATGTGCATTGTAAGACCCCAATTTTTATGAATAAAGATTAATTTTTCTCGAAATATATTTTTGAATATTATGGTGTGGATTTGATATAATGTTATAGTTGTGGGTATTATTTAAAAATTTTGCAAAGTAAGCAAGTGGTTATATAATATTCGATTGGTCGGGGAATATTAGTTTTAACAGGGAATATTCGATTTGACCAACACAATAATTGGTGGACCCCACAACGAAAGTATTGTCGTAGTTAGAAAACAATGTAATTATCTTTTTATAAAAATAACGGCGAAAATTTTACCGTTAAAACTGTTGAACTACCCGGTGGTAAAATACAAGATGTCTGGCGTGGTTCATGTAGTATACTCAGTATTGATTATTGATGCTTACATGAGAAGTCACTCGGTTATACTCAATTATTACTTTATGATAATTGTTGCATCATATCTCTCATATTATTGATTCAATTATTGTCACAAAGATCATCTCGTGCGATAATATTTATTATTATTAAATAAATAATTGAGACAACAAAGTTATTCATATTATTATTTGCAATATTGACAATGTCTAGAAGTTCTATCAAGGAGAGGTTTGGTCACCTAATTGCGCGCCAATAAGGAGAAATCCTTATCGTAAAGCCCCCTCTTTCTTGGGAACGACCTGGTTATTAAATATTATGAGTTATAATATTAATGATGAATAAGTTCGTGTTGATTAAAGATGAATTTAATAGTTTCATTGTGTTGGGATTATTAGTGTTAGTGGAAATCGACATTTATTTCGATAATAGTTGATGTCTGGAGGTTATATTGACTAATCGAGTAATTAATCGGATAAAGGAGCAATTAATTGCTATTATTCACATGATTATAACTATTTGTTCACATATATGTACTATTGATTCACATCCTTGTACTATTAGGGGTGGTGGTGCAAGATTGATAATACTTGCATGACTAAGTTAAAAATGGAGGTATAGATGGAGGTACTATATCTTGTAATTCAGTATTTTCACATGTACAGAACTATTGATTCACATGATTTACTATTGATTCACATTATTTACTATTAGGGGAGGTGGTGCAACTTTGATAATACTTGCAGGACTAAATTAAAAATGAAGAAAAAGGGGAATGTATTATACTGTAATATTTCGAGCCCCAAAACGTGCAATTATCGAAACTATATTTTCCTATAAATAGAAGCTCATTCTTCTTTCATTCTCACCAATTCACTAAGTCTCATAAGAGTAATTATTATAGAGAGAAAGAAGAAGAGAAGTCTGCTACCTCACTATTTCAGTATCCAGTTTTTTCTAAGGTAGGGGGTATGATTTCTTTCGTATTAATGAAGAGAGTTATTTTCTTTCAATACTCGTAAGGGTTGTTATTCCATTCTTTATTATTCATTCGAATAACATGTCCTGTGTATATCTATCGCATGCCCAGTGAATTTCTGTTGTTATTTCATTCTTTATTATTATGTTGGAATATCATATGCATGCAGATTATCGCATTGACTGGTTCCATTCTTTATTATTCATTAAAATATCATGTGCATGCGGATTACGCATTTGACTCGATTCCATTCTTTATTATTACATTGGAATAACATGTCTCGTGCGATTCATCGCATGCCTGGTGAATTCTTTTGTTATTTCATTCTTTATTATTCATTGGAATAACCTCGCATGTGGACTATCACACATGGTGAATGATCCTTCGTATTCATTCCTTATTAAATTGTAGAAATGATGCATCACATGGATTATTGCATGGCGGGCAAAAAATCTATTTCATAGATTTCATATATTCTATTATACTCAGTTGGTTAAAGTTTTGGCTTCTATACTCCATGAAATTAGTAGAATATCCTGGATATTTGCGCTTCATCCAGTATCTTTTCATGAAAATATTCTTTTGAGCATTCTTGAATTTACTACACAAAATAATATCATGTTAACAATTTGGACGTTATTGATTTCTGGATAAATTAAATTATAAATATTTAAAAATTTATCCTTGAACTTGTTTTATTGAATTCTTATATCATTGTCATCATCCTCATGTTTATAATATGTTGAAAGTCATATGTGGCATGTAGTGCATAGATGGACTTGGTATGATTATGACCAGAGATTATTCGGTATAATTATGGCCGTAATGTTACAAATAATGTGGTAAAAGTCTCATCGTCAGTAGTAGTGCATTGATGGACGATTGTTGGCATGATCATGACCATTGATGAATATCTGAATATCATTGGCTCGAAGTGCATTGGATAATTTGTGGTCGTGATCTTAATGAATATCCTTGGCAGTAGTGCGAGAATGATGTGGTTTATTTATTAAAGTCTCAAATGATAAAATGATGAAAAACCTTTTAAATCATAGAAGATAGTAGATTTTATTCTCTACTGATTCTTCTAATAGATTGATTCTTCCGCTCTGATTAAACTTGATGTTTGTTATATTTTATCGGTTTAACATCATTGAAGGCTAACGATAAATTATTTTGCATTATCTTAGCCATAATATTTCTTCTTTGAAAGTTAGTTTCATTTCTTTCTTTCTTTCATTGTTTTCTTGAGAAATGAGAATATAATTTGGGACGAGTCGGGGAGCGGACAGAGCGGTCCAGGATGGTTGTTTTAGTAGTACTCACTATTCTTTAAAATAGTGTGACAATAAATGTAATGAGGACTCCATTGAGTGTGGATATTGCTTCAGATGATAACATATTTTTATTAAAACTCTTAGATCATGTTTTGTCGTATTCTACACGACTGTTGTATAATTAAGTTGTATTTGAATTTTATACTATATATTTGACAACTCAAAATGGGTGATGTATACCTATTTTAAGAGCGTCACATTCATAGTTTTTTTTTTATGTATAATTGGTTTCATTAATATTATTCCTAAGGTGTATGATTTTTTGTTTCAAAACAGAACACGAAGAGTAATTTAGCAAAAAGAAAAAAAGTAAGCAGTAAGGAGGAAGGATGGCAAGCAAGAGTCCCACGTGCCTTTCTCTGATCATGTCGACAGTCGGACCCTAGGCTATTTATCTCTCATCACCGACTTGAATCAACTGGAAAGTGGAAAGTCTTCTACTACAGGTTCCTCTCCTATGTTGACTGTTGTGAATTCAGACCAAGCTTTTGACTTTCTAAAATAAGAAACTCATAATAAAACAAACCTTTGACGCAATCGAATCTTAAATGTCATCCACTTCCCAACTTGACATAAAACCACCAAAAAATAATAATCTTAGATTACAAGTAGTCCTGTTTATTTCGATTACCAAAACAAGTCCTTTATAAAATTAAATAAATTAATATTAAAAATATAAAAATAATATATTATTAATTTAATTATAATGGTATGACAATATAATTATAATGAAATATTTAAAAAATTGTGTCATTTTATACGGTTTGTGTTCCTAAAATTACTTCACTAACGTTCATTATTTTTAGAAAATATAAAGGATCTTTAATACTTCCTCCGTTCTAAAAAGATTGTCGTTTTAGAAGAAAAAATTTATTTTAATTTATTTGTCGGTTTACAACTTTCTAGCCTTCTTAGGAGAATAAATTATTTATTTTCATATATCACCCCTAACTTCTCTCATTGTCCCAATAAATTATCTTCCTTGTATTAATAATTTTTAATTTCTCATAAAGAGATATTGATGGAATTTTAAACAAATTTTAATTATTAAATAATAATATTAAATGACTTTTTTAATTTATGTATAAAAACTTTAAACGATAATTAAAAAGGGAAGTAGTACTTATGTAAGGTCTATTGTTAGTAAAATGAGAAGTACTTGTTTATACTTTGACTTTGACTTGTACTTTTAATTTTATTATTTGTATAAAAAGTCAACATGTTTTGAGATGTTTTTGTGGGATTGAAAAAACATGTACTCCCCTGTTTTTAAAAGGATAACGTAGTATAAATTTCACAATGTATAAAAATTAAAGAAGAGGATATAATATAAAATATTAGTTGAATTAAAATTCATCCCAAGATCAGATAGACAAAGAAGATTTATCTTAAATTTTGAAGATCATTCAGGATGATTTATTGAGTGAACGGGAAATTCAAAATCATTTATATTTTACTCCCTCCGTTCCAGGATAAAAGTTTTGGTGGACTTTTCACGCATATTAAGAAGAATGAAATGACAAAATTATCCATAATAATGTAATTAAATATGGAGAGAGAATTAGAATAAGAAAAGTATGAGATATTTAATGTTACGGGTATAATATGAAAATATGTGTAAAAGTTTGGTTATTAAAGGAAAATAGACATTTAACTTGGGACTACTCAAAATAGTAATAAGGACTTTTATCATGGGACGGATGGAGTATTAGATAGATAGATAGATAGATGTATCAATTTTGTCCCGTAAACCCTATGCAGGTATACTATATAGTAGTAATAAATTTTTGTATCTTTTAAACTTGGTGCATCCCACTTTAGTATATTTTTGTGAATAAATTACTTATTAGACTTATTTTATAATACTTAATTTTTGTATTTGACATTATTTTATGGGGTTAAGTTCAGATGATCACTTGGGGTTTGAGCGGTTTTTCACTTAACCACCTGTAGTCAGTAAAGCTACATTTAAACACCTGACTTTTTGAGTTAAAGTGACAACGTCATATTTTCCGTCCAATTTAACCGTGCGTGTATGTCACACGCCAAAAGCGCATGAAAAAGACTATAATAGTTAAAAAAAACATGGAAAATGTCTGAAATACCATTCTTCTTCCTCTCTTCACCTCTTATTCTCCTTCAACCTTCAAACCCACCAACACTCTCGCCCATTTCATCATTTTCTCTGAAGCAGCGAAGATTCGGAGTGATTTAGCGCAGATTCGGAGGGATTTAGCGCAGATCCAACTTGAAATTCTTGTAGATCTCATATATTCTGGATTTACATGTTCCAGATTTTTAAAGCAGTGATGCAATGTGTTAAATTATGGGCAAAAAGGTGAGGCGTGTATGGATTCATGGTTTTCCGTCATTACTAGTACCTACCATTGTCGTAGTCTGGTCTATCCTCCTTGCTTCCATATTCTCCCTGCTATGGGTTCGGATCGATCCGTTCACCTCGGACGCCACAAAAGCTGCTACAAGAGGTCAACGGTGTGGCATTGATTGTTGATTTCTTGATGAGGTAAGCTCCATCATTCGTCATGCTTGCGTTTGTATAGAAAAAAAAGGAGTCAAAAGCGCACTAATTGGAATTCCAAAAAGTTCTGTTCACTAATTGGAATTTGATTGAAGTGAATGAATTTTCAGTTTATCAAGTGCTATTTGGTTCAATTTGATGGCACAATTATTGAAATTCATTTAAGAGATTTTGGGTTATTTGTGTGAATTTGGGTGTAAAATTTTGAAGAATGGCAAGAGCTTGTATATTACTCCCTCCATCCCAAATTAATTGCTTAGTTTTGATTTTTTAAAGTCAAATTGACAATTTTTAAAACTAATCTTTTTACTATTTTTGCTAAAATATAGGTGAAGAGATTATAACCAAAAGAAAGTATATACAATTTATTACTAACTCCAATTTTTATAATTTTAGAAATATATTTATATATGTTTAATTATTAATTCTAAAAATAGTCAATTTGACTTAAAAAAGTCAAAACTAAGCAATTAATTTGGGACGGAGGGAGTATTTGCTCTGTTTTGGGCCTCCCTTAATATTTGCAGTATATATGCTTTATAACTTCAATACAGACCTCTTGATTGATACGATCTTAAGCTTGATGATGAGTGAATACCACTTCTTCTCGCCACTAGTAGCTCTAACTTTTCCCCGTTCAGACGTTAAATTTTCATTTCCTCTAATTCCCTTGACATAATACCGATTTGAGAATGAAGATTGGTTTTGTATTTCTTTTTCTTCTTTTGGTTTGGGATGGAAGGCATGGCCTGCTTTTCTCGACTTTCTTTTTGGAACGAAATGGAATTAAGGAATGGGTTAGGGCTGATTTATTTATTTTTTTGCTTTGGGATGAAATGGAAGAGGCACGGATGTTCCTCTTTTCTCTTTTTAGAACGAAATGGTCTAAGGAAGAGAAGGCTGAGAATGGTTTGGTTTTGGGGCTGATAGTTGTTAGTGTACTCTATATTAGCTAACTGACTTACAGCTCATGCTTTGCCCAAAAATGATTCAGCACATGAACATAATTTACAATTCTTTCTTTTCAGTGTTCTTGTTTTCCTTTTGTATTACTGTACACAGCTCCTGTGTTTTCTATTGTTCTCTGTGAGTCAGGTTCCTGCATTCTTACAAAGGAATCCAATTTTTTAGTTTGAACATATTAGTGGCAACATTTATTTTCTGTGAGATTTATTTGATGAAAACATTTATATATAACGAGGAGTTATTGTTTCGATGCATTTGAGTTGATTAATGTGTTTACTCTGTTTTTTGTTTGTTAGAAAAACAGAGAGAGAGAGAGAGAGAGAGAGAGAGAGATGAACAAGCATCTGTCTTTTATATATAACGAGGGTAATTAAGCCTTTATCTAACTTAAGTAACAGAGTTATGACAGAAAGCAGTTTTTCACTTCAACTTAAAAAGTCGGGTGTTTAAATGTAGCTTTACTGACTACAGGTGGTTAAGTGGGAAACCGCCCAAACCCCAGGTGGTCATCTGAACTTAACCCTTATTTTATGAACAAAATATTTTGTACTTGAGTACGTTTTTTTGTTTTGAGTTCAGAAGGAGTATAGAAATATAAAAATTTGTTATTTCATACAAAATTTTTAATATTTTCACAAGTATCATTCACTAAATATTAATTATTATTAGTCCAATTTACTATGGGATTCGAAAGAATATTCAAAATATTAAAAGAATTTTTAAAACGACATAATTTTAATAAAAATATATTATTTAAGAGAAATATGATATTTAAGATGTATGTTTTAGATAGATATATGTATGTATGAGAAGTTTTATTTTTCGTTACTTCATGTAGAAGAAGTAGAAGAGAGGCGGTGGCTCATGGGCGGCGGGACTTAATTTATTTTATTCAACTCATCCACCACCAATCTCCTCATCTCTCAACTTGCCTATATAACTGATTCTTCATGGCCTTCTACTAATATTTTTACATCTCACATTTTTCTCTATATATTGAATTCTCATTATACATACATATAAATATAGAGGCATTACATGTGTGTGTTCAAGGTGGCTAATCCAATAAACACCGGCGACATTAAGCCGCCAAGGGCGGCGGCGGTTGAGAGAGAAAGCCGGAGAGGTGGTCTTGCATATTTGGAAGAATCAGTGCTTGGGCCAATGTTTCCGGGACACAATAGAGAGGAAGAGATGTCGGTCATGGTTTCGGCGCTGACCAATGTAGTGACCGGTGAGGTTAGTAATTGGAGAGCTGGCGGAGACCTCAGCAGCAGTGGTGGTGATGTTGGTGCGAAGAGAGGACGTCAAGAGGAAGGAGACCGTAGCAGCAGTGGTGGTGGTGAGCAATTTTCTGAATCAATTTCAAGAGTTTGTAGGGCGTATAGCTTGGAGGATCATCATCAAACATTAGAGGTTAGCAGCTTTTCCAGTCTTAAAATGAATGTTATAGTTGAATTTGGGTATCACTATTTACAAATATATTTTTTGATATTTTCACATTTCTTCTCACATGAATGTGAAATTCATTTTATTTTTATATGAAAATATCAAAAATACATAAAAAAAAATTAGTTGTTCTTGAATTGTTTTTTACAAATAAAAATGATCGCAAAAGTAAGAGAGTTGATATTTATCATTCAAAAATTTTCTTAACACCACAAATATACAATTTTTAATGCCCATAATATAAATGTGCATTGCGTCTGTAAAAAAAAAAATGCTGAGAAATATCAATTTTCAAAAGTAATTCTCATCATATTTTGTTCTACGAATTGATATTTATACAAAGTAAAAATATTAGTTGCAAAATATTTTTTGTCACCTAAGTATGAACCCTACTTAGTACTTACTATTAATGTGAGAAAAGTTTTGTGTAACTAACATTTTTATTCGTGAAATATTAATATAATTTATTCTTCGTATCTTTAGGGACAAAATTCAACTATTTTGAAAAGTAAATAATCAAAATTTACTTCTGCAACCACTTTAATCGCAATAAATTTGCAGGAAAAAAGGTGTATTTGGGATCCGGTTAGCATGAAGTTATTTTTTTGGTAAGTTGGTCAATTGGCCAATAAAATACTAACACACATACAACCTCGCATGTGTGTCAGTATTCTATTGGCCAATTGACCAACTTACCTTAAAATAAACTTCATACTAACCACTTCCGTGTATTTGCATGTTTCATCCAATTTTACTTGAAAGGTAGAGGACATTAAGGACATGCATATGTTGTTATTAGTTCAAAATCTTGCATCTCTTTATATTGAAAACAATATCTCTACCACCTGCGATTTGTAATTTGTAGTACTTTTGATAGTTTGTGATTTTTATAATTGTATTTTTTAAAAGTAAATGAGCTTTTAAATTTAATAATATTTCAAACTTATTTTTAAAATTCAAACTCAATCCTACATTTTGAAACAAAATTAAGTGGTATTATGTATGTGTGTTAATAGAAATCAGATTGTATTGCTCTACATTCAATGTATCATCCATATTATCCAACTTCATGTATAGCTATTACATTATATTTATTAATTTATAAAATTGATTGTAAGTATGAGAATAAATAACATTAGACAACAGTATGTACGATGAGACAATAGATATAGGTTTCATCTGTTGTCTCATTATTACGTGACAAGTGATGCATTAGTTGAGATAGAGAATCAAACAACAATTTTTTTTTTTTTTGTTACATTAACACACCACGAACACTATCTTTGTTTTCATCAAAGATTGAACTCTCGAACTCATGGAAATGAGGAGGCCAATTATCCCGCTGGGACAAAAGATTTGAACTTGGTTTTAATATGATTGCTTCTTCTTTTTTTCCCCTAAAATCACAGAAGGTACAAGTAATAGACCAATGATTACACCACCAGCAGAAGCCACTACATACATATACAATGAAGATCACAATAACACTCAACAGCCCTATGGAGTTGGAGATCAACCAAGGAGATAATACAGAGGAGTAAGACAGAGGCCATGGGGGAAATGGGCAGCAGAAATAAGAGACCCCTACAAGGCAGCTAGAGTTTGGTTAGGCACATATGACACGGCTGAGGCAGCTGCTAGAGCTTATGATCAAGCAGCACTCAAATTCAGAGGCAACAAAGCAAAACTCAATTTCCCGGAAAACGTCACAATCGGCTTGAATTCGCCCAATTTTCCAGCGACCCAGTTGGTCATTTTTCCCCCTCCAGGAACCCTTTTCTCTGTTTCGACATCGCCGGAGCCGATTGTCCACAGCCAATCTTTTTACCCAATGCAGAGCAATCCCGAGGCTTCATTGGACTACATGAACATGAACTACTATTTACGAAGGCAGCAGCAGCAGCACCAGCAGCAGCCTACAAGTTTATTGGAGCCATTTCTAGTGTCATCTTATGGGGCTTCTAGTTTGGAATCTTCTTCATCATCTACTTCTTCTTCATTTGGGTACGCAAGTACTACTACTATGCCATCATTTTCTCCACCACCAGGTCTACGGCCTTATTTTTCTTCGTTTTTACCGGTTCAGCCACCAGGTATTACTAGGACGGCTGCAAGTCAGAGTAGCGGAGATGATTTTCCGGTGATGTCTTGGTCGGATTCCGGTCATCAACCATCTTCTTCGGGATGAATTTACTGTAGTTTTTGATGGGAGAGAAAAGAATATAAAACTTAAATTAGGATAGAACGAAAAAGAATAGAAAACCTATAAGAAAAATTCGTGTTGTTAACTAGTTAATTAAAGGAAAAGAAAAAGGAAACTTAAACTTAAATTTACATTTAGATTATTATTTTACTTTTATATTAATTTTAATGCGTTTGTAATATAGAGGTTATAATGAGAATTATAAAATTTTATTTATGTTTATTAGTTTTTTGTCTGTCTAAAATGTTTATTAGTTTTCTGTCCGTCCAAATCTTTCTATACTGGACAAAAAATTTTGACGAAAAATGGTTAAATTTTTTGTCTATTTTAAAACTTAGTAACATGGTTATTGTGTTCCTCTGAAAATTGTTGGTTATGCAAGGTTACTTAATTTTGGAAAGATGCCAATAAAAAAGTACAAAATAAAAAAAGGTGTAAAACAGAGCTCTAATGAATATTCTTTGCGTCTCAACCCGGAAAAATGGCGATTTTCATATCATCTATGGGTAGGTTACCCTCACCTTGTTTTCTTCTACATTTTTCTTATAAAATGGTCGGTCTTAGTGTACCAGAAACACCGTAGCCTCATATTGTAAAGTAATACAAATCATATGTAAGCACACAGAGTGTTTTGTTTCTGCTGCTTTCTTACTTCCATTTACAATCTTCAATTTTGGATTGAACTGATGAAAGTACATCTTAATTCCATATTTTACTTCTTTCATTTTAAAATTAGAAAAACTTTTATTTACGTTTATCATTTTTATTAGTTTTAAAACTAAATATACTCCCACCCCCCACCCCCCACCCACCACCCACCACCCAACACCCACCACCCACAATTTTTTTTTTAATATTCAGTGATTATGTATACACTCCCACCTCAAACCCAAAAAAATAATATTAAGTGATTATGTATACATTCTCCACCCCCCAAACCACTCCCAAAAAAAAAATATTCTATTATTAATTGATTAAGTATACACCCCCCGCCCTCCCCACTCCCAACAAAAATAAAATGCTTAGTGCTTTTGTATACATGATATATCTAATAATAATTTATTTAATTGGATCATAATAAATATAAATTTAAAATTTAAAATATGGATCGATAACCATAACTATAAGGTTCGAATCCACACAACCCATATGAAAAATAATTAATATAATTTTATTTTTTAAATAGAAGCATAACCATATTTTATAAATTAAAATCAACCCATAACTATATTTTTTCTTGACTATATCGAAGTTGATGGCAGTTGGCACTTGGAACAAAAATAGTTCAAAAGTAGCATCGGGATTTTTTGCAATTGACATGGATTCTGCACTTGAGTTGAAACATTTGACTTTGCTATGAGCTTTATTACTCTTGAACTTGAATAAATGATGGAATAAAATTAATTATACCACTGACTCAGTCACTTTACTCTTGCTCATCTATCCTCGGGACTTTATCTAGCGTTGATAGTTGATATTTTGCTAGTTGGATCAAGATTTGATATTTTGTATAATCTCTAAAGTTCCTACATAGTTCAACAAGTCCACTTGTTGGCTAACCAAACTATTATAACTCCTCCCGCTGCATCAAAGATCCTTCAAAAATACTTTGAGCAAAATTTTTGAGTAAAATCCACTTTTAACATGAGCAGGAGAAAAAAATGCTTTACGAAGACACTTGTGACCAAAGCACAATATACAAATTTGTCCTCACATTTTTGAACAATTAAAAGTCATAACACACACTTTTGTATAATTTTAATAGGTTTTTTTGGAGACACAAAGTAATGGGGGTGAATGATATTTATTAAATGTTGCTTCTTGGCTCTATAGCCTTACAAAAATAACAGACTTAAAGAAACTAGCTCCATTTAAGCACAAACTTCACTTAGTGGTTTATTGAAATACAACTACTATTGAAAGCTAATAACAAATACTTAATACTCGGTCAAAGTTGCAAACACGTGTCAACGTCATTTAGCTCATCAATCTCTCCCTTGAACTTGATCCTTTGTGTAAGACCCCAACTTTTATAAATAAAGATGAATTTTCTATAAATATTATTTTTAAATATTATGGAATGAATTTGATATAATGTTATAGTTGTGGATAATATTTATAAATTTTTAGAAAAGACGCAAGTTGTTATATAATATTCGATTGGTGGGGAATATTCGTTTTAACGAGGAATATTCATGACAACTAAGACAATCATTGGTGGAACCCACAACGGAATTATTGTCGGATTAAGAAAACGACAAAAATACTTTATGAAATTAACGGCGGATGTGAGACCCCAGATTTTATCAATAAAGATTTAAATTTTGTCGAAATAATTTTTAATATTATGGTGTGAATTTAAGATAATATTATAGTTGTTGTGGGTGGTATTTATAAATTTTGCAAAGTATGCAAAGTTGTTATAAAATATTCGTTTGGTTGGGAAATATTTTTTGTGGGGAATATTAAATACGACTACTCAATCATTAGTGGACCCCATTAGCGGAAGTATTGTCGTAGTTAGAAAGCGACAAAATTATCTTTCTATAAAAATAACGGCAGAGGTGTTACCGTTAAAACTGTTGAGCTACCCGGTAGTAAAAGTACAGTAATACACGTGGTTGTATAGTAGCACACGATATTGATTATTGATGCTTACGTGAGAAGTCACAAATTTATGCTCAATTATTGCTATAGTAATTCTTTGATCATATCTCTTATATTATTGATTCAATTATTGTCACAAAGATCAATACGTATAATATGTTATAGTATTAAATCAATAATTGAGGCGACAAGTTATAAATGATTAATAATTGTTGAAAGATTAAATATGTGTTGATTAAAAATAAAATGATTTGTGGTAATATTTATTCTATCCTTGATGTATATAAAGAGTGCATTATGAGACATTTGTGGTAAGTTTGATTATTTTATGGGGGCCCATATGTCATCATCTAAGAGTCTCTTCACAATAGTAATTACTTTCGTCAATAGTAATTACCTTTGTGAATAGTAATTATCTTGATCAATAGTAATTACCTTCGTCGACAATAGTAATTACCTTTGTGAATAGTAATTATCTTTGTCAATAGTAATTACCTTCGTCGATAGTAATTACCTTTGTGAATAGTAATTACCTTCGTCGATAGTAATTACCTTTACCAGCGTCGAACCACTTGTCGTTTCACATTAAAGCGCCGAACCACTTGTCGTTTCACATTACGAGTGAGTTGAACCACTTGTCGTTTCACACACAAAGGCCGAACCACTTGTCGTTTCACATTACTGAGCGTCAAACCACTTTTCTTTTCACATCACAATTCGTCAAGCCACTTGCCTTTTCACATGGCGGTGCTTAAGCTAGAAATCTTCTATAAATAGAGGCCTAGTGCTTCATTATTTTCATTTAATTCACCGAAACTCTAGAGAGAGAAACTATAGAGAGAAAGAAGAAAAGTATTCTCGCTACTTCACCTTCGCCAATATTCGGGTTCTTCTAAGGTAGGAAATATTATTTGTTGTACCCGTAAGGGGTGTTATTCTTTCTTATTCATGAAGAGAATCATTGTTATTCCATCGCTTATTATTACATTGGAATAACTTTATACGTGGTTTACCCTATACTTGGTGACATTCTTCTATTATTACGTTAGAACATCCCATCTCGTGTGTTTTACAAAGAACCTGGTTCCGCTTTTTATTACATTGGAACATCTCGTCTCGTGTGTTTTTACCGGACTGGTTCCATCTTTATCATTTCTGTTGGAATATCCTATCATGTGTTTTACACCGGATCTAGTTCCATCTTTATTATTGTGTTGGAACATCCTCGCTTGCATTATAATTTCACGACTGGTTCCGTTATTATTATTCTCCGTTGGAATAACTTTTACTATGCTGGTAACCGCATGCGTGGTGATTTCTTTTGTTATTCCATTCTTTATTATACCCGGTTGGTTAAAACTTTGACTTATACTCCATGAAATTAGTAGAATATCCTCGATATTTGCGTTTCATCCAAAGATATTTTTGGAAATATGCTTCGATCATTCTTGAATTTTACTCTACAAAACAAGATCATTTTGACAATTTGGACGTTAATAATTCTTGGATAAAATAATTCTTGAACTTGTTTTATTGAATTATTATGTCATTCATCATCATCCTTATGTTATATTATGTTATCTCTACTTACGTGTATAGATGAACTTAGTAGTATGATTATGACCGGGGATCATTCGGTATAATCATGGCTTGTTATAAATGATGTGATAAAAGTCCTTGGTGGTCTGTAATGCGTTGATGGATAGTTTTGGTATGATTATGACGGGGATGATTCGGTATAGTC
The DNA here is from genome assembly GCA_020205615.1 of Panax quinquefolius. Lineage (NCBI taxonomy): Eukaryota > Viridiplantae > Streptophyta > Magnoliopsida > Apiales > Araliaceae > Panax > Panax quinquefolius. The sequence continues at coordinate 84,661,020 of CM035172.1, read as the reverse complement.
ATGACCATTGATAATTTGATGAATATCCTTGTCAGTAGTGCGAGGGTGATTCGATGATGTGGATTATTTATTAAAGTCGAGTCTCACTATAACAAATGATGAAAAACCTTTTAAAACCTAAAAGATAGTAGACTTTATTCTCTACTTGACTCTTTTAATGGATTGCTTATTCCGCGCAGATTAAACTTGTTGTCTATTGTATTTTATCGGTTTTAACCTTTGAAGGCTAATGATAAATTATTCTCGCATTATCTTAGTCATAATATTTCTTCTTTGGGCTAGTTGAGCTCATCCTTTCTTTCACCGTTCTCTTCGTGAAATGAGAACATAATTTGGGACTGAGTCGGGGAGCGGAGTAATGGTCCGGAGGATAGCATTAGTAGTCCTCACTATTACGTGAAATAGTGTGATAATAGTAGTAATGAGGACTCCTTTTGAGTTTGTATAATATCTAGTAGATAATATTTGTATTCAATCTCACGGTTTATGTCGTATTGTATACCTACGCTTATATTAGTAAGTTGTATTTGAATTTATGTACCATGTAAGTGGCGACCCAAGATGGGTGACGTATACCTAATTTTGGGGGCGCCACGGTTGGTATCGAGCTTAGGATATGATCCCGGCTAAGATGTGAGAATAGTATTAGGAGGGAGAGGCGGGGAATTACTTGCTAGTATGACCTACCTAAATTTATTTGGTATTTAATTGGCTCACGAGTATAGGGATAATATTTGATATATTAATTAACCCTTTTGCTTCACAATTCCTTTCAGGTAATATGAGTGTAGCTAGGTTGAGCGGGGGTAAAAGTGGAATAAAACGGTGGTCATCATTTAGTAGTTATATTTGGTGAATCAACTAGGGTGAGGCGAACCCAACGTTGGAAGAGTGTTTTGCCACTATCATACAAGATGTCTAATGACATACAACCTCGTGTCATCATAAGACGTGGTTGTGCTCATCCACTTCTTCGAGTATATTTACGAGCACTACCTATATGATCTTGGTGTTTGTTTGAAGTATAATTCTCAATTTGAGACAGTGGAGATAATGATAAATCAAGAGAAGACTCACCATTGGGAAGAATATGATAGTAATCTTCTCATTTTTCTTTGGGGTCTATTGGGTAAACCAAGGATAATTTTGTGGCCATATGATATCTATCATAACCTAGAAGCATGGCCTCCCATGTACGAAGGTTTCCTTGAGCACTTCCCAAAGATTCTAATTTCTAAAACAGTTTTTGACTATACATTTATGTAAGGTGTCATTGTGACGTCTTTATCCAAAGTTGGGATGAAAGTCACAGTTGGTATCAATATAACGACTTATCCAAGTCTTGGATAAGAGTAGCGATTTTGAATGATATTTCTATCATTAATAAAATTTCTTGACGTATTCTTGAAGATTTCCTAGCCTACCCTAGAGCGTGAAATCAAATTTTGTATTGACCCCAGTACAAAACCCATTTCTTAAACCCTCAAATATTTCTTCAACTAAAAGGATCTGTTTACGTGGATTATGATGAAAGTCATAATAAAAGTATAGAACTGATGAAAGTCATAATAAAAGTATGGCCTCCCATGTAAGAAAGTTTCATTGAGCACTTCCCAAAGATTTTAAATTCTAAAATAGTTTTTGACTGTACCTTTATGTGAGGTACCATTGTAAGGTCTTGTGGTTAAGGCACCACGAGAGTATACCTGTTTTGGGGGCGTCACAGTTGGTATCAAAGCTTAGGGATATAATCCCTGGTTGAGATGTGAGATAAGAACTAGGAGGGGAGAGACGGGGAATTCCTTCGCTAGTATGACCTACCTAAGTTTATTTGGTATTTAATTGGTCGGTCAGAGTATAGGGATAATATGTGGCATGTCAATTAACCCTTATTTTGAAAGTATATTCTAGAATGATATCTGAAATACAGGAGACGAGAAATGAGAAAATCCTGATAGAGAGGAGATAACCGGGAAGGTACAATCCGAAAAGAAAGCAAGGTATTCTCATCTCTTCGAATACCAGGTACGTACGTAAATTTTGAGGGCGAAATTTCATAAGGAGGAGAGATTGTAAGACCCCGAATTTTATGAAATAAAAGTATTAAATTTTCTTATAATTATTATTTTATTTCGTAAATGGTTAAATTGATAAAAGTTTAAAGTTAAGGGGAGGTGGTGAAAGATTGATAATACTTGCATGACTAAGTTAAAAATGGAGGTATAGTTGAAGGTACTATATTGTAATTAGTTTTTTCACATGATTATACTATTTATTCACATGATTGTACTATTGATTCACATTATTTACTATTAGGGGAGGTGGTGCAAGTTTGATAATACTTGTAGGACTAAATTAAAAATAAAGAAAAAGAGGAAGGTATTATACTGTAATATTTTGAGCCCTAAAATGTGCAATTATCGAAACTATATTTTCCTATAAAAAGAAGCTCATTCTTCTTCATTTCTCACCAATTCACTAAAGCTATAGAGCAATTATAGAGGGAGAAATTATAGAGAGAAAGAAGAAGAGAAGGCTGATACCTCTCTACTCCAGTATTCAGTTCTTTATAAGGTAAGGGATATCATTATTGTGTAAGGGATATTATTTGTTGTACTCATAAGGGGTATTATTTCTTTCGTATTCATGAAGAGAGCTATTGTTATTCCATCCCTTATTATTCTATTGGAATAACCTGTTTATGCGAAGTACCACATACATGGTGAAATTCTTCTATTATTCCGTGATTTATTATTCTGTCGGAATATCCTGTCTGTGCATTTACGTCGGACCTGGTTCCATTATTTATTATTATGTCGGAATATCATGTACGTATTTATTTACAGGATTTGGTTCGTTCCAATATCTCGTGCATTTACGGGAATTCGGTTCCATCATTTATTATTCTTTTGGGAATAACCTGTCTGTGCAGTCTATCGCACGCATGGTGAATCCTTCTGTTATTTCATTCTTTATTATTCTATTAGAATAACCTGTCTATGTGGATTACCACATGCATGGTGAATGATCATTTATATTCATTCCTTATTAAATTGTGCAAATGATCTGGTTACGTTGATTATGATGAGAGTCATAATAAAAGCATTGGACTGATAAAAATCATGGGTATATGAAGTATTAGTATGTGTTATGATAAGTTAGGTTGGTTATTATGTGAAAACATGAAAGTTTCTTAGAAATCACAAAGGGTTGAAAAATCAGATTTTGGTAAAACTGGAACATGAAATTCAATTGACCATATCTCCTATTATATTTTGAATTTTTGAGTGTGGTCAAGTTCGAGAGTTAGATCTATGAGTTTCCTAACTTATCCAAGTGGAATCACTGGAAAAGGTGTTGTAGATTTTCGCGTAGACTGTTTTTAGCAAAGGAGTTCAAAGCTGCAAAAACCAAAAAAGCTACTGCCCAGAAACTTAAAGGGGCTGTTTCGGCCACTTAATTTATGAGAAACATTCTGGCCTTTTGGGACATGAAAGTATATGGTATAAAGTACCTCCTGTCCAAAAATGAGCTCATTCTGACTTAAAATGAGGAAGTTATGACCATTTCAATATTTAGGTTTTTTCGACGAAAAACGCTATAACCGGAGTTCTATAACTCGGATGACCATTAAATTTAAACTGGAAGCTCACGTTAACATGTGTAAGATCCTGCCAAGATTTGGGAATTTCTAGAGTTAACCGTGAGGTAGCTAATTTCTTAAGGAATTAATTAGAAATTGATTTTTGAAAAATAGTAAATAAATTTTAAAAATTTCGAGAAAAATATATGTTTAGTATAAGACTATATTCTGCTAAATTCCAGAAAAGGAATATTTTTGGGACTGATTTGGTTATTTTTGAATGTTGGATAAATTATATTATAAATGTTTAATATTTATCCTTTATCTCATTTGATTGATTCTTTATATCATTGTCATTATCCTCATGCTTATATTATGATAAAAGTCATCTGTGGCTTACGTGCATAGATGGACTTGGTATGGTTATGACCAGGGATTATTCGGTATAATCATGACCGTAATGTTACAAATGATGTGAAAAAAAAGTCCTCATTGGCCCGTAGTGCATTGATGTACTGTTTTTGGTATGATTATGGCTATGGATTCTCTTCGGCTAAGGGTGCAAAGATGAATTGTTTTATGGCATAATCAGGACCGTTGATGAAAACACGGCTATCTTTGGCCCGTAGTGCATGGATAATTCGTGGTCGTGATACTAATGAATATCCTTGGCTTGTAATGCAGGGATGATTCGATGATCTAGATTAATTATTGAGCTGAGTCTCAGTGATGAAATATTAATTCATGGATGTGATACTAACGAATATCCTTGGACGTAGTGCATGGATAATTCGATTATGTGGATTATTTATTAAGCTGAGTCTCAGCGATAAAATATTGGTTATACACTTTTAATTCGTAGAAGATAGTAGATATCATGCTCTACTTGACTCTTCTAAAATACAGTTGTATGTCTTTGGCTTGTAGTACAAAGATGAATTGTGAATGAATATCTTTGGCCGTAGTGCAAAGATGAATTTATTAGTATGATTATGAGCAGGAATGGTGATTTGGTATAACCATGACTTTTGATGTTTCAGGTGAAGATATGTGATGAAAATTATCTTCGTCCTGGGTGCGAAGAGGAATTTAGAATCACAATTATGATTACGAGTTATTCATATGATTTTGGACAGAAATTGTTGATTGATGTTACAGGGATAAAACATTATTGGTGGACTTTTAACATGGAGAAGATAATAGACCTGATGGTCTATTTGACTCTTCTAATGGATTGCTCGTTCCGCTGCAACTATGGTTGAAAGGTTTTATCATCTACTATATGTTCTAAATCTCTGATTTATTATTGATGAAAGCTATTGATAATTTAATTATCTTTAGTCATGATATTCTTTACTGGGCTATTTGTGCTCACCCTTTGCTTCACAATTCCTTTCAGGTAATAAGAGTGTAGGTGGGTCGAGCAGGGATAACAGGGGAATAGAACGGTGGTCTCTAGCTGTGGAGGTTCTCCCTCAACAGTATAGAAAAGTGTGTTGTATTCTATACATCATTTAGTAGTTATATTTGGTGAATCTTATAGGGTGAGGCGAACCCAACTTTGGAAGGGTATTTTGCCACTATCATACAAGATGTCTAATGACATACAACCTCGTGTTATCATAAGATATGGTTGTGCACATCCACTTGCTGAGTATATCTACGAGCACTACCTATATGATCTTGGAGTATATTTGAAATATAATTTCCACGTAGAGACAACGGAGATAATTATATGTCAAGAAAAGACTCACCATTGAAAGAAGATGATAGTAATCTTCTTGTTTTTCTTTGGGGACTTTTGGGTCAACCAAGGATAATTCTGTGGACATATGATATCTACCATAACCTAGACGCATGGCCTCCCATGTACGAAAGTTTCATTGAGCACTTCCCAAAGATTTTAAATTCTAAAACAGTTTTTGACTGTACCTTTATGTGAGGTACCATTGTAAGGTCTTGTGGTCAAGGCACCACGAGAGTTATATATATTTGTATTAAAACTCACAGCTTTTTTGTTGTCGTACTCTGCACGACAGTTCAACAGTTGTATAAATGAAGTTTGTATTTGATTTTATGTACCATGTATTTGGCGACTCAAGATGGGTGATGTATACCTGTTTTGGGGGCGTCACAGTTGGTATCAAAGCTTAGGGATATAATCCCTGGCTGAGATTTGAGATAAGAACTAGGAGGGGAGGCGGGAATTCCTTCGCTAGTATGACCTACCTAAGTTTATTTGGTATTTAATTGGTCGGTCAGAGTATAGGGATAATATGTGGCATGTAAATTAACCCTTATTTTGAAAGTATATTCTAGAATGATATCTGAAATACAGGAGACGAGAAATGAGAAAATCCTGATAGAGAGGAGATAACCGGGAAGGTACAATCCGAAAAGAAAGCAAGGTATTCTCATCTCTTCGAATACCAGGTACGTACGTAAATTTTGAGGGTGAAATTTCATAAGGAGGAGAGATTGTAAGACCCCGAATTTTATGAAATAAAAGTATTAAATTTTCTTATAATTATTATTTTATTTCGTAAATGGTTAAATTGATAAAAGTTTAAAGTTAAGGGGAGGTGGTGAAAGATTGATAATACTTGCATGACTAAGTTAAAAATGGAGGTATAGTTGAAGGTACTATATTGTAATTAGTTTTTTCACATGATTATACTATTTATTCACATGATTTACTATTGATTGATTCATTATTTACTATTAGGGGAGGTGGTGCAAGTTTGATAATACTTGTAGGACTAAATTAAAATGAAGAAAAGAGGAAGGTATTATCTTTGTAATATTTCGAGCCCTAAAATGTGCAATTATCGAAACTATATTTTCCTTTAAATAGAAGCTCATTCTTCTTCATTTCTCACCAATTCACTAAAGCTATAGAGCAATTATTATAGAGAAATTATTGAGGGAGAAGCTATAGAGAGAAAGAAGAAGAGAAGTCTGATACCTCTCTACTCCAGTATTCAGTTCTTTCTAAGGTAAGGGATATCATTATTGTGTAAGGGATATTATTTGTTGTACTCATAAAGGGGTATTATTTCTTTCGTATTCATAAAGAAAGCTATTGTTATTCCATCCCTTATTATTCTATTGGAATAACCTGTTTATGTGAAGTACCGCATACATGGTGAAATTCTTCTATTATTCCGTTCTTTATTATTCTGTCGAAATATCTTGTCTGTGCGTTTACGCCGGACCTGGTTCCATTATTTATTATTCTATCGGAATATCCTATATGTTCGTTTACGCCGGACCTGGTTCCATTATTTATTATTACGTCGTAATATCACATACATGCGTTCTACGCTGGGACTGGTTCCATAATTTATTATTCATTGGGAATAACACATGCATCTGTAGTCTATCGCACGCATGGTGAATCCTTCTGTTATTCCATTCTTTATTACTCTGTTGGAATAACCTGTCTTTGTGGATTACCATATGCATGGTAAATGATCATTTATATTCATTCCTTATTAAATTGTGGAAATGATCTGGTTACGTTGATTATGATGAGAGTCATAATAAAAGCATTAGACTGATGAAAATCATGGGTAGTCGTTGGAATACTGTACTGTGATCACGTAAGAAGAAGACTTAGCCTAGCTTTCTACTCAAGAGAAGCAGTCATTCATGCAAGATCTTTCTTGTGTAAGAGTTTTGTTTTCCACAATTGGATGAAGAAAGTATACAAATTCATTATCCAATAACTCAGAGAATACTGAAAAAAATATACATTAGCATTAAAGAGAAGAAAATTTTCTTTAAATAGAACAAAAAATGCAGGAAAGCCATGAATTAAACAGTTACTGCAAATAGATTAAAATAATGGATTTAAAAACTTTTACCGGAAATAATACAATTAAAATAATACCGAAAATGATACAACGCCTTTGCTTAAATACTCATTCCTTTCCAAAATTTGAGCTACATTTCACAAATGATGCTTCAACAGGTAAAACAAAACCAAAAAAATATATTCAATAACATGTCTAATAATTGTAGAAATATAGTAGGTTTTACATGAATCATGATAGTGTTTATTTTACGGCAAATTAGGAACTCCTATATATCATTCATTCTTTAAACTGGAAATTTAAAACTAAGTTTGGAATGGACTAAAAGACCATTTTTTTTGGAAAGGAGGGAGTAATCTTGTAAAATATACTAATAATAAAACTTCTATTTACACTGCATTAAGCTAAAAAAAGGTAGAACATCTATATACTATAACAGAGCACTCGCACATAAATCAAATTCTAGAGGTGCCGAATAAACCCTAAATTTCGACTATGAAATTCCACAGTTGGTGCTATCAATTTAATGTAATCTTAAATCAAAACCCCCTAATAAACCATAGATTTTATTTGGTTTAAATAGAAATTACAAAAATAATAAAGTGAAGTACCTTCACTTTCCGTTTGCGTCGGTCAGTCCCTTTCTGTTTGCGTCGGCCAGAGCTTTACGTCGATCAGACCCTTATCAGATGCGTCGGTAGCCTTGAGAGAGAGAGAGGGCACGAATAAAAGACTACGAGAGAAGGAGGGGATCTGGAAGAGTAAGAGAGAAGGAAGGGTTTGGTTGACCCGCGTGTTTTTTTGGTTTCTATATGTTTTTGCTCCAGTCTGTTGTTGGTCCGCAAATTTGGTACGTTTTTGAAAGGAACCGTATATATATATATATATATATATATATATATATATATATATATATATATATCCCAAGAACTACTTTTGGGAAATAATAACTAGTAATCTAACTATTCTTTTCTCTTTGGGTTATTTATTTTTTATTCGGGGCTGGGGAGGAGGAGAATTATTACAAATATGAATCCTATCTTACTGAAGAGAGCAAAATGCATCACAATCATTGACAGTTATGATTAACAGACCTGAATGCTGAGGCAAAGCAGCTCTGCAAGTCTTTTCAAGGTTATCTGTGAGTAGTACTTTGAAACAACGAAAATGTTCTGCACGCAACATCTCACAAGATGATCAAACAATTTATTGCCAAATAACTCAAAAAGGTAAGAAATAATAGCATCTACTGTGGAAGTTTACATGTTCTATTACTCTCTCTCTCTCAAATCTTCAGCAGCCTTATCACCTAAAGAGCCACCAAGCATGTTTTTTTTCATTTTCAAACTCATCTTTGAATAAATTCCATAGGGACGTTCACTGAATGACCTCCATGGTAATTAATTGTTTCAAGAGTAGCCTGTGATAGATTGAAGGGAAAATAATTATTGATGATACAAACTGAAGGATAAGAATTATATATGTTATTTCTTTCTTGTCTTTTCTTTTTCCTATTTTGGTTGAGGGGAGAGAGAAATACCTAAAATGAGGAATTTTTGAAAGATTCTTATCTTCCAAGGTAAAGTTCAGAAGGCTTGACTGCATCAGATCATGTGGTGATAAAACTAGGTACCATCATATTTTTCTCAACACCTGTAAGACACGAATTAAAAGAGAAGTACAATCAAGATGGAAGAAATCATCTCGGTGTATTGTAAATCATAAGAACTTAACAACCTACCTAACAAATGAGAAGAAAATTACCAACCCATCAAAAAAATGATAAGAAATTACCAAAAAAATCTAGGATTTAATGAACAAGGAGATTTACCGGTATCCACTGAGCAGAGTTTTCCTTGACAGATGGGATATCATATATTGACTTGTAACAATGGCATATTTCAAGGTAATCATTGTGTGTGAGTAGTACCTGCACAGTAAAAAGTTGACATATAATTTCACATGGAAATAATATGAACATAATCCAAGTTCACAGATATTTAACATTTTAGATTCCTAGATCTCATTCATAACACTTCAAAATATCTCAAATTTTGATGTCTTGCATTTATCATTTTCAATCTCCTTGGAAATTAAAAATTAACCATTCCTAAGCAAAGTTCATTTGACGAGGGAACATGCTTGGCCTGCCCTTAGCTGATTTTGCATCTTAGATTAAGGCCCCAAGAAAGATTGCAAAAAGAAATGTGCACCAAAATGAATCCTAGAATTTTCAAATAGATGATGCCTAGCTGAAAACGTGTATCGTTTCCACAAGTAACTTCAAAGGAAAAAGGCACAGATCAGTCAAACATTCAACAATTTAAATATTTTCCCCAAAGTTTTTCATACAAGATATGAAATATATTCCCAACTCTCCTTATAAAAAACAAAGCCTCAATGGCAATTCAACATCAAAATGTCTCTAAAAATGCAGCTTCTGTTAAGACTTTGTCAACTGATAAGTAGGTTTTATACCTACTTATCCGGTATCTGTTACATAAATTAGTTGCTTAATCTCATGTTTCTTAGATACTTTTCATGCATTTTGTGTTCGTTTTGTAGATTATATGCTTGGGAGCTGAAATCGCAAAGAATTGGTATGAAATCGCAAAGAAAAGCAATCTGGACATCATTTGAGCTTTCATGTTTATTTTATTTTCTTAACTTGCTACTTGGATTATATTGTAGAGCTTCTTTTTAGCTTTCCGGAACATATTGAATTATTCCAATCGGAGTTCGGATGCAAGAGTTATGATCTTTATACCAACGGACGTCGAACTTCACTATTTTGGGTGGCCATTTTCATATCAGTCACTTCCATCCCAGTTTCAACCTTCATCTGTCCGTTATTGCTCACTTCTTAAAGAATGAAAGTTGTAGAGCTCATCGATATCTTCGATTTGATAGGTGGCGGGCCTCGTAACTCTTCACGGATCAAACTTTATGGCTGTTTTACCAGAGGATACTTTAGCAGAAAAAGGACCCCCGCCGGGCGGGGGTACAAGCTTGAAAACAGAACCCTAGCCCGCCAAGGCAGGCCCTTTACAAGGCTAAACCCCCGCCGGGGCAGGGGTGCGCATAGAAAAGGCGAATTTTATCCAAATTTGAGTCCAAGAAAGATTGGTTCGATCCGATTAACTCAAGGACTTTGAAGAGGACTTAAAGACATATAAAGAGACTTATAAAAGGAGGAGAATCACAAGGATTAGATGAGATTAGAAGAAAATTCTACTAGATTAGATTAGAGTAGATTAAATCAAATCCCTAGTTCTTATTAGATTTGGAGATTGAATCAACTTGGAGACCATTGAAGATTCAAAGTAGGAGCAAGGAGGGAGTTTCAAATCTGCAGACAACTGATTCTATCTTCTTATCTTCTTCTATCTTTGTCTTTTAATGATTATTCAATTGTGGATTCTTAGTTTTAATTCAATAATCATGGACTAATTCTTTATTTGAGATTACAATGGATCTTAAATTGTGTAGTTTATTGTAATATGCTTCGCTATCAATTATTATGTTCTATAGTGAGGATTGTCTATTGTGATTTGAACTTAATTGCTTAATTGCCTAACTAACAATTACCGTGATAATCTATATGAACTCGACAGATGAAGTATAAATTTAGATTTGATCATGATAGCATGTGTTTGTGATTTCTGCATAGATGAAATTCATGATTGGTGTTTAGGATAGAGATATGCCTTTACGCCATATGTAATCTTATAGAGAACTTGTGCTTTAAATCTTTTTTAAATGTAATTCAAATAGAGATATAGTGGATTAGTTAATTAGGGTGTCTTGCTTAATTCTATCATCTGTGGATTTAAGTGAGTATGAGTATTATGCATCGAGAGGTGATTTTATCTGCTTTAGTGTTCTTGATTAACAATTCAGAATAGAGAATAATTGATGAGAAGTGTGTTAACTTAAATGAAGCAATAAGTGAAGTTGTGATCTTAAATATCCATAATCATAATTTAACTAGTTGAATTTAATAGTAGTTAAATTATATAATTTGAAATTCATTCGTTTAAATAAGATTGAGTTGGTTACGGGTTAGTACTTGGTGATTTTTATTAAACAATTCCTCGTGTGAACGATACTCTACTTTCACTTTATTACTTGTTGACCACATATATTTGCGTGTTGTGCGTAACTAGATTTTACCTAACAAGTTTTTGGCGCCGTTGCCGGGGAATTAATTTAATAATTATTTTCCAATATTAATTTCAATCAAATTAGTCTTAATTTAAACATTTTTATTTTTATTTTTAATTCTCTTCCTATATTTTGTTCTTTTCAGATACCATGGCAGAATTTAATTATAAATGGCCGTATACGAGAATGACTCAGCCAATGGGAGCGGAGATTGATGAACTCGCGACACTTTCTGCATTATCAGCACAGATTGAGACACTTTCGAGGAGGTTGGATGCTTTTACAACACAACGTCGTCAAAGTGTGGCGGTTACTTATGATTATTGTGTTGGAAATCATCCGAGTCATCAATGTTCCACCAGTTTTGAGCTGGTACTGTATGTCGGTGATTACCCCAACAATTATGCTTATCCCACCAATTATCATCAAGTTTGGGGGTATCACCCGAATTCATCATGGAGCTACAATTATGAAGACCAATACTACGCTCCAAATCTAACATACACACCAGAATTCTCATGTCAACCTCCATTGCCACAAGAAGAAAAGTCAAATTTGGGAGAAATCCTGTCGAAGCTCATAAAAAACCAAGAGGAGAGGATGATGAGTCAAGAAATATCGAGCCATAATTTTCAGAACCAGATGGAACAACTCAGCAAGACCTCAAACCTTGGTCCTCAACACATGGATTCCAAAACTGAGAGAGATAGTTCAGGGTTGGAGGAATTGTTGTCCACGTTCGTAGCATCAATTAAAGAAGAGGAGGATTAATCAAGAGATGGCAATTCAAAATCAAGAGATATCAATTCAAAATCTTCAGAACCAGATGGATCAAATGTTCGAAGCCTTGAACAATTGCCCTCCAAACAATTGGTGCTATGACATGGATAATGAAACTGATTGAGAGCCAGAAGTGTACATGCCACTGGATGAACTAAAAGAAGTGGACATTGAAGAGACTACTGGGGATATGGAAAAAGAAGAACATGAGTTGATCTTTATTATACCCTAAGTGCCTTCTCAGCCAGAGTTGAAAAATCCAGTGAATTTTGCACACCCTTGTCCCCTTTGTAGTCACATCCAAGGCAAAGATCTCTATGATAATGAGGCCTCTTATACACCATGGTGGCCTGAGGAAGAGAAAATAGAAGAAGAGCCCGTTGTGCTTGCTAAGCCTCAAAGCCCCAATCTAATCATAGACTCAACGGACAGAAAAACACCTATATTTTCAACATTCTCAATTGGGCACTTATTTAAATAAAGCATGCTACGTGACTTTAATTCGATAGCCATCACAAAATGGAACCTACCAAAAGTTACATTGTTTTTGATGGATGGAGGGTTCCTCAATTATCGAAGAGGAATTGGATAGTGCTGACCAGACAAAGTAAGGCTGAAAGACTATAAATCAAGCGTTGATTGGGAGGCAACCCAGGAATTTTTATATTTATCTACTCTCCTAGTTTATTTAGTAAATATGAATCAAGTTGTTATATTTTCTTATTAAGTTCTCTTATAATCTGAAGTGATATTCTAATCCATGTTGTCTCTCTTCATTGCAGGTATTGGAGGTTCAATGGACAGGCAAAAGATTATGGAAAGGGAAGCCACCACTGAGCCCAGCGATACTGATATCCTCCTTCAAATTTTGATGTGGAGGAGTTTTAGATCTTTGTGCCACGCCACCATCACCTCACGCTTAGGCGATTATGAGGAAGTTCTCTCCTACTTAATGCTTTATTTTACAATGAGGACATTGTAATTGTTAAGTTTGGGGGAATTAATTAGTTTAGTTTTGCATGTTTAATGTAGTTGTTTTAGTTTTGCATAAGTTGTCATATTTGTTTAGTTTAGGTTTATTATATGTTTGTATTCATGTAGTGTAAGTGCATAATAGTTTGCATAGTAGAGTAGTTGTAAATAGTTTTTATTTATGTCTAAAAAAAATAAAAGAATAAAAAAAATGAAAAAAAATTAAAAATGAAAAATCGCAAAACTATTAGTTAGTTTACTGTGTTTGTTACATTTAGTTCATCTTGAATAATTCTAGCTGTTAGATAGTTTAAGTTTATTTTGGCCAATGATGAGATTGGAATTGAGTAGACAAGTATAATACTAATTATTAGAGCTTTGATGTGATTTCTTGTTATGAATTGAGTCATTTTGTGTTTAAAATTGGTATAATAAGGACACCACAGTAAAAACAACTTGTTGATTGATTGAGTTTAAATTGATACATAATGGAATTCTAAAAGATAATGCTAGTTTGAATGAAACAATGACAAGAATAAGTAGTGATGGCTAAAGTTAGAGAAGAACCTAAGTTTGGGGGAATATTTGGGGTATATAAGCTATAAAAAAAGGAAAAAAAAGGAAAAGAAAAAGAAAGTATGAATAAACTCTGTGGCGTGTGTGTCTAGTTTTGAAGCCTTTGTTACTTGAGTAAGTAAGCCCGAGGGGATTGTCTTTACACCTAGCGCCCTAAGGTCTTAATGGTCTGGGAGTCGTTGGTCGAAAGCTCGTTAAGGTAGCATTGAAAAGCCTAAGGGAATAAGACATTGCATATCTATGTGTATATAAACCAAAAGAAAAAAAATGAATAAAATGGAAAATAAGAGCAAAAAGCCCCCGTGGATGAAAAATAAAGCATAAGTATCCCATGTTGACCCTCGATATCTGTAATTATTTGATTTTAGTCAGATCTAGCTTGTTTTTGGATTTCTTGAGTTTACACTATATGATGCCTTCGAAGAGACTTGTTATGTGTTAAATTTGATTTTATATCAGTTAACATTGTTGTGAAGCACACACGCACTATATTAGTGATAACATTCTAAGATTTGATGATTGATTAGGAAGTTAATGATTTGTTTTGATATGATGTATTATCATGTTTACTTGATTTCTCTATGGCCGGTTGAATAGACTTATTTTTGTCATTACTACTGGATTCGTAGGCATGTAGATTAGTTACATTGAATAGCATTGTTGTTTTATGTTTTTGCTTGAGGACACGCAAAGGTTTAAGTTTGGGGGTATTTGATAAGTAGGTTTTATACCTACTTATTCGATATCTTCTACTTGAATTAGTTGCTTAATCTCATGTTTCTTAGTTACTTTTCATGAATTTTGTGTTCGTTTTGTAGATTATATGTTTGGGAGCTGAAATCGTAAAGAATTAGTATAAAATCGCAAAGAAAAGCAATCTGGACATCATTTGGGCTTTCATGTTTATTTCATGTTCTTGGCTTGGAACTTGGATTATATTGTAGATCTTCTTCTTAGCTTTCCTGAACATATTGAATCATTCAAATCGGAGTTCGGATGCAAGAGTTATGATCTTTGTACCAATGGACGTCGAACTTCACTGTTTTGGGTGGCCATTTTCATATCAGTCACTTCCAGCCCAATTTTTACATTCATCCGTCCGTTATTTCTCAATTCGTTAAGAATGAAAGTTGTATGGCTTGTCGATATCTTCGATTTGATAGGTGGCGGGCTTCGTAACTCTTCCCGGATAAAATGTTATGGCCGTTTAATAGAGGACACTTCAGCAGAAAAAGGACCCCCGTCGGGGCGGGGGTACCAGCAGGAAAACAGAACCCTAGCCCATCGGGGTGGGCCCTTTACAAGGCTAAACCCCCGCCGGGGTGGGGGTACGCGTAAAAAAGGCAAATTATGTCCAAATTTGAGTCCAAGAAGGAATGTAACATTCGAATTTTAAAGTGTAATATTAAATATCTATTGATTTATATAAATATTTAATGGATATGTTTATTATTGAATAAATAATTGTTCAATTTGAGTTGATGTGATTTAGTTAATTATTTGTTGAATAAATAATTAAATATTAAATTAAATATTATTTGCAATATTAAATATTTATTGAATTATATAAGTATTTAATGGCAATTTGAGTTGATGTGGTATAGTTAATTATTTGTTGAATAAATAATTAAGGAGCTAAGAAAAAATTAATTGTTATGAGATTATATAATAATTTAATTTAATAAGTAAGCTAGAGAGCTTATAATGATTAAATGAATTATAATATTTTAAATGGGAAATGGTAATTTAAAAAATATTAGTTGGTTGAATAAAATTATAAATATAAAGAAATTATAGTTTTGTGATAATGATTTATGTGTTAAAGTAATTTAATAGATTAATATTTTTTAATTGATTATTTAATTAAATAGAAGTGTGACAAATAACCTTGCTATAAAGGAGTTACTAAAATAAATTAAAAGAGTTTAATTTAGTTTTGTCAAACATGTCTTATTACATATTAAGTCTTTAATCTAATGATGTTTTAGCAAACAAGGTATAAGGATTAATCCATTTGTTTTAATTAAGTTTACCAAACAAGGTGTAATGGTTAATGAGTTATTTTATCAAGCCTAGCCAAACAAGCCTTATGGCTTTTGATTTTCAAAATTCTATAACTGATGTTAGTTAAAATCCTATACTTAATATCTATATTATTATTATTATCGTTATATGATAATACGTAAACTAGAGTTGGGAGAGAGAGAAGAAGAAGAAGAAGAACGAGAAAAAATTTGAGAAAACTAGAGAGAGAGTGAGTGATTCTAACGAGTTTTGAGAAAGGAATTGGAGAAAAGAATAGCCATCATCTTCTTAATCAAAGGTAGGAGCTTAATCTTTTCTTTAAAAAAATTTAGTTTTCTTCTTCTTCAAAAAAAAAGTTCTCTGTGAAATTTTTATAAAAGATAAATTGTTGTTATATATATAGTTTTGTATAATTATTGATTATAAGGTTATTTCATGAGTTTATGCATGATTATAGAGAAAGTAATTCATGTATGTATGTGTTTTGTGAAGAAAATATATTACGTAGTGTTTATATGAAAAAAATATATGAAGTATGGCTTAATTTAAAATAGAAATTAAGGTTTAATTAGTTGTTAGATTGATAAATTGATTATGGAAATTGATAGAGTATGTATAATCATAACTATGATGTTTTGAAATTTACATTTTGATTGAAAAACAAAATCACAGTGTTGATTTTCATTAAAAATATCAAAAATGGAGTTTTTGCCAAAAACATTGAAATTGGGTGTTGTATATTTGATGTTTAATGTTATTTTATGAGTAGAAACATGTTAGAAGTCTTCACAATATGTTTATATGAAGTTTATATATAAATTACATGATAATCGATCTATTAGATTTGAGCTTTTAGGCCGATTTGGCTTTTGTTCATCTTGTTTGTCGAGTTTGGTGGCGGATTCTACAGATTCAGCTTGCATATGACCGATGATCTAGTAAATCTCATGTGCATATGCATTACGGCGTATCCTAATGACAATGGACTGTGCCTATGACTGCATGGCCTTGACTTCGATCTGCATTGTGTGAACCATGCATGTAAAGCGTGGCGCCATACTTATGAGAGTTAGCGATGAATGTTACTGACAGGTTTTGTTTAAGTATACAAATTTTGAAAATAAATGTTATGTGTTAATAATATGAATGTTAAATGATGATTTGAGTAGTATTAAACTATGAATGAGTATGTTATCAAGAGTTAATTAGTATTAACGTAGTTTGATTATGTGAATTGGTAATTTAACCTACATGATGTATATATTTTGTTTATATAGATATAAACTGTTGGTAATGACTAATTATGTCATGATGACATATGTATAGGGTATTGATTCAAGTTGTAAGGATTAGCTTGTGCTAAAGGCAAGTTTTCTAACTCTATTCTTATAATTGAACAAGTTCTCTAACTCAAAACTTCATTGTACAAGTTCAATTTCATTTGGTACATTATTGTTTTCAATTACAATTGTTGTAAGTTGCTACTTCTACACTTTCCTGGAGCTAGATTGCCTATTATTGAGTAAGTCATTGTATCTAGTTACTCGTGACGATGCAAGTTTTCTAATCCTTTATCTTATTGAACTAATTATTGTTTTCAATTCGATTACCTTATAATGATGCAAGCTGTCTAAACTTTGGTTTGATGTTGAACAAGTTATTCTTGTATTTCACTTGTTGTTTAGCATGCATAACTAAATTGCTATGCATGTTTAGTATTAAATTCTAATTAACCTTGGCTTAGTATTGTTCACGCAAGGTATGCTATAGTTATTCAAATTGTATGCTATTAGATTATTCCTAATGCATGACTTTAGTTTACTATGATTGATTCAATCACCATTATTCTATAGTATAGTGTTATTGGTTTTATTCAACTACTCCTTAGTTGATGTTCATTTAAATTCAAATTTTCTTGAAAGCTTATCCAAACCAAACTTCCTTTAGTGCGGACTTGTACTCTAAATCTTGAGATGAACAACTCTTTTAATAGAGGTTTACGCTTAGCGTTGAAATGGTTGTGCACAATACATTGTCTGCGAAGGTTGATCCCCCTAAGTACGTGGAGTCCTTATAGTCTTATGACTGTTAAAGTTAAAGTTGAAAGATTACTTATAACTGTGGACATGATTCGTGGTCATTAGACCCTCAGTGAATGTTATAATTTTTAGAAAGTTAATAGAATATATTGTTCAGTTCTATTGAGCCTAATATTGGCAATTGATGTAAAAGTTTAAAGATTTATTTATTGTTATTTCAAGTGGGCCTTGTTTGCTCACTCTTGCCTGTAAAATTTCTTACAGCTAAAGTTGAAACTGGTGACGTACCTAGCACCAGTAAAGGAAAAGGAAAGATGAACAAATATTGAAGACTTGTAATAGATTTGATAGTTTTATTATTAGACTTTGGTTTAAAGATTGTAATGAAGTTTATTTAATTTCCGCATTTGAATGATTGTTGTTAAAGGTTAGATAACCTGGGAGATTTTTATTTGAGTTTAATCCTGTATGGGCAGGTTTTTATTATTCAATTTTATTATAATTGGGTAGTTATAAATGAATGTTTTGATTAAGTGAGCACCAAATCTTGAGGAAATGAAGTACCGGATTTGGGGGTGTCACTGAGTTAGTATCAAAGCTTTAGGTTATGAACCTTAGGTGGGGGAAAAGCCTTAGGAAGTAACCTTTGAAAAGATAGTGGAGATAACTCTTATCGAGTTTTAAGAAAGAAGTAATAAAACACTTATGTGCTTATGTGATTTATAGTTTATGTATTCGTGAGTGTCGAATAGTAATGATTAATAATTAAAACTTTAAAACTTTGTTGTCGGGATGACTAATGTCGGAGAATCCGGTCGGGCTAGGGAGGAGGGACCTCAAATGCCTATAGAGGAGGAGCCTCGCGACATTGGTGGTTTGGGAACAAACTCGCCATGGGAGTCGACCAGTTAGTCGCGATAGTTGAAGATGAGGATGATGATGTGGAATAGATGAGGAGGATCCCATTGAGTTACCACGGGAGGATGAGGATGATGAGGGCGAGGAGGAAAGGATTCCACTTAACTTCGATAGTAGGTAGTATATATCGATGAGGTGCATGGCCATAGTAACGTGGAACTTGAGGAGGATCTGATTGAGGAGTTGCGAGGAGATAGTAGTTGAACAACAACACGATGATGACAAAAAAGATGGCGAGATCGAGGATCGTGAGAGCAGTGACAAACGCCGAGGAGAAACTAATCTGATGAAGGAGAGAAAGAACAATTGATCGAGATGGTCTTTGAACTGAAGAACAAGTTGAGAGAAGAAGGCTGCTAAGAGGCAAAAAGTGAAGATGCATCTGAGGAAGCTTATCAAGCGAACTAGAAGAAGAAGATATAAGGAACTCGCGGCGAAAAGGATGAAGATGGAAGAGATGGATAAAGTATTTGACACCATGATTAATCGAGCTCAAGATCGGGTCATGGGATATCCGATTCGATTCGAGACTTTGCCATCATATGTATTAGATTGCGAGACAATGTTTGAGTCGTGGAGGAAGAGCGTGATAGGGCTAAGAAGTATCTTAATAGAACATCGTAGTTGTTTGCACGATGAGTAAAAGGTTAAATAAATTGTAAATCCCAAGTGTTATACAACCTATGGGATATGACTATGATGTTGTCCTGAAACTTTTGTAGTTAGAGGAAAGTAATGTAGATAGCAGTGATGCTATTGTTTTATGTTTTTCAAAAAGGTTTTGAATAAATAAAAGTTGTTACTTTATTCAAAGTGTTATGTGTTATGTGGTTATTTCTTTTATGGAGGCAAGTTAATTAGAAAATACTTAAAAAGAAGTGAGTAATAGTCTAATAGATGTTTTGTTTTAACGAAGAAAATGCCTCCCAGAGACGTGAACCACCAAACGCGGAGAAATAATGAGAGAACTACCAATAATGACAATGTTGGCGGTAACCCGTTCAACAACTAGTGACACTCTTGATCGGGGGCGTTGTTGAGAATCAACCACAAAACCATGGTACAACGTTTAAGGATTTCAAAGGCGGTTGGACCACACGAATTCGTGGGTCTATGAATCCGATTGAAGCCACGAGACTGGATTATGGAGATAGAAAAAGTATTTGATGTCGCTAGGGTAGGGATGATCGGAAGAGGCGCTTTCATAACGTTCATGTTGAAAGCGAAGCTAGTTATTGGTGGCGAGGCCGATAAAACTTCGGGAAGGGCGGGAGTGATGACACAGGATAGGTTCGAGGAGTTGTTCTTGAGACCTATTTTCGGAGAGTTTGAAGATTAAGCTAGAAGTGCGCGTTTTTGGAACTAAAGCAAGGAACGATGGCGGTATGTCGAAGTATGCCATGAAATTCAATGAATTGGCGAGGTTTGCGCCATATCAAGTCGGCATGATATAAGCGTAAAGCGAAGAGATTTGAAACAGGACTGAAGCCACAGGCATATGCGATGGGGTCTCCTGTTCGATTGAAGACATTTTGCTGGTGATGGAGAAAGCGATTACTTTACTTGAAGGTGGAGGCGAAGCGATGTGACAAAGTTCAATCGAGAACAAAAGAAGAAGAAGAATGAGAATGAGACTAAGAATGGAGGTGGTAGCGGAAACAACAACAACAACAACAACAACAACAACAACAACTTGAAGAGGAAGTGGAATGGGAGCATGGGTCTTTGGAAACCATCGGGGTAACAACAAAACAAAAAGTTTGAAGCATATGCGACATGTGGGAAATTTCATAAGGGTGCGTGCTTGATGGGGAAGCGAGTATGCTTGATTTGTGGGGGAGGGTCACATCGCCCCAAATTACACTCAACCGAAGAAGAATGTATGCTTCACGTGCGGATCAAGGATCACTTTGCTCGTGAATGCCCTAAGAAAGAGGAAGGAGTGAATGACGAAGCGATGGAGGTAACAATGGAGGTACATGGGCCATTGCGGGACTGCGACATCAAACAAACCCCGGCCGGAACCTTGACATGGTATGCGAGATCTTTGTGCAATCAAAAGATGTAGTGTCGGGTATTATCCCAATCAATGATATAAATGCTTATGTATTATTTGATTGGGGTGCTACTTGTTCGTTTATATCGATGAATTTGCTAAGAGGTTAAATTGCCTGAGAAGAAGCTGAATTTTCCTTTGAACATAGAAATTGCGAATAAGGAAGTAATCCTTGTTAGATTCAGTATACAAGAAGCTGTAGGGTGAACATTAAGGAGAATATCTTGTTGGTAGATTTGATTAGATTAGACTCGAGAAATTTGATGTAATTTTGGGGATGGATTGGTACATTCAAATATGGAGCGATGTCGATTGTCACAAGAAGTGTGTAAACCTTATGACTCGTCAAAGGTAGTATTTTATGGTAGCAAAGTCGCTGAGACAAATGAAATGTCGCGACTATACGAGCCAAGAAATTGTTGAGTCGAGGTTGTGTGGGCTATTTAGCTTACATAGTCGATACTTAGAAGAAGGGTGTGAAACTAGAAGAAATACCGGTAGTGAGAGAATTCAAAAGCGTGTTTCAGAAGATTTGCGGGACTTACTTTGACGGAGAAATTGAGTTCGTGATCGACTTAGCTTGAGAGGAGCACACACAAATATCGAAGGCCCCGTATAGAATGGCTCGGTAGAAATGAAGGAGGCGATGAATACGATTGCAAGAGTTCTTTGGACAAGAAATATATTCAACAAGTGTATCGTACGTGGGGAGTGCCAGATTTTATTCGTTAAGAAGAAGGATGGATCAATGCGTCTTTGCATTGATTATAGAGAGTTAAACAAAGTCACTATTAAGAATAGGTATCCGTTGCCTAGAATAGATGACTTATTTGATCAGCTGAAGGGTGCTAAATATTTTTCAAAAATAGATTTGAGAAGTGGGTATCACCAATTAAAGGTAAGAAAGGAGGATATACCTAAAAGCGACATTGAAAACTCGATGCGGACATTACGAGTTTACGGTGATGTCTTTTGGTTTAACAAATGCCCTACTTTGCATTCATGGATTTGATGAGCGAGGTGTTTAAACCATTCTTAGACAAGTTTGTGGTGGTATTTATCGATGACATTCTAGTGTATTCCAAAACTCAAGAAGAACACGTGGAACATTTCGTTTGACATTGGAAACACTAAGGAAGGAAAAGTTGTACATAAAATTCTCTAAGTGTGAATTTTGGCTCGATCGTGTACAATTTTTGGGTCATGTGATTGACAAAGATGGGATTCGGTGGATCCATCAAAAGTGGAAGGTTGTAATCAATTAGGAACAACCAAGAACACCATCGAGAGTGAGGAGTTTCTTGGAATTTATTTGGTTATTATAGAAGATTCATCAAGATTTTTCTAAGATAGCCACTCATTAACAAATTTTGTGAGGAAAGCTGTAAAATTCGTTTGGGCGGAGAAATGTGAAGAGAGTTTCAAGATTTGAAGAAAAAGTTAAGTATGGCTTTTTGTGTTGACATTACCGGATAATCTGAGGAAATTTTGTGGTGTATAGTGATGCCTCACACAAAGGGTTGGGTTGTGTTCTTATGTAGAAGCGGACAAAGTTATTGCCTATGCATCAAGACAACTGAAGGATTATGAGAAAGGGTATCAGACTCATGATTTGGAATTAGGCTGCGATTGTATTTGCTCACGAAGATATGGAACACTATCTTTATGGAGAGAAATGTGAGATCTACATGAGACCACAAAAAGTCTAAAGTATATTTTCACTCGGAAAGATTTGAACATGCGTCGAAAGAAGGTGGATGGAATTGATAAAAGATTATGATTGTGAGATCTTTTATCATCGAAAAAAAAGCGAATGTGGTGGCGGATGCTTTAAGCGAGAAAGGGTCGGGAGAAGTTGATCTTGATAACAACTCGGGAGGAGCTCATTTCGCAATGACAAAAGCTGGAGTTGGAAATCAAATTTCAAAAGAATCGACGAACAACTATTCGGATAGAAGTGGTCCAACTTTAGTGGACAAAGTGAAGAATGCTCAACTACTGAGATGAAGAGTGTGGGAAAATCAAAGAGAATTTGGTTGAAGGCGGTGATGTAAAATACAAGGTCGATCTAGAAGGATTACTACGGTTCGAGGAAGAATTTGGGTTCAGTGATTGCTAGGCGAAAGAAGAAAATTTAAAAGAAGCTCATAGCTCAAAATATTGATTCATCCAGGAAGCACGAAAATGTATCAAGATTTTTGTGAGCCGACATTTTGGGTGGCCAAATATGAAAAGGGATGTTGCTAAATGCGTAGAAAAATGCTTAATATGTCAGAGAGTAAAAGCCGAACATCAAAGACCCAGCGGATTACTCCAACCGTTGGAAATACCGGAATGGAAGTGGGAACACATCACGATGGATTTTGTGGTGGGTCTTCCAACTACTCAGAGAGGATGTGATGCAATTTGGGTGATAGTGGACAGACTGACGAAGCCAGCACACTTTTTACCAATAAAGATTAGATTCAATCTTGATCAGTTGGCAAGATTGTACATTAAGGAGATCCTTTCGAGGCACAGAGTGCCAGTATCAATTGTGTCCGATAGAGATTCGCGATTCACGTCAAATTTCTGGAAGAGACTACAAGAATGCATGGGGACACAGTTACGAATGAGTACGGCTTATCATCCACAAACAGATGGCTAAAGCGAATGAATAATTCAAACATTGGAAGATATCTTTGAGAGCATGTGTCATGGACTTTAAAGGAATTTGGGAAGAACAATTCTGGTTGGTGGAATTTGCTTACAACAATAGTTATCACGTGAGCATCGGCATGCCACCTTACGAGGCATTGTATGGCGAAAGAAAGTGCGAAACTCCACTTGTCTTTGGGATGAAGTCGGTGAGCGCCAACTATTAGGACCGAGCTGGTACAACAAAGCTGTTGGCGTTGTTAAACTCATCGGGGACAAGATTAGTAGTGACCCAAGACCCAAGACAGAAAAAAAGTATCTTTGATCAACATAGACAAGATCGTGCATTCGGCGTAGGAACTTTTGTATTCTAAAAGTTTCTCCTTGGAAGGGAAAATTCATTTTCGGTAAAAAGGAAAGCTAAGCCCGAGGTTTATTGGACCCTTTGAAGTCTTTGCGAAGAGTGGGAGAAGTGGCTTACGAGGTAGCTCTACCTCGAGTTGGAAAACATTCATAATATTTTTCATATTTGATTATTTACGACCATATAAACCCGACTACAAACATGTGATTGAGTATGAACCGTTGCGATTCGAGAAAGATTTGTCTTATGAAGAGGTTCTATCCGGATAGTCGACGAGGAAAGAACAAGTGCTCGGGAATAAAGTGATACCTTACGTGAAGGTGATATGGAGGAACCACAATATTTGAAGAAGCTACGTGGGAACTCGAAGAAAATGTTGAAAGAGTACCTGAGTTATTTGTTTAATCGTGTGTCTTGATTAGGGACAAAATCTTTGTAAGTAGGGAAGAATGTAACGAATGATTTGTTTGAGTTGTGATTACGAGGACAGAATCCTTATGAGGAGGAATGATGTAACATTCCGAATTTTAAAGTGTAATATTAAATATTTATTGATTTATATAAGTATTTAATGGATATATTTATTATTGAATAAATAATTGTTCAATTTGAGTTGATGTGATTTAGTTAATTATTTGTTGAATAAATAATTAAATATTAAATATTAAATATTTATTTGCAATATTAAATATTTATTGAATTATATAAGTATTTAATGGCAATTTGAGTTGATGTGGTTTAGTTAATTATTTGTTGAATAAATAATTAAGGAGCTAAGAAAATTAATTGTTATGAGATTATATAATAATTTATTTTAATAAGTAAGCTAGAGAGCTTATAATGATTTAAATGAATTATAATATTTTAAATGGGAAATTGTAATTTAAAATATTAGTTGGTTGAATAAAATTATAATTATAAAGAAATTATAGTTTTGTGATAATGATTTATGTGTTAAAGTAATTTAATAGATTAATATTTTAATTGATTATTTAATTAAATAGAAGTGTGACAAATAACCTTGCTATAAAGGAGTTACTAAAAATAAATTAAAAGAGTTTAATTTAGTTTTGTCAAACATGTCTTATTACATATTAAGTCTTTAATCTAATGATGTTTTAGCAAACAAGGTATAATGATTAATCCATTTGTTTTAATTAAGTTTACCAAACAAGGTGTAAGGGTTAATGAGTTATTTTATTAAGCTTTAGCCAAACAAGCCTTATGGCTTTTGATTTTCAAAATTTTATAAGCGATGTCGGTTAAAATCCTATACTTAATATCTATATTATTATTATTATACGTTATATGATAATCGTAAACTAGAGTTGGGAGGAGAGAAGAAGAAGAAGAAGAAGAACAGAAGAGAAAAAATTTGAGAAAACTCTAGAGAGAAAGTGAGTGATTCTAACGAGGTTTTTGAGAAAGGAATTGAGAAAAGAATAGCCATCATCTTCTTAATCAAAGGTAGGAGCTTAATCTTTTCTTTAAAAAATTTAGTTTTCTTCTTCTTCAAAAAGTTCTCTGTGAAATTTTTTATAAAAGATAAATTGTTGTTATGTATATAGTTTTGTATGATTATTGATTATAAGGTTATTTCATGAGTTTATGCATGATTATAGAGAAATTAATTCATGTATGTATGTGTTTTGTGAAGAAAAATATATTCTGAGTGTTTATATATAAAAAAATATATGAGTATGACTTAATTTAAAATAGAAATTAAGGTTTAATTAGTTGTTAGATTGATAAATTGATTATGGAAATTGATAGAGTATGTATAATCATAACTATGATGTTTTGAAATTTACATTTTGATTGAAAAACAAAATCACAGTGTTGATTTTCATTAAAAATATCAAAAATGGAGTTTTGCCAAAAACATTGAAATTGGGTGTTGTATATTTGATGTTTATGTTATTTTATGAGTAGAAACATGTTAGAAGTCTTCACAATATGTTTATATGAAGTTTATATATAAATTACATGATAATCATTCTATTAGATTCGATCTTTTAGGCCAATTTGGCTTTTGTTCATCTTGTTGCCAAGCTTGGTCACGGATTCTGAGACTTCTGGCGGCAGTCTTGCTGACCAGATGATACAAATCTCGCGGCCATGACCTGGCGCCATTGTATTTGTAACTAACAACTAATGGCACTGTGACCTAGCATGATACCAACTCATATGGCATGGTATGAACCATGATGTAAGCTGTGGTATGCATGTGTGTGAGTTAGCGAAGGTTACAAAGTTTTGTTTAAGTATACAAAACTTGAAAATAAATGTTATGTGTTAATAATATGAATGTTAAATGATGATTTCAGTAGTATTAAACTATGAATGAGTATGTTATCAAGAGTTAATTAGTATTAACGTAGTTTGATTATGTGAATTGGTAATTTAACCTACATGATGTATATATTTTGTTTATATAGATATAAACTGTTGGTAATGACTAATTATGTCATGATTACATATGTATAGGGTATTGATTCAAGTTGTAAGGTTTAGCTTCTGCTAAAGGCAAGTTTTCTAACTCTATTCTTATAATTGAGCAAGTTCTCTAACTAAAAACTTCATTGTGCGAGTTCAATTTCATTTGGTACATTATTGTTTTCAAATTCAATTACAATTGTTGTAAGTTGCTACTTCTACACTTTCATAGAGCCAGATTGCCTATTATTGAGTAAGTCATTGTATCTAGTTACTCATGACGATGCAAGTTTTCTAATCCTTTATCTTATTGAACTAATTATTGTTTTTAATTCGATTACCTTATAATGATGCAAGCTGTCTAAACTTTGGTTTGATGTTGAACAAGTTATTCTTGTATTTCACTTGTTGTTTAGCATGCATAACTAAATTGTTATGCATGTTTAGTATTAAATTCTAATTAACCTTGGCTTAGTATTGTTCACGCAAGGTATGCTATAGTTATTCAAATTGTATTCTATTAGATTATTCCTAATGCATGACTTTAGTTTACTATGATTGATTCAATCACCATTATTCTATAGTATAGTGTTATTGGTTTTATTCAACTACTCCTGAGTTGATGTTCATTAAATTCCAAATTTCCTTGAAAGCTTATCCAAACCAAACTTCCTTTGGTGCGGACTTGTACTCTAAATACTGAGATGAACAACTCTTTTAATAGAGGTTTACGCTTAGCGTTGAAATGGTTGTGCACAATACATTGTACGAAGGGTTGATCCCCCTAAGTACGTGGAGTCCTTATAGTCTTTTGACTATTAAAGTTAAAGTTGAAAGATTACTTATAACTGTGGACATGATTCGTGGTCATTAGACCCTCAGTGAATGTTATAATTTTCAGAAAGTTAATAGAATATAT
The DNA here is from genome assembly GCA_020205615.1 of Panax quinquefolius. Taxonomy (NCBI): domain Eukaryota; kingdom Viridiplantae; phylum Streptophyta; class Magnoliopsida; order Apiales; family Araliaceae; genus Panax; species Panax quinquefolius. The sequence continues at coordinate 84,633,736 of CM035172.1, read as the reverse complement.
TGTTTAGTTCTATTGAGCCTAATATTGGCAATTGATGTAAAAGTTTAAAGATTTATTTATTGTTATTTCAAGTGGGCCTTGTTTGCTCACTCTTGCCTGTAAAATTTCTTACTGACTAAAGTTGAAGCCGGTGGCGTACCTAGCACCGATAAAGGAAAAGGAAAGATGAACAAATCTTGAAGACTTGTAATAGATTTGATAGTTTTTATTATTAGACTTTGGTTTAAAGATTGTAATGAAGTTTATTTAATTTCGCATTTGAATGATTGTTGTTAAAGGTTAGATAACTTTGGGAGATTTTTATTTGAGTTTAATCTGTATGTGGGTAGGTTTTTATTATTGATTTTATTATAATTGGGTAGTTATAAATGAATGTTTTGATTAAGTGAGCACCAAATCTTGAGGAAATGAAGTACCGAGATTTGGGCGTGTGAAATTCATTCGTTTAAATTAGATTGAGTTGGTTACGAGTTATTACTTGGTGATTTTTATTAAACAATTCCTTGTGGGAACAATACTCTACTTTCACATTATTACTTGTTGACCACGTATACTTGTGTGTTGTGCGTAACTAGATTTTACCCAACATCAACATGTATTTAGTGTGTCAATAAAAAAAGAAACTTCTACAACTCGAAAGCACCTTTGAAAGCTCCTTAAGCAGAACTAGAACTCCCAACTAAAACGTCGATCGTGTGGCTTGGGTTTGGGGTAAAAGTTGTCGACGACATTCCAGCAGATCAACCGACTTGACTACTCCGGGTATAGATCGACCCACTGGGTAAAAAAAATTAAACGACGTCGCTTGGAACTGGACTAGCCCTAGTCTAACTAATCGACGTTGCAAAAGTAAAGAACGAAGATCAAAGTGGAACAAGAAGAGAAAAAGAGTCGACTGTGAGAGCGTAGAGAGAAAGACCGAGAGAAGAAAAGTACCATCCAATGAAATGCTGCGACTTAAATCGTCCCTTCCGGTGAGTCATGGCGACTCGATCGACACTAGCGGTATTTCCTTCTTTTTTTTCTTTCTTTTTCTATTTTGCTACTGTTTTGTTACACTGCTCCTTTTTCATTTTTTTAGTGTCGACCGCTATAAATGACTTCGACTGTACTTGTTTAGCTTTTTTTTAAGTTTCGCTTATCATTCATTTCTATTGACTGCAATATATATTATATAAACTTATCTGATTGTTATATATAAACTTATGAGTTTATATTTATAAATAATTATATGTACTTATATTTAATGTTTGGCATTTTTTTAAGTTTTCTTTATCATTCATTTCTATTGACTCTAATATATATTATATAAACTTATCTGATTGTTATATATAAACTTATGAGTTTATATATATATAAATCAGTCTGGATCTTAAGCTCACCCCTTATCTAGCTCACATTGCTCACCCCCTTTAGCGATGGACCGGGCGACGATTGATTAAAATCACTACTATATGTAGAAAAGTGGTCTAAGTTTTTAGCGACGGACAACATATAGCAACGGACCGAACATATAGCGACAAACCGAATCGTCGCCCGGTCCATCGCTAAAGGGGGTGAGCAAGGTGAGCTAGAAAATGAGTGAGCTTAAGATCCGTACCGATATATAAATATAATTATATTTATATAGAATTATATGTATGTATGTTTACTGTTTGACTTTTTTTGTTTCCCTTATCATTAATGTCTATTAAGCGCTTTATATATATATATATATATATATATATATATATATATATATATATATATATATATATATGGGAAAATGGGTATGCACAACTGTAAAAACCCAAAACCCTAATAAGAATTTGATATGTAAATTCAGATATATTAATAAAATTTCTCCGTTCTGAAAGTGTTGTGTTAATATATACTCTTTTTAACAAATTAGGTCATAAATTTTTGTCTGAAAATTGACGTGCTTGACACCTCGTGCTTAAAAAGTTTCTTCCAAAAATAACTTTTCCGGTATATTTGTTTTAACAAGCTGCTTTGTCGTGCTTACACTGACAAAACGCTTTGTCGTGCTTGTTAGGAATAGTGGAAAATCTAGGTTAGGAACCCTAGATTACAAACCTTAACCCTAATTTGTAAACTCTAACCCTAATTAGCTAGACTAAACCCTAATTTGGTTATCCTAATGCCTAATCATGATTACTAAACTTAAATTAGGTACTAATAAACATCATTAAACTACCCTAACCATTAAAAACAAAACCCTAATCAAGATTAGTGAAGATTATGCCATAATTAAGCTACTAATCTAACTTAACTAGCTTACAAGTAGGTTAGGAGTCACGAATACAAGTTCCTAGGCTGCACATGACATGCTTGTAACTCCAAAGCACCAGAAGAGTCATATGATTAGATATTTATGGAGGCAAGAAGGTGAAAATGACACAAAAACCCCAACCTAGAAATTCTATAAATAGTAGCCCAATTTTGTAAGCCTAAACACTCATATATCATACCTCTATAGGCCTTGGTGATAGCAACAACAAATTCAGTAACCAGAAATCCAAAATTAAGCAAGAAAGGTGCAAACCCTAATTTATATCTAGATCTTTTATGTTATGTTCAAATTATTGTTTAGATGTTTAGAATTATGTAATAGTATGTTAGAAAGTATGTTAGTGTCGACGTCAGGATTTTTAGTTGTCCCTTTTCGTTACTTGTTATTTGGTGTTCTCATGTTAGGTGAGATTTGTTTGAAAAAACAAGTGAAAAAGGTCCAAACATGTATAATCTTGTCGATGATGGATTTGTTAAGAGTTGCCGATTGGTTTTTTTTAAATGGTTGTACCAACACAACAATAGAAAAGGTTTGCACATTGACCCGATGATGTGACATCGCTAACTGGTCGGTGAAAAAGAGATTCATTAGGTCAGGGGACTTGATTATGCGGAGGGAAGGTGTTAGTGCTAGGTTTTGTAATATTCATGAATGCAATCAAATTGCAAAAAATAAGCGAAAACGTGGAAAATCAGAGTTTAAAAATTTTACAAACCATATACCCGGATATCCCTTTATGCACAATTATTAATTAAACAAAAAAATTGAAGAACAAGAATCATACCCTTGAAGATCCGAGCTTCCTCAGGTACAAGTTCAACTCCAATTCTTTTCGCGTTCAACTTGAATCCACCAGGTTTGGTTCCTTCCTTTGATCAACGTTAGCCACCCAAGTGTTTGGCCTCTAGAGGTGATCCACCAAGGAAGAAGAAGGATTCAAGAAGATGGGTGGTTGGCTAAACCCTAGTTTTTCTATCTCTATAGAAAAGGAGCGTACTCTCCAACCATTGGAATTATAACGTAGTCTTGATATCTGATATAAGACTCCTCCTATAAAGATATCAAGTAACCCTATTAAAAAAAATAAGGTATTATTTAATTAAACCCTTTTAATTAAAGGGGCTCCCTAATCTTATTAGGGATAATTAATTAAACTCCTTTAACTAATTTTTCTTCCTAATCCAATTAGGAATAAATGAGAGTACTTATATTAAATTAATTCTTAAACTCTTTTAGAAATTAAAATAATAATAATAATTGTAATAATATTAATAAGACTCCTCTTATTAATTTATATTTAATATTTCTAAAATATTAAATAATAAATATTAAGCTATTTAATTTATTCTATCACCATAGATTAAATTAAATATTCATAACATATTATTACGATTATGCCATTAACTTCTTAAATAATTATTCTTCCTTTTATGGTGTGACCCTTTAGGTACTCCATATTAAACCAGGTTGTGAATAAATAAATTAGAACAATTCTAATCTTATTTAAATAAATAAATTAAACAATTAATTTATTTAAATAAATAATATTTATTCTATAATAGGATAAGCCTCCTAGCGATCAACGACTTTCCGGATAATATAGATTTCAACATTAATCATAAAAGAACCTTTGAGTAAATAGTTACCGCACAATTCAATCCTTCCACCATACAATGTCCCAATTAAATATAAGACATGGAATTCTCGTCAAGTCTTATTTTATTTAATTATATGTATTTCGACTCTTAAATGCACAACTACAAATAATGCAAATTAGAAACTCCTTTCTAATTTCATTACGCCTCGCCAAGGACTCTTTGGGTTGTCATTTATCGAATCACATAGGACATTTCTCTTCTTTTAATAGAAGTGGTAGATTCTTTATTGATCATACATTATCTCCATGTACAACTTATTATACCCAAACATACCCTTTGATATACCCTAAGGGTCTTAAGGAATAACTCAAAGTATAACTCATCATACACAAGATACTATGATGATCTAAAGTCCAAGGATTACTTGTACTACTATCACTACAGGAATTCCTATTGACAGGCAAGTAAAACTCCATTAGGTATTCCTTAGCGAGCCACGTTCAGTGAACTTATTCTCCAATAAGCACCTACATACTTGCTTTAGTGTCTCCACAAAAATGATCATGAGATCAATCATCCTCATCCAATGAGCAAGCAACGTATGTACCAATCTATCCGGATTCATTAATCCCAATTTAGTAATCCAACGATTGGGAACTATTTTAGTTTTAAGCTTTCTAAGAATTTAGATCTCATTAGAATGATCATCATCATTATTCTAAAAGCATTGCTTAAAACTATGGGTTTATCACATATTATAAAACAGCATCATGTAGATAATTAAAAGCCTTTAATAAATTAATACTCTTTATTTAATAAATGAATAAGATTGTTACAAAGTATATGCTTTATTATCAAACATGATTGGCTTGTGTGCATACTACTTTCAATCTCCCACTTGCACTAAAGTCAATCGTCATGGTATCTCATACACTTCTTCTCTAAGTGACGATTATCCTGCTGTTGGATAAGCTTTAGTTAATGGATATGTAATGTTGTTTTTGAGAGTTCACTATCTCTATAGTGATTTCCCATCTTTCAATGATTCCTATAATCAAATGAAAGTGCTACAACACATGTTTAGATCCAAGATGAGACTTAGGAACTATTCCTAGTTCTGTAATGAACTTATCATCCAAACAATCAACTTGTAGCTTCATTTACAGCTATATACTTTGTCTTTATCATTAAACCAACAACCTTTTGCTATTTGGAACCTTTCAAATTCACTACACTTTATTCAAGGTAACACTTTACCTTAAAGTGGATTTTTCATCATCTTAGTGCGTCTCGAAAAACTTGAGTCTGTAAAGCCCTCTAGTTTTAATTCAGACCCACCATGTATGCTCACATCCTTAGTGCCGGTTAAGAACTTTAAGATGTTTTTCACTGTCTTATAGTGATCTTCTCCAGAATATGACCGATCAACATTAGATCTTGTATATTTCATTGCATACATGATAGTCACTCATGCAATCTCTCTTTTCAGGAGTCTGTGGGGACTATAAAGAGAGATACACTCCATAGCTCATCAACATGAGACATCTCTTGGAGTTTGCCATGCTAAACCGACTTTAGCATCAAATGAATATCGTTCCTTGGGTTAAGTTGAGCATCCTTTTAAATCTATCTATATAGATTTGCATCCCCAATTACGATACTCTTCCCAAATCATTCATGAAGGAATGTTTAGACAACTTTATCTTTACTGATTATAGCATTGGTATGTCATTCCTTATCCGTAGTATATCATCATATAATACTAGAAATTTCACGACGCTCCCACTGACCCTTTTGTACACACTAGAACTCTTACCTCATCATATGTAACTCTGGATCATCATCTTCTATGTTGTGTACCTCATCATCATCATCCATGATGAATCCATACCTCCTAGGTATCTTCGATACTATTCCGCATTTCTGATTTAGGTTGTGGTATAATAGGTCATCTCTGAGTTCCTCTTATTTGACTTATGGTATTTTGTGGTTCTTGAACTCTTCAAGATCTATTATCCTCCCACTAACCCCTTTAATGATAAACATCTTTATCTTAGAAGGCAGCATGTTTCTCAACAAACACCTTTTGCTAAGTAGGATTATAGAACATATGCCCTAAACTTACTTTAGGATGTCCCACAAATCTGTACTTGTCAAATTTTGTCCCAAGCTTATCCTTTGAAACATTTTCACATAAGTTGGACAACCCTTATCTTAACATACTTAAGATTAGAATCCTCCCTGTCCATAACTTTTATGGAGTCTTGGGGCCGGATTTTTGAGGTTACCCTTTTTCGTAGATATGCAGCCATTTCTAGGACATTATCCCAGAAGGATACTGGAATGTCGATAAAATCATTATGGACCATACCATGTCCAACAAGGTACGATTTTTCCTTTCGGATACATCATCAATTATTATGCGTCGGGAGGCGTCCATTACAAGAAAACCATTTGAGATAATCTAGAAACTTATTGCACAAGTATTTATTCCTTGATCTAATCAAATAATCTTAATACTTTGCCAATTTGTTTCACTTCTGAATTCTTTGAACCTTTCAAATAATTCACAGTTGTATTTCAACAAATACACACATTCAACTCTTTGAATGATCATCTCCTTTTCTTATACTAGTTTGTTCAATTTACAAAATTATTTTTCACGTAAGTCAAGTATACAAAATCAATTAAGTAATATTCCGGTTCTATACAAAACATTATTATTATAAATAGAACAACAATTGTTCTTAATTATAATACCAAAGATTTCATTGTCCAATAATAAAATAGAAATAATGTTTCTAACAAGAATTGGAATACAATAACAACTTATTAACTTAATAGATTTGCCCGTAGGCATTGCTAAACTATAAGTTTCTATGGCTAATGTGGCAACCTTTGCTACATTTCCCGCCCATAGGATTACTTATATTTATTTAGCTTTCTACTTCTTCTTGGTCCCTTCATAAATCTATATTTATGATAACCAAAGTCGATATCCAATATCCAGGTAGAACCTTGACTTAAAGAAAAATTTATTTTAAATCTTGAACAAAAACTGTATTGTAACCAAAACTTCACTAAGCTTCTTTGGTCAGCCTCTGCAAGATGCTTCTCGCAGTTTCTTTTCAGTGTCCAGGCTTATTGCAGTGGAAGCAAACTCCTTTGCTATCCGTATCAGTTTTGTTCTTATTATCCTTTGTTTACGCCTTTCTATTTACCTTCTTTGAATCGTTCTTCTTTTCAGAAGATCCTTTGGCCCCTACCAGTAAGACATGGTCTTTCTTGGTTGGAAAGTGACTCTCAACATTTTTCAACATGTTAAGCAAATCAGCAAAGCTGATATCTAGCTTGTTCATATGAAAAATTCACAACAATTATGAAAGGAGTCCGGGAGTGAGTGCAAGATCAAATCTTGGCTCAACTCTCCATCCATGACAAAACCAGTTGTCCTAATTGATCAATCAAATTGATTATGTTAAGAACTTTTGTCTGCATTTATATAGTGCCATTGACCATTCTAGATCGAAAGAGCTCCTTAGATATGTCGATATCTATCGGCCCCACTTTCCTCACCATCAACTACTTGATGTGCGGGAATATAGTAGGAGCATCCATAGTTTCATCTCGTGGTGAAGCTCGTTACTCATGGATGCAAGCATGATGCATTGAGCCAACTGTGCATCATCTTGCCACTTTTTAAAAGTAGCAATCTCTTCCTCAGAGGCATTGTCTGCAACCATTGCAGGGATAGGCATATTAATGACATAAGATAGCTTTTCAGCTATGAGAACTATTCTCAAATTTCTTAACCAATCCGTTTAATTTGGTCTGGTTAATTTAGCATCTAATAAGCTTCGCAGTGATAGTAATTTTAGACATTGTAAAATTCTGTAAATGAATTTGTAATTAACAACATTTTAGCATACATTCTTTTATTAATTACCAAAATAAATTAGGTCTTGTTTTAAATTGGTATCTCCCACTATTTCTTCAAACTATATTACCCTCAATATATATAGTTCAGCAAAATCTAATTAAAGATCTGCTAGTGAGAATAAGGATCCCATTTCAAATGTATATAGCCTTGTGGTGACACAACAAATTATATATAAATAAATAGGTAGACAACTCTTGTAAATTACATCAACTATGCAACTCCTTGTATTTTTGCCTCTTAGATTATTTTGATCAAGTGGTGGCACATCCAAATCAAAATTATCCAAGTTAAGTCCAACCTAGCACTCCATATATTCAAAAAAGAAAAATATCATCCTTGTGGTGACACAACAAAACAATATTGTTCAATTTTCTTTATAAGCATCAAATATGATAAATTAACATCTTAAATACTTAATACTTGCCTTGTGGTGACACAACAAACTCATATTAAATATTTAATACTCTATTAATTTTATCATGCTAGAAGGCGACGTTCGATATTCCAAATATCTTTGAACGCTTAGGACTTAATATAAATTTTTTTTGAGGGATTTATTATTAAATATCTCATCTTGTTTAGCGCACATGCTCATATATATATAAAATACGCGTCATATTAATTAACATGCGAAGCATGTTTGCATAATATATAATATATATAGTATAAGCATGCATATATAGAATACTATATTCTACCCGGATTGATTATGGACTTTTATTCTAGTTTGGTTCACTAGAGCCATCAAGTGAACCAAAAGGTCAAACCCTAGGGGTGCAAGAAATAATATTTAAATATAACTATTAAATTTAAACCCGGGCTCCATTACAAACGGGTTTTCAAGCGCTCCTTGCTCCTTGATCTCTAATTCTTCAAAAATTAATTCTAACTATTCCTATTACAAAACTATTTAAAATAAATAGAAACCTTGATCGTGATCGAGGGAAGTACATAGGAGGAGATAGAATTTACATTAAGAAAAATTAGAAAAGATGAGTCACGAGACCCCATTTAATAAAACCCATACATTCATGCATCCAACTAAAATAAATCCAATCGCATTGGTCAATAGTCCATAATCAATCCCATTTATTATCATATACATCAAGTATATGCATCAATAAATAACATTCATCTCATGAATAATAAACATTTAATATATATATTGATATCATTTAATGGGCAAATTTAGTTAGTATAAAATCTAATTTTGAATCAAAATAAACTCCTTTGTTTTAATCCAAATTTAAATCAAAATAAAACTATTTTATTTTAATTTATCCAATTTTGAATAAAATAAACTATTTTATTTTAATCAAAATCTTTAATCAAAATAAACTCCTTTATTTTAATTAATTATGAAATCAATTCCATGTAAAAAAAATTTATTAAAGGAAACACGGATTCTCTTTCCTTTTCACAAATAAACTCCTTTATTTTGAATAATATGAAATCTTATTTCATATCTAAATAAACTCATTTATTTAAGGAAAGACTGATTCTTTTTCCTATTCACAAATAAACTCTTTTATTTTGAATAATATGAAATCTTATTTCATATCAAAATAAACTCTTTTATTTAAGGAAATATAGGATCCAATTTCAACTCCAATTAGTTATCATGGAATCCAATTCCAACTCTAATTAGTTAGCATGAAATTCAATTTTAAATTTAAAATAAAACATTTTATTTTAATATTAAGATAAACTTTTATTTTAAAATTAAAATAAACTTTTATTTTAATTATAACATAGTTAAGAATATATATTATATATATAATACGGTTGCTATATATATCTATATATATATATTAAAAACTGTACAGGATCATCCCTTTTTCAAGCAAAGCAAGCATGTTACTTATATATATAATATATAATCATTTAACGGTAATGATTACTAAGAATCCTGTATATATAATATATATGATTATAAAGAATCTCCTGCTCCCTTTAAAATCAAGTAATTCACATGCATCCAATGTACTGAATAACCTTTACGTGATGCGAACTAAGTCACGGAATAAAAAAAAACAAAAAAAAAAGATCGGCATTACCGATTTAAAAAAGAAAAAGCAGTTTGCTTTTTTTTTTTTTTTTAAATAAATTTTATACAATAAATTATGCCCATTTAAATTGTTCTAAACACATATCAACATACATATCAAATCAAACAATTAATAATTCGCATAAAAGTTTGGCTCTGATGCCATTGTTAGGTTTTGTAATATTCATGAACGCAATCAAATTGCAAAAAATAAGCGGAAACGTGAAAAATCAGAGTTTAAAAATTTTACAAACCATATACCCGGATCACCCTTTATGCACAATTATTAATTAAACGAAAAAATTGAAGAACAAGAATCATACCCTTGAAGATCCGAGCTTCCTCAAGTACAAATTCACCTCCAATTCTTTTCGCGTTCAACTTGAATCCACCGGGTTTGGTTCCTTCCTTTGATCAACGTTAGCCACCCAAGTGTTTGGCCTCAGAGGTGATCCACCGAGGAAGAAGAAGGATTCAAGAAGATGGGTGGTTGGCTAAACCCTAGTTTTTCTATCTCTATAGAAAAGGCGTACTCTCTCCAACCATTGGAATTATAACGTAGTCTTGATATCTCGATATAAGACTCCTCCTATAAAGATATCAAGTAACCTATTAAAAAGATAAGGAATTATTTAATTAAACCCTTTTAATTAAAGGGGCTCCCTAATCTTATTAGGGATAATTAATTAAACTCCTTTAACTAATTTTCCTTCCTAACCCAATTAGGAATAAATGAGATTACTTATATTAAATTAATTCCTAAACTCTTTTAGAAATTAAAATAATAATAATAATTGTAATAATATTAATAAGACTCCTCTTATTAATTTATATTTAATATTTCTAAAATATTAAATAATAAATATTAAGCTATTTAATTTATTCTATCACCATAGATTAAATTAAATATTCATAACATATTATTACGATTATGCCATTAACTTCTTAAATAATTATTCTTCCTTTTATGGTGTGACCCTTTAGGTACTCCATATTAAACCAGGTTGTGAATAAATCAATTAGAACAATTTTAATCTTATTTAAATAAATAAATTAAACAATTAATTTATTTAAATAAATAATATTTATTCTACAATAGGGATAAGCCTCCCTAGCGATCAACGACTTTCCAGATAATATAGATTTCAACATTAATCATAAAAGAACCTTTGAGTAAATAGTTACCGTACAATTCAATTCTTCCACCATACAATATCCCAATTAAATATAAGACATGGAATTATTGTCAAGTCTTATTTTATTTAATTATATGTATTTCGACTCTTAAATGCACAACTCCAAATAATGCAAATTAGAAACTCCTTTCTAATTTCATTCTGCCTTGGCCAAGGACTACTGGGTTGTCATTTATCGAATCACATAAGACATTTCTCTTCTTTTAATAGAAGTGGTAGATTCTTTATTGATCATACATTATCTCCATGTACAACTTATTATACATAAGCATACCCTTTGATATACCCTAAGGGTCTTAAGGAATAAGTCAAAGTATAACTCATCATACACAAGATACTATGATGATCTCAAGTCCAAGGATTACTTGTACTACTATCACTACTGAGAATTCCTATTGACGATGCAAGTAAAACTCCATTAGGTATTCCTTAGCGAGCCACGTTCAAATGAACTTATTCTCCAATAAGCACCTACATACTTGCTTTAGTGTCTCCACACAAATGATCATGAGATCAATCATCCTCATCCAATGAAAGTGACAACGTATGTACCAATCTATCCGGATTCACTAATCCCAATTTAGTAATCCAACGATTGGGAACTATTTTAGTTTTAAGCTTTCTAAGAATTTAGATCTCATTAGAATGATCATCATCATTATTCTAAAAGCATTGCTTAAAACTATGGGTTTATCACATATTATAAAACAGCATCATGTAGATAATTAAAAGCCTTTAATAAATTAATACTCTTTATTTAATAAATGAATAAGATTGTTACAATGTATATGCTTTATCATCAAACATGATTGGCTTGTGTGCATACTACTTTCAGTTAGGCACCCCCCGACACCCGTGTTACCACGGTGACCGCCACTTTTCAAGAAACTGTTATATGAATCTCTGTGTGTGTGGGGGTTAATGTGTTGTTATTTGGAAGTAGTACGAGGCCTCATTCGCACCTATATACACAGGGTTTGAATTTATGTAAAAATTCAATTTTAAGCAAGATATAGCAGTGATGTTTTATAAAAGAGGTTTTTCAAACCCTTGTGCTCAATAGTAATTGAGACATTTTACACTCCCATTTTATTAAGTGTTCGGCTTGATTACTTTTATTTTCGAGATGCGAAGCATCTATAAGATAATAATGTACAAAATGATGCCGAACTCCTCGTGGGTATGAAAACCATCTGAGGAAATTCAGACACCGTAAATGAATTTACAAGCTGCTTATAGCTGAAAATGTCCATCACGGGAACCGAATTTAGATCCAATAGACTGAATCTGTGATCACATGATTCCTAGGCTCACATGATGCTGCAATTTGTATGAAAGCAGTAAGCAGATATATATATATAAAAGATGTAAATATATATACACATACACGATCAGCCACCATGAAGCACCTCCATGGGGGAACAGAAAATTTAAATAAAGTTATAAAAGCCATCAACTGCCACGGAGGAAACTCCAGGCAGGAAGAAACATAAGAAAAGCTGTAAAAGCGATCAACTGCCACGAAGTAAATTCCAGGCGGGAGGCTCATCGAATAGAGTTCGAAAACAGTATATATATATATATATATATATATATATATATAGAATGGATCAGGCCCGGGAGTCCAGACCTGATAAAAAATAGACCAATTTTTTTTTGTTTTTATTAAAACAACTAAAAAAAAATATTTAATATTTTATGGAACTGAAATTTTTTCATAATATAATGTTTTGGGTGTGATTTAAATACCTATACCAAAAATGGTGGTACGATGCATGCATTTGTACATACATGTTTTGTTATACGTACCCAAATCACACCCAAAAAACTGTATTATGAAAAAATTTCAATTCCATAATTATTTATTTATTTTTTTAGTTGTTTAAAAAAAAAAGCAAAAAAAAAAGAAAAAAAAAAGTCCGGACATTAGATTCGTTCGGACGTCCGGACTGGATCTTGTCCCTATATATATACAAAAGCAAATAAACGCTCTAGACCGAAGTCTAGGCTCAATCGAGGCATAACTCGATAATGTTAGTCCATATATATATATATATATATATACATTAACTGAAATAATACTACAGACCGAAGTCTGGGCAAACACATGCAACACGACTCTCAACGTGAAGAAGGGTGTGTGCAAAGATGAAGAGAAATGCTTTAAAGTGTGTGAGAAGGCTTACAGTCGGCTACCAAAGAAGACTTCAATATCTTTAAAGTGGATGAACACTCGGCTCCCGCCGGTACAAAAGTAGCTATATGTGAGCTCACAAGTGTTTAAAATGAGAAAGCACTCAATATAGGGTGAGTACGGAGCAAATTTGACAGGACTTCCTCGCCTTTTTTTTCTTCTTAAAATGGCCACCCAAGCCCTCTATTTATAGAGGGGGGAGCCGCATGCAGTGTACTATGCTAAAGCATGAGATGTATCTGCGGCTACCCGTGCCCTGTGCTTCGCATGGGTTACGTCGTCTCGAAGTACATGCATGCATGCACTGTAATGTCCGCTTGAACTTTTAGAATTGCAATCCGGGCATTCGATTGAGGTATGTAAGACCTATTTTGGACCGCCGTTGTCGAGAGTTATGCAATGACATGGGATTAGAGGTTGTACGAAGTCAGGAAGATGGGACGATGCCCTCCGGTCTTCAAGCTTCAAATTCTATCCGTTACCCTGTGTAATAGTCACCCGGGATTGGTTTTCCTTGATTCTTGTGGGACATTGCTCTGTAGAAATATATGTATAAAATGTTTGAGACGGCGCGATGTGGCGTCAAGGTGGCAAGATGAAAACTTTTCCCCTCACCGGGGTTATCTCCGATTTGGGCTGATAAAGCAGACGTTGCTCAGGGTTATCGTTGAGATTGGACTGTTGCAAGTGTTGATGGTCCTCAGTGTCATCTTTGAGGTGTGCCTGTTTTCCCGAGGTTATGTCCGGGTCTTATATTGAGTGCCTCGGTGTGAGCGCCGAGGTTGAAGCTGATTGCATGCATTTGAAACAAGCATTTTCGGGGTTATCGCCAGAACTGCATTCCTTGGGGTTATCTCCAAGGTTGGTAGCGGCTACTCCCAGTGTTGGGACTTAGACTGAATACCTCAGAGTTATCTCCGAGATGGATCGGTCTTCTCCGGTGGAATTTCTGATGTAGGAACTGCATGCCTCGGAGTTATCTCCGAGGTTGGACTTGCTATTCCCGGTGTGTGTTCCGGGGTTGAGGATGAACTTTCGGTAGTATCCAGACTGGATCTGAGCTGTCTTCTAGGGTTATTTCTAAAAGATGAATCTGCCCTCCTACAATGTCAGTAACAGGTGTGCAAACAATTTTGAGTGTCTACAGATGCCCTTTTTATCATATTCATGCAATGCAAGGCATGGATAGGATAAACAATCCTAGACACTTCAAATGCAACAAGAGAAACATGATGCCAAGTGTAGCAACATGATGCAAATGTATGATGCATGTGTGCGGGGTTGTTGCCCAACATGCTGGGGATGATTGCTGGCTCCTTGTAGCTTCTACCGGGGATTGGAAACTATGACCCGATTGGATGTGTGATCCAAATCTCTTAGGATGTTGACGTTGGGGCTATCACCAAAGTCCTTAATCCTTGATACAGACTTGATTTCGGAGAGGTGCCTCTTATGTGTAAGAGATCTGTGGGGATAAAGCCTTGTCTGCTTGAGGATGTGTATAACATATCCCATCATCAATCCTCCTTAATTATGTGGACCTTTCCTGGTTTGTATCGCCAGGATATGTCAAGGTTCTATTGGATTTGCTGCCAACGACATATGCTGTCAGGGTTGCCTGACCTTCGCTGACATGTACTTCACCAATGTGTGAATCAATGGATGAAAACCTTGTTGGGCAGAGACTGACAAGGCTGCTTGAACTTCGTTGACATGTGAATCAACGACTGATATGCGTTGTAACCCCCGCCGGGGATTTACTGGGGAATATGAGTACCAAAGTATGAAATCATCGAATATCTTTTGATGCTTCGATGGGTTTACTTTCCATCCAGCTGAAATAATATAAAGGTTGCTTGACCTTCATTGACACGTACACCAATGGATGATAATTCATTGTGACCCCCATCGGGGATTTCTTTTCATGAGTCTGCGTTGCGACCCCCGCCGGGGATTTCTTGAAAATTGGGGTGACGACCCTGAATTTACGGAATTGGACCTGTGCAAGGTATTGCCGAGCATGACTTGTAACATTTGAGATCATTGGCATAGTATACCCTGTTCTTGGGCAAATACCAATGAGTGATGTGCAGACCCAAGGTTCAATTTAAGAAGACTAGGATTTGTAAGCTATTCTGCTCAATTGCGTAGCGTTTTTATTCCTGATTTGACCTTTTCAGTCTGTGAGAACTCCTTTGCAACTCAAACTGGACCGAACCGGAGGTGTTGGATTCGAGGATATGGGTAACCGACTGGGGTTGAGTACGTGATTTCCACCCGTAGGGTTCCTCTATTCACTGATGGAGGATGTGAGCTCTATTTAGGAGAACGTGCTATTAGGAGCACCACAAGAGAGATCCATATGCCAATCTTGCCTCCTTCCAGGCATCATTAGCCTGTATCGTAGTCACCCATCACTGACATCCCCTTGTTGGGGGTTGATGGTTTTGCATTATCAGAGGGTCCCTGCACTTAGGAGATGTTCCAGCATTGGTGGTTCCCTCGTACTACTGGAGCCCAGACCTGCGCCACTCAGTTTATGAGGGATATGGTTCCAGGATCTATGATGATGACGGATTGGCTAGCCTGCGTCCGAGATCCGACTCATGTGACATAGATTGATAGTTTGACCCAACGACTGGACCGGGCACATCTCTTTATTCGGCATTTGGGCAAAGATCCCGTAGAGGCAGATTCGTTTAATCCTTCCAGCTCCGGCGCTACCCCCTCAGATGACCCATTTGGCTTTGCCGGCGTAGATCCTCTTTTTTTGTAAGCCTGACATCCCTGTTGATAGAGATCTAGTGACTCAGGAGGAGTTACATCAGGTGGACAGGATTGATGATGTTGACATTCACACCATTGTCTTCTTCTGATGTGTTTTCTCGTTATCTCTTTTGATAGGCCTCTGTTAGGTATTGGGTGGTTGTGCCCCATTCTCGCTATATTTTTTGATAGGCCTCTGTTAGTAGTAGGGTGTCTGTGCCCTATTTTCCTGTATTTTTAGCTGTACAGAGATGATGTATTAGATGATGATATACATAGGAATGTATGCACAATTTTTCATTCCCTATATCATATTGCCATCTATTATCTGCAATGCATGTATCATGTTATGCATATGTATGTATGTCCAGAGATATTCAGCATTGACCCTTGGATGGTCTTATGACACGGCCCGTACAGATGTTTTCTTCGACATTTATCCGTATTGATCATACCCCACCATTGTTGGTGGCATCTGGTATGCGATCATGGTATGATAGCATATCACCATCAGACAAGGTGACCGTAGATCATTTGTTGCAGCATACTATGACCCTGTTGATGTTTCAGGTGCCCACATCATTCGTGGATGGCATGCTAGAGCACTGGGTATCGGAGAGACATGTTTTTTGATTTGGGACCCAAGAGTTGACTCCCACTCTAGAGGAGTATGCACGGTTGATGATGCCGCCACTGGACAGACCTTGCGTGCATATGGCTTTGGCTGACATGAGTCGACGATTCATGACCCTTACTGGATTGAGGCGTAGGGTGGTGTAGGATGAGCTTACATCTGGCCATGTTATATCCCAGCGTTTTCTGTTTGACAGATTTGGCTCTGAGAATAGTTATACACGACATTCCGAGGATTTCACCACACTGGAGGATCATTGGCATCTGGCCAGGGTGGATGTACTGCAATTATGTGTACTGTCATATGTCTATATGCCACGGTACATGGATGAGTTGGACATAGGAGTTATCATGGCAGTGAGAGCTCTCAGGGAGGGTCGTACCATTTTACCGATGATTATAGCAGAGACTCTAAGCTTCGCCTACATACAATTTGCACTTATCCAAACATGAGTGTTTACTGAGGTACTCGATCATCATCTTGTCACGTGTGGTTTATGTCACACTTGAGACCGATTGGCACTTTTAGACGGCATGGGTATTGTTTCACCAATGATATAGCCATGTCATACTCCTTTAAGCCTATAGAGTGCTTGGACGCTATGTGTTGGTCGGCATTTTTAACGGAGATCAGTGATCAAATTAGTATACTACCGTGCTCAGGGCTCAGCTCACCTTACAGCTTCATTACTCACGCTCCGGGCTTGGATTACCTCCCTTTGGCTGGTTTGAGGGGCATGACTACTTACCACCCACTGGCCGTGATGTCGCAGTTTGACTAGTTTTAGGATTTTCATCCTTTCGAGGGGGCGTTGGGTCAGCGTTTAGCTTCTCGCTATCTTTCAGCAGAGGACCGATCCCGTGTGTATGCTTTTTGGGATCAGCGTGAGATAGCTACTTTTTCTCTTAGCCATCTAGGATGTTCGCCAGAGTATTCTGCGTGGATGGACCTAGAGACTTCATCGGCTGCGGCAGTATCCACATTGCCGAGTAGTGATTTAGACGATGTAGAGCCCATGGAGGACATTGATTCTCCCAGTACTAGTACTGTTGTCGTTCAGCATTCAACACAGTTCATTAAGCATAGTCTTCATCTGATGACCTTCGAGTGAGATCAGGCTAGAGCCTTGATGTTGACTGCCCCTGATGGGAGAGACGCAACTCTATAGAGAGAGACGATGCATTAGCTCGTAGAGATGACGCTATTGTTGAGCGGGATGAGGCCAGATCAGCCAAAGATGTAGTGATAGTTGAGCAGGATAGTGCCATATCGGCCCGGGATATAGCCGTCACAGATAGTACTGCAGTGAGGTCCCTTACCACTGGCGTGATTGTAGAGATGATCACTTACAATGATGAGCATATGGTCACCATATAGATGGCTGCAGATCTGTTAGGTCCTGTGGATACCCTCGTACAGGAGACCACAACTTCGCCTCCTTCTTCTGAGAGGGATGCCTTGTTGGGCTTGTTAGCTCGCATATACCCTGACTTGTAGATGGGCTTATATTTTCCTGCACAGATTAGCATAACCATTTTGTCATGTACAATTTACATTGTGTATATCAAACAACATTATATTTAGCAGGGAAATATATTTTTATCACTTCCCTTTTAGATATGCTCTGATACTTGCTTGGTATTTTGTCTGCTGCTTCAGGGCTTGTGATCTTGATGTATTCTGAATTCCTACTTGATGGATGGACATTGAGTTTTTTGTAGACAGTTCAGAATGGATTATCGATCTGTGTGTATCCCTACCATCTTTGGTGTCTTGGGACTGGTTTTTGTATGGAAATGTGGAGAGGAGTGTGGCTTTCCTCTATGAGATTGACCACACCACAGATGGTCACCCGTACCCCTATTTATGAGGAGCGTAGTTTATTCCATCTTTCATGGATTGGTGTTGCTCTTCAAGGTACAACCACAACTTAGATGGTCGTCGAATCTCCTATTTAGGAGGAGTTTAGGTAATTCCATCCCTTTGGTCTGAAGCCAATGAAATGTGGTGGATTGAAGGATGATCTCAGTATCATTAACAATTGGTGATATCTGTCTTGTACCCATTAGTTTTATCTAAATGAGTGTCTATCAACACTCTGAGAGATTCCATTTCTACATCTATGGGGAGCACTGCTTCCATCTCATAGGTTAATGCATAGGGGGTTGCCCCAATGGAAGTGCGCATTGAGGTCCTGTAGGCTAACAAAGTAAGAGGCATTAAGTCAATCCATCCTTTGTGATTGGCGGACATCTTTTGCATAATCTTCTTAATATTTTTGTTAGCCGCTTCAACAGCACCATTCATCTTCGGACGATAGATGACATAGTTAAGATGTTTGATGTGGAATTTACTGCATAATTCCTCCATCATCTTGTTGTTGAGGTTCTTAGCATTGTCTGATACAATCACCACTGGTTGTCCATATCGACAAATGACATTGTTTTTGATGAAAGCAATGATGACTTCTTTGGTAACCCTGGGGAAGGAGACTACTTCTACCCACTTGGTGAAGTAGTCGATCACGGTGAAGATAAATCGATGTCCATTACTGGATTTAGGATCAATGGGCCCAATCACGTCCATTCCCCACATTGAGAAGGGCCAAGGCGAACATATATTGTGGAGTTCCCATGGAGGGGCGTGGATAGCATTCCCATGAATTTGGCACTGATAACATCTCCTGACGTGGTCATTGCAGTCAGCTTTGAGAGGGAGCCAGTAATGTCCTATCTAAACATCTCCACCATGGATCTCATCCATGAGCCTTGAGCTTGGTCCTTGTCTAAACATCTGAGGAGACCTTGTCCTGCATCTCTCTTATAGAGGGCATCTCCGCTCAGGTAAAATTTACTAGCAAGCCGATGGATCCACCTTTTTTCATTCGGGCTCGCCTAAGTGGGTGTAGATCCATCTCATAGGTATTCCTTGATATGTTGATACCAAGGATGCTGGATGGGAGGTAGCTCATCCGATACTTCTCCAACGTAGTTCCCATAGGCTGGTGCCTTGTGCAGGGAAATTGTTACACTTGGCAAGTGTCCCTTGTCAAGTATATGAATCAAGGAGGCCAAAGTTGCTAATGCGTCTGCAAAGTCATTCCTATTAAGAGGAATGTGTAGAAAGGAGATTTCTTCGAACACCAAAACCATCTGTAAAACTTGACGATGGTAAGGCAACAAATGTAGCTCTTTGGTTTGATAGATTCTCGTGGATTGTCTAACCACTAACTCCAAATCTTCAAAGACAATTAACCGCCTGATGCCCACTAAACGGGAAAGTTTTAGCCCCATGAGACAACCTTCATACTCAGCTGTGTTGTTGGTACTGACAAACTGTAATTTGATGGCGACGTGATAATATTCCCCTGTACCGGATACTAGAACTGCTCCAACTCTAGAACCTTCCATATTAACAGCTCCATCGAAATACATTTTCCATGTATGACATGTATCGTACTGATGGTGTGGCTGAACTGTCATTACCCCTTCATCAGGGAAGTAAGTCTCCAAGGGTTTGAAGTCTTCTGAAGGTGCGGCAGCCAGCTGATCCGCAATTCCTTGACCTTTGATGGACTTTTGAGTCATGTAGACGATGTCAAATTGTTGTAGGATCAACTGCCATCTGGACAGCCGACAATTTAACATGGATTTATCGAACACATACTTGAGAGGATCCACGCGGGATATGAGATGGGTTGTGTGACCATGGAGGTAATGCTGTAACCTCATGGATGCCCATGCTAAAACGCAACAAGTCTTCTCAGTCAGAGTGTACTTGTGTTCACTGCTGCTGAATCTTTTGCTGTGGTAATAGATAGCTCGTTCCTGGCCTCTATCGTCTTTCCGTCCCAGCATGCAGCCCATGGCATTGTAACTTATGGAAAGGTACATGAATAGGGGAACATCATCTCTGGGAGGTACCAAAACGGGAGCTTTGACTAGCTGCTCTTTGATCGTAAGGAAGGCCTTCTGGCAATCATCATTCCATTTCATGGAGGAGTTCTTCCTTAACAACTTGAAGATTGGCTCACAAGTTGCGGTGAGTTGAGAAATGAATTTGCTAATAAAGTTGATTCTTCCCAAAAATCCCCATATTTCATTCTCTGTCTGAGGAATGGGCATTTTTTGTGATGGCCTGGATTTTGGCAGGATCCAGCTCAATCCCTTTGTGGCTGACTAGAAATCCTAGCAACTTACCTAATTTAACGCCAAAGGCGCACTTGGATGTATTCAACTTCAAGTTGTACTTACACAACCTATTGAAGAGCTTCCTGAGATGGTTTAAGTGGTCTTCCTCCTTCCGGGACATGACAATGATGTCATCCACGTAGATCTCTATCTCTTTGTGCATTAAATCATGGAAGAGAGCCATCATAGCTTACTGATAGGTGGCTCCGTCATTGATGAGGCCGAAAGACAACTGTCTATAGCAAAAGGTTCCCCAAGGTGTGATGAAATCAGTTTTCTCACGGTCTTCCTCAAAAACCATGATCTGATGGTACCCCGCATAGCAATCAACAAAGGAGTACATGCCGTATTGATCAGTATTGTCAATGACAATATGGACAAATGGCACGGGAAAGCTATCTTTAAGGCAAGCTTTGTTCAAGTCCCGATAATCCACACAAACTCGCACCTTTCCTCCAGGTTTAGGCACGGGAACGATGTTGGATATCCACTCAGGATATGTGGACACCATGATGATGCCAGCTTGAAACTGTTTCACAATTTCTTCTTTCACCTTTAAACTCCACTCAGGTTTCAATCGCTTGAGCTTCTACTTGACTGGCTTGAATGTGACGCCCCCAAAATTAGGTATACATCACCCATCTTGAGTCGCCAGATACATGGTACAAAATTCAAATACAACTTAATAATACAACTGTCGTGTACAATACGACAAAACATAAACTGCGAGTTTGAATACAAATATTGTCTACTAGAGATTATACAAACTCAAAAGGAGTCCTCATTAAAATTATTATCACACTATTTCACAGAATAGTGAGGACTACTAATGCACCATCTAGGACCATCACTCTGTTCCTCGACTAGTCCCATTACGTTCTCATTTTCAAGAGAACGGTAAAAAGAAAGGTGAGCTCAACTAGCCTAGTAAGAAATATTATGACTAAGATAATGCAGAATAATTTATCGTTAGCCTTCAACAATGTTAAACTGATAAAATATAATAAATACCAAGTTTAACTACAGCAGAACAAGCAATCCATTAGAAGAGTCAAGTAGGGAATAAAATCTACTATCTTCTATGGTTTAAAAGATTTTTCATCACTTTTATCGCTGGGACTCAGCTTAATAAATAATCCACATAATCGAATCACACCTGCACTACGGCCAATAATATTCTTTAGTATCATGACCACAATTATCCATGCTCTACGGGCCAAGAATATTTGTGTATTCATTAATGGTCATGATCATGCCAACAACTGTCCATCATTGCACTACTGGCCAATGAGGACTTTTATCACATCATTTGTAACATTACGATCATGATTACACCGAATAATCCCTGGTTATAATCATACTAAGTCCATCTATGCATTACAGGCCATAGATAACTTTCAACAAAATATAAACATGAGGATGATGACAATGATATAAGAATTCAATAAAACAAGTTCAAGAATTAATTTATCTAGGAAATGATAACGTCCAAATTGTCAACATGATACTGTTTTGTAGAGTAAAATTCAAGAATGCTCAGAAGAATATTTCCATGAAAAGATACTGGATCAAGCGCAAATATCAAGGATATTCCACAAATTTCATGGAGTAAAGAAGTCAAAGTTTTAACCAACTGGGTATAATAAAGAATGGAATAACAAAAGAAATCACCATGCATGCGATAGACCGCACAGGCAGGTTATTCCAACAAAATAATAAATAACGGAACCAGTCCGTAAAAAACGCATGCAGAACAAAGTATATTCCAAGAATAATAAAGGATGTAACTCGGTTAAAGTAAGTATAACGCATGTGAAGCAGGATATTCCGGCGAATAATAAATAATGGAACGAGTCCTGCAGAACGCAGCTTAGACATGATATTAAACAAAATAATAAAGAACGGAATATTAGAAGAATTTCACCATGTATAGGGTATTTCGCGTATACAGGTTATTCCAACAGAATAATAAAGAATAGAATAACAGAAGTTCTCTTCACGAATACAAAAGAAATAATAACCCTTACTGGTACAACAAATAATATTCCCTACCTTAGAAGAAACTGGATATTGGAAAAGTGAAGTAACAAAATACTTTTCTTCTTTCTCTCTATAGTTTCTCTCTCTAGAGTTTCAGTGAATTCGTAAGAAATAATGAAGGAATGAGCTTCTATTTATAGGAAAATGGAATGAATAGTAACTAATTCATGAACGGTCCAGATTGATTTACTTTTAAACGGACGATCCAGATTGGTTTATTATTAAAACTTAAAACAACGGTCCATACTGATTTATTATTAAAACTTTAAACCAACGATCCATATTGATTTACTATTATAACTCCACCAGCAGTCCATATTGACTTAGTATTATATCTTCAACCAACGGTCTGAAAAATTAGCACATCTCCTCATGGAATAATATTGTACCCAAATACCCGAATGCACAATACTAGAGTGAATAGTAATCGGGTGAATAGTAACTCGTGAATAGTAACTCATGAATATTAACTCGTGAATAGTAACTCGTGAATAGTAACTCGTGAATAGTAACTCATGAATAGTAACTTTAACACAAAAAGTGTCCCGAATACCTAATTGAACAATATATCCTCCAGACATCAATTATACTAACACAAATAAGTCCAACGCAATGGAACTATAAAATTCATCTTTAATCAACACGAACTTCTTCATCATTAATATTATAATTCATCATATTTAACAACTAGGTCGTTCCCAAGAAAGAGGGGGCTTTCCAATAAGGATTTCTCTTTATTGGCGCGCAATTAGGTGACCAAACCTCTCCTTGACAGAACTTCTAGACATTGTCAATATTGTAAATAATAATATGAATAACTTTGCCGTCTCAATTATTGATTTAATAATATATCATATAATGCAGATGATACTGTAACAATAATTGAATAATATGAGAGATATGATGTAGAAATTACTGTAGCAATAATTGAGTATAACTGGTGACTTCTCACGTAAGCATCGATAATCAATACTGAGTGTCTCTCTCTTGTAACTACTACGATATTCTTGTACTTTTAACACCGGGTGTTTCAACAGTTAACGGTAAAACTTTCGCCGTTATTTTCATAAAGTATTTTTGTCATTTTCTCTATCCAACAATAATTCTATTGTGGGGTCCACCAATGATTGTACCGTCGTATGGATATTCCCCGACAAAAAGAATATTCCCCGACCAATCGAATATTATACAACCACTTGCTTACTTTGGCTAATTTGTTAATATTACCCACAACTATAACATTACATCAAATCCACACCATAATATTAAAAAAATTTAATTCGAGAAAATTAAATATTTATTCATAAAATCTGGGGTCTCATAATCTCCCCTCCTTATGGAATTTCTCCCTCGAAATTTACATACGTACCTGGTATGCCGAACAGGTGAAGATACCTTGACTTCATTTCAGATTCTAACTCTTGAAGTAAAACCTTTGATTGTTGAATACGATTCTTCTTATCCAAGATTTAACACGTATCTCCTCAAACGTTAAATCATCCGCTATCTCGTCCAGTTCTATATTAATAATGTGGTTCAGGTCGTAACATCGATACTTTAAAAATGTTATGAGCACGCGACATACTTGGCGGTTAAACGAGTCTATAAGCCACAACTCCTACTTAATCGAGGATTTCAAATGGGCCAATTAAATCGAGGGTTGAGATTTCCTCTCTTCAGCAACTCTTGCTTTTAAAATAACGCCCTCTTGAACATTTTTCTTTGTATTCATCAGCTCCAGATCTGTAGCTTGCACGGCTTTAACTTTATCGATTAAATTTGATTCTACTCGTATATTCGTAATCTTCATGTGGGTCCCTAGAGTCTTTAACTCTATCTTCATCATTTGTAAGTTATACAAAATGAGTCTTTGTGTTAACAACATCGCACTCGTAAACGCATACGATCTTCTACTCAACACGTCAGCTAGCACATTCGCTCTTCCACGATGATATTGAATTGTACGATCGTAATCTTCAACAGCTCGAGTCAACGTCTTTGGCGCATGATACATTCATTTTAGTTGAAGAAATATTTGAGTGTTTAAGAAATGGGTTTTGTACTGGAGTCAATACAAAATTTGATTTCACGCTCTAGGTTAGGCTAAGAAGTCTTCAGGAATACGTCAAGAAATTTATTAACGATAAAAATATCATTCAAAACTGTGAATCTCATCCAAGACTTAGATAACACGTCACATTGATACCTATCAACTTGCCATCGTCATTCACGACGTTGCCTACAGAAAGTCTGGCTTCGGTGCATTCCACATAAGAAAGTCAACAACGAAAGGATCTGGGCTCTTTATTTATGGCTTGATATGACAATGATTGACTTTAGTGCTTTGGTTACTTTGAATTCGTATAACAGGTTAGTTAGGAGTATGAAAGCTAACAACCTTATGAAAAGCATGATGAGTAATTAACCAATCGTTTCCAAAAATCACATCAAAGGCAAGTATTTTTAAAGAGATAAGATCGACAGGTAACGTGAAAGTGTTGATTTGAAAAAGATTTATAAATAGTGGAGGTAACGAAGGTTTCTCTCAACTGAGTTTAAATAGATATATCAAAGTCTAACTTCTCTGGAGTTAACTTCAAACATTGAACACAACTAGGTGAAATAAAAGAGTAAGTAGAACCGATATCTAACACGGTATAGACTTCAAAAGAGTTTATGACTAACATACCCGTGATAATTTTATTCAGGTTCCTTGTCACGAAAAAAAAAACGTTCTCTCTTAAACTACCGGCTTTGACTTTTCTGGGACGGCCTTTGGTGCCTCCATCCTAGCTGAACTTGTCTTCGGTGAACGACAAAATCGGGCTAAGTGACCTTCTCTTCCATAATTATAACATGCTTTAGACGGCATCGCGCAGTTTGGACTGATGTGTCCCTCCACTCCGCATTTAAAGCATATGATAGGTGGTCGTTCTCCTTCCTTAACAACGGGTGTTGGTGCTGACGTCTTTCCATCATTGTTGAATCTTCTCTTCTTGAAATGTCTATTCTTATTGTTTTGAAAATGATTACCACCGAAGTGGTTACCGTTTCTGGCATGTTGATTCCCTCCATGCTTATTATCACCGCTTTGATGACTGTTATCACCGGTATTATCATTTTTCCGGCTGCTCTCTTTTGGTTGCGTTGACTCGTTATCGCGCTCCACTAACTGAGCCCTATTTACAACATCTGTATACAAACACAGTTTATGAGAAATAAGATATTGACGTATCTCCGGCTTCAAACCTCTTAAAAACATCCGCATCATTCTCTCTTCATTATCAACCAAGTGGGACGCCAATCGGGACAACTCGGCAAACTTGTCTTCATACTGCGACACGGTCATATTGTTTTGCTCCAACTTGATAAATTCCACTCCTTCATGTGACGAATGCTTTCGGGAAAGTACTTGTCATTGAACATCTCTTGGAACTTCTCCCAAAACATCTTGAGTGCGTCATGCTGGGTACGTTTTATAGATTCCCACCAGTGATCTGCCTCTTCACGCAACATAAAGGTGGCAAAGGGAACCTTTTTCTCCTCGGAGCATCCCAAGACATCAAATATCTTGGTGATCTGCTTTAACCACGTCTCTCGCCTTAAGTGGTTATGGCTTTCCTAAAAACTCTGGTGGTCCCAGCTCCTTGAATTGCTTAGCTGTGACCAACCGTGGGTTGCCATTGTTTCCTCCTACATTATGAACAGGAGCCGCCTTCGCCTGATGTTGCATGAATTCTAAAAAGCTCCTAAACGTACCATCATTCGTCAATTGATCAGTGTTGTTGTTTACAGGAGGATTATCGCCATCCTGTTGCACATTGTCCTGATTATTGATCTGTAGAGAATCAACGGTCTCCTATGCTCCATTGCTAGTCTCAACATTCTCGGATGTCATTTTCAGATACTGCCACAAAACAAAGGTTAATTGACATGTAACATATTATCCTTATATTCTGACCGACCAATTAAATACCAAATAAACTTAGGTAGGTCATACTAGCGAAGGAATTCCCGTCTCTCCCCTCCTAGTTCTATTCTCACATCTAGCAGGATCATATCCTAAGCTTTGATACCAGTTGTGGCGCCCCAAAATTAGGTATACATCACCATCTTTAGTCGCCGGATACATGATGCATGAATTCAAATACAACTTAATAATCTGTTGTCGTGTACAATACGACAAAACATAAGCTGTGAGTTTGAATACAAATATTGTCTACTAGATATTATACAAACTCAAAAGGAGTCCTCATTACAATTATTATCACACTATTTCACAGAATAGTGAGGACTACTAATACACCATCTAGGACCATCACTCTGTTCCCCAGCTAGTCCCAGCTACGTTCTCTTTTCCTGAAGAGAACATTAAAAGAAAGGGTGAGCTCAACTAGCCCAAAGAAGAAATATTATGACTAAGATAATGCGAGAATAATTTATCGTTAGCCTTCAACAATGTTAAACTGATAAAATATAATAAATATCAAGTTTAAGCTGCAATGAATAAGCAATCCATTAGAAGAGTCAAGTAGGGAATAAAATCTACTATCTTCTATGGTTTAAAAGGTTTTTCATCACTTTTATCATTTGGGACTCGATTTTAATAAAAAATCCACATAATCGAATCACCCCTGCACTACGGCTAAGGATATTCTTTAGTATCACGACCACAATTATCTATGCTCTACGGGCCAAGAATATTTGTGTATTCATTAATGGTCATGATCATGCCAACAACTGTCCATCAATGCACTACTGGCCAATGAGGACTTTTATCACATCATTTGTAACATTACGGTCATGATTACACCGAATAATCACTAGTCATAATCATACCAAGTCCATCTATGCACTACAGGCCACAGATGACTTTCAACAATATATAAACATGAGGATGATGACAATGATATAAGAATTCAATAAAACAAGTTCAAGAATTAATTTATCTAGGAAATGATAACGTCCAAATTGTCAACATGATACTGTTTTGTAGAGTAAAATTCAAGAATGCTCAGAAGAATATTTCCATGAAAAGATACTGGATGAAGCGTAAATATCAAGGATATTCCACAAATTTCATGGAGTATAGAAGTTAAAGTTTTAACCAACTAAGTATAATAAAGAATGGAATAAGAAAAGAAATCACCATGCATGCGATAGACCGCTTGCAGCGAGTTATTCAAAGAATAATAAATAACGGAACCCAGTCCGGCGTAAAACGCATGCAGACGGTATATTCCAACGAGAATAATAAAGGATGTAACTCGGTCCAAATAAGAACGCATGTAGACGAGGATATTCCGACGAATAATAAATAATGAAACCAAGTCCCAAAACGCATTGCACGAGGATATTCGAACATAATAATAAATAATGGAACCGAGTCCCCAGTAACGCACGTATATGATATTAAAGCGAATAATATAGAACGGAATATTAGAAGAATTTCACCATGTATAGGGTATTCCGTGTATACAGGGTATTCCAACAGAATAATAAAGAATAGAATAACAGAAGTTCTCTTCACGAATACAAAAGAAATAATAACCCTTACTGGTACAACAAATAATATTCCCTACTTTAGAAGAAACTGGATATTGGAAAAGTGAAGTAACAAATACTTTTCTTCTTTCTCTCTATAGTGTCTCTCTCTAGAGTTTCAATGAATTCGTAAGAAATAATAAAGGAATGAGCTTCTATTTATAGGAAAATGGAATGAATAGTAACTAATTCATGAACGGTCCAGATTGATTTACTTTTAAATGGACGATCCAGATTGGTTTACTATTAAAACTTAAAACAACGGTTCATACTGATTTACTATTAAAACTTTAATTCAACGATTCTTATTGATTTACTATTATAACTCCACCAGCGGTCCGTATTGACTTACTATTATATCTTCAACCAACGGTCTGAAAAATTAGCACATCTCCTCATGGAATAATATTGTACCCAAATACCCGAATGCACAATACTAGAGTGAATAGTAACCGGGTGAATAGTAACTCATAAATAGTAACTCATGAATAATAACTCGTGAATAGTAACTCATGAATAATAACTCGTGAATAGTAACTCATGAATAGTAACTCGTGAATAGTAACTCATGAATAGTAACTTCGACACGAAAAGTGTCCCGAATACCCAATTGAACAATATATCCTCCAGACATCAATTATACTAACACAAATAAGTCCAACACAATAGAACTATAAAATTCATCTTTAATCAACAGGAACTTATTCATCATTAATATTATTATTCACAATATTTAACAACCAGGTCATTCCCAGGAAAGAGGGGGCTGTACGGTAAGGATTTCTCCTTATTGGCCCGTAATTAGGTGACCAAACCTCTCCTTGACAGAACTTCTAGACATTGTCAATATTGTAAATAATAATATGAATAACTTTGCCGTCTCAATTATTGATTTAATAATATATCTTATAATGTAGATGATACTGTAACAATAATTGAATAATATGATAGATATGATGCAGCAATTACTGTAGCGATAATTGAGTATAACTGAGTGACTTCTCACGTAAGCATCAATAATAATCAATCGCAGGTATTACTCTTTGTCACATTCAGACGTATTCTTGTACTTTTAACACCGGGTGTTTCAACGAGTTAACGGTAAAAACTTTCGTAGTTATTTTTATAAAAGTATTTTTGTCGTTTTCTCTGTCAAACAATAATTACATTGTAGGGGTCCACCAATGATTGTACCATCGTACGGATATTCCCCGACAAAAAGAATATTTCCCGACCAATCGAATATTATACAACCACTTGCTTACTTTACAAAATTTATAAATATTACCCACAACTATTTCATTACATCAAATCCACACCATAATATTAAAAAATTTATTTCGAGAAAAT
The DNA here is from genome assembly GCA_020205615.1 of Panax quinquefolius. Classification (NCBI taxonomy): domain Eukaryota; kingdom Viridiplantae; phylum Streptophyta; class Magnoliopsida; order Apiales; family Araliaceae; genus Panax; species Panax quinquefolius. Next base: position 84,603,944 of record CM035172.1, on the reverse strand, counting down.
TAAATATTTATTCATAAAATCTGGGGTCTCACATTGAATCCCTCTTTAATGGGAAGGCGATGAAGGACAATGTCAGTGGACAAACCACCATATCTTCATGAGACCATGAAAACAAATCCTGGAATTGGGTTAGTAGCGTAACCATGTCATTCCTTTGGTTTGGGGTAAGGTCTGAACCAATCTGGATTAACTTAGGGCTTTCTAAGGTTCCGAGATTGAAGGATATGGTTTGATCAAGGTTGGGTTTAGGTTTTTCTTTGACCCATTTTTGAATTTCTGGAGGCACCTCAATATCCTCAGGTATTTCCATCAAGGCTGAATTCATCTCTACACCAAAGTTATAATCTTTGTGGAGAAGAAGCATGATAAGTAGGTTTTATACCTACTTATCCGGTATCTATTACATGAATTAGTTGCTTAAACCTATATTTTGTAGTTATTTTGTATGCATTTCATACATTATATGTTATTTTGTAGGGTATGACATAACATTGGCATGAAGAAGTAAGGAAAAAATTCAAACATCTTTTGGACAAAAATATGCAAGCACGTGCAAGAAGGGAAGATTGCAAGGCTTTTAACACCAAGTTGGATGCATGTTCTTGACTTGAGACTTGGATTTAATTGTAGATCTACTTCTTAGCTTTTTGGAACATCTTGAATCATCACAATCGGAGTTTGGATGTGAGAGTTATGGATTTTTTTATCAACAAAGATCAAAGTTAAGAGTTGTCATGCTTGCCATTTACATAACATCTACGTCAAGATCGATTTCCGCCTTGTTCCAGCCCGAATTTGTCAATTGTCAAAGAATGAAAGTTGTAGATCTCGTCGATATCTTCGATTTGATAGTTTGCAGGCCCCGTAAATCTTAGCGGATCAAAATTTATGCTTGTTTTACCAAAGGACGTCGTAGCAGGAAAAAGGGTTGCGCGGACCGCGCTATACACAGCGCGGACCGCGCTATACACAGTGCAGGGCGCGCTCTAAATGACATAGGGATAGCATGGGGCACGACGATCGACGGGGGGGGGGGGGGGAGGACAGCTTATTTGGGTTATTTGATGTCCAATTTGAGCTAAAATATGATTCTTAGTTGCCTAACTTGCTAGGGTATCCATTAGAACTATAAATACATGATGAGAGACATAAAAGATTAGAGAGATAGGCTAGTTTTGGAGGATTCTATGAGATTAGATTAGAGTAAATTAGATCAAAACACCAGTTCTTGTTAGATTTGGAGATTGAAGCAACTTGGAGACCATTGAAGATTCAAAGTAGGAGCAAGGAGAGAGCATCAAATCTACAGACAATAGATTCTATCTTCTTATCTTTTTCTATCTTTATCTTTTAATGATTATTCAATTGTGGATTCTTAGTTTTAATTCAACAATCATAAACTAATTCTTTGTTTGAGATTACAATGGATCTTATTGTGTAGTTTATTTTAATATGTTTCGTTATCAATTATTATGTTCTATCGTGAGGATTGTCTATTGTGATTTGGACTTAATTGCTTAATTGCCTAGCTAACAATTACTGTGATAATCTATATGAACTCGAAAGATGAAGTATTGATTTAGATCTTATCATGATAGCGTGTGTTTGTAATTTTTACATAGATGAAATTCATGATTTGTGTTTAGGATAGAGATATGCCTTTACGCCATATGTAATCTTATGAAGAACTTGTGCTTTAAATCCTTTTTAATTGTAATTCACATAGAGATATAGTGGATTAGTTAATTAGGGTGTCTTGCTTAATTCTATCATCTGTGGATTTAAGTGAGTATGAGTATTATGCATCGAGAGGTGGTTTTATCTACTTTAGTGTTCTTGATTAACAATTCAGGATATAAAATAATTGATGAGAAGTGTGTTAACTTAAATGAAGCAATAAATGAAGTTGTGATCTTAAATCTCCATAATCTTATTTAACTAGTGATAATTAGAATTAGTTTATTTATAAATTGAAATTCATTCGTTTAAATAAGATTAAGTTGGTTACGGGTTAGTACTTGGTGATTTTTATTAAACAATTCCTCGTGGAAATGATACTCTACTTTCACTTTATTACTTGTTGACCACGTATACTTGTGTGTTGTGCGTAATTAGATTTTACCCAACAAGTTTTTGGAGCCGTTGCTGGGGAATTAATTTAATAATTATTTACCAATATTAATTTCAATCAAATTAGTCTTAATTTAAACATTTTTATTTTTATTTTTAATTCTCTTCCTATATTTCTCTCTTTTCAGGTGAAATGGATGACTTTACGTATCAATGGTCATACACAAATATGACTCAACCAAGGGAAACATAGATTGATGGACTTAATGCAATTTCCGCAGAGCCAGTTCAAATTGAAGCAAATTCTAAGACGTTGGAGGTTATCGCAGCCCAACGGAGGTGAAGGATGGCAGTTACGTGTGACTATGTGCTGACAACCATCAAAGTCATCAATGCCAGTTTTGAACCGGTACAATATAGTTGTGATTACCTCAATAACTATGTTGATCCTAACTATCACCAAGATTGGGGGTATCACCCAGATTTTTCATGGAGCTATAATTATGATGACTAACATTACGCTCTAAATCCATCATACACACCGGAATTTTCATGTCCACCTCCAGTGTCACAAGAGACAGATAATTCAAGGTTGGAGGAATTATTTTCCAAGTTCGTAGCAGCAAATGAGGAGAAGATGAGTAATCAAGCGAGGTCAATTCAAAATCTTACGGATCAGATAGAGCAAATGACCAAATCCATTAGAAACCTTTCTCTAAATACTTGGCTTTATGACATGGAATACGAAATTGACGGAGAAGCCGAACCAAATATGCGATTGGATGAGCCACAAGATATCGAAAGTGTGGTGACAATTTGGAATAATGAAATAGAGGTTGACGAAGATCTAAATGTGTCTCCACCTCAGTTTTGCAAAAGCATGCCCACTTGGTAGTAATGTCGTCGGCGAAGCTCTTGATTACAAAAGAGCGAGTACAATTTTGAATCCATGGTGGGACGAGACAGAGAAGATAGACGAAGAGCCCATTATGTGTGAGAATCTTCCATGCCCCAAAGTGATCACATACACAATGGAGAAAACACCTAGCTGTGGGATGTTTTTGATTAAGATCATACCAAATCAGAGCATGCTAGGTGACTTTAAAGCAATGGCTATCACAATTGGGAACCTACCAAAAGCTACATTATTTCCGATGGATGGAGGGTTCCTCAATTATCGAAGAGGAATTGGATAGCGTTGACCAGAAAAAGTCAGGCTGAAAGACTATAATTTAAGCGCTAACTGGGAGGCAACCCTGGAATTTTTCTATTTATTTGCTTTACTAGTTTATTTAGTAGATAGGAATTAATTTTCTTATTAAGTTCTCTTACCAATCCAAGTGCTATTCTAATCCATGTTGTCTCTCTTCAGTGTAGGTATTGGAGGTTTAATCGACAGGTAAAAGATTATGAAAAGGTTATTCAAGTCAAATTCAAGTGTGGTGCCCAATTTGTTCTATGCGCCTAATCTATTCTCCAAACTTAGCGGACAAGGAGGAGGAATGCTATATTTTCAGGAAAGTCCTCTACTTTACTTTTTCTATTTCAACCATTGAGGACAATGTCTAGTTTAAGTTTGGGGGCATTTTAGTGTCGTATTGTATATAGTTAGTTATTTACATTGTAGTTCATATAGTTACATTTAGTTTTTGCATTCACTTTCTTAAAAAAAATAATCAAAAATAATAGTTAGTTACTATGTTCATCTTGCATGAGTCCAGCTGTTTGATAGTTTAAGTTTATTTTGGCCAATGATGAGATTGGAGTTGGGTAAACAAGTATAGTACTGACCATTAGAGCTTTGATGTGATTTCTTGTTATGAATTGAGTTTTTTTCTGTTTGAAACTGGTATAATAAGGATAACATAGTAAAAACAACTTGTTGAATGATTGTGTTTAATTTGATACATAAATGACCTCTAAAGGATAATGCTAGTTTAAATAAGAGAATGACAAGAATAGGCAGTGAAGGCGAAGAATTAGGCAAGAACCTAAGTTTGGGGGAAAAAGTGGGGTATATAAGCTTCTAAAAAAAGATATTGAGTTGAATAAATTGAGTCTTATGGTGGGTCGAGAAGAAGCATGAAATGCACTCCTCATAAACACAAAGGCGTGAGATAGAGCGTAAAACGCACTCACTATCCAAAAAGAAAAAGAAAAAGAAAAAAAAGAGAAAAAAAGAATAAATAAAACGAAAAAGAGCAAAAAGCTCCCGTAGATGAAAAATAAAGCATAAGTATCCCATGATGACTCGTGATATTGGTAATTGTTTGATTTTTGTTGGATCTAGCTTGTTTTTGGAATTCTTGAGTTTACACTGTATGATGCCTTCGAAGAGACTTCTTATGTATTAAAATTAATTTTATATCAGTTAACATTGTTGTGGAGCACACACGCACTATATTAGTGATAACAGTCTAAGATTTGAAGATTGATTGGGAAGTTATTGATTGGTTTTGATATGATGTATTATCATGTTTACTTGATTTCTCTAAGTCCAGTTTACTGCTGGATTCGTAGGTATGTAGATTAGTGGCATTGCATATCATTATTTTTTTGAGTTTCTGCTTGAGGACAAGCAAATGTTTAAGTTTGGGGGTATTTGATAAGTAGGTTGTATACCTACTTATCCGGTATCTATTACTTGAATTAGTTGCTTAAACCTATATTTTGTAGTTACTTTGCATGCATTGTGTGTGCATTTCATACATGTTATGTTATTTTGTAGGCTATGGCATAACATTGGCATGAAGAAGTAAGGAAAAGAAATTCAAACATCTTTTAGATAAAAATATGCAAGCACGTGGAAGAAGGGAAGATTTCAAGTCTTTTAACACCAAGTTGGATGCATGTTCATGGCTTGAAACTTGGATTTTATTGTAGATCAACTTCTTAGCTTTTCAGAACATCTTGAATCGTCCCAATCGGAGTTCAGATGCGAGAGTTATGGCTTTTTTATCAACAAAGATCAAAGTTAAGAGTTGTCATGCTTGCCATTTACATAGCATCTACTTCAAGCTCGATTTACGCCTTGTTCCAACCCGAATTTGTCAATTGTCAAATAATGAAAGTTGTAGATCTCGTCGATATCTTCGATTTGATAGGTTGAAGGCCCCGTAACGCTTAGCGGATCAAAATTTATGCCTGTTTTACCAAAGGACGTTGTAGCAGGAAAAAGGGTAGCGCGGACCGCGCTATACACAACGCGGGGTGCGCTGGGCCACCTAGAAAGTAGCTCGGGGCGCGCTCTAAATGACCTAGGGATAGTGTGGGGTACGCCGATCGGTGGGGGGGAGGGGGGGACACCTTATTTGGGTTATTTGATGTCCAATTTGAGCGAGAATATGATTCTTAGTTGCCTAACTTGCTAGGGTATCCATTAGAACTATAAATACACAATGAGAGACATAAAAGATTAAAGAGATAGGCTAGTTTTGGAGGATTCTATGAGATTAGATTAGAGTAAATTAGATCAAAACACTAGTTCTTGTTAGATTTGGAGATTGAAGCAACTTAGAGACCATTGAAAATTCAAAGTAGGAGCACGGAGAGAGCATCAAATCTAAAGACAACAGATTCTATCTTCTTATCTTTTTCTATCTTTATCTTTTAATGATTATTCAATTGTGGATTCTTAGTTTTAATTCAATAATCATAAACTAATTCTTTGTTTGAGATTACAATGGATCTTATTGTGTAGTTTATTTTAATATGCTTCGCTATCAATTATTATGTTCTATCGTGAGGATTGTCTATTGTGATTTGAACTTAATTGCTTAATTTCCTAGCTAACAATTACCATGATAATCTATATGAACTCGAGAGATGAAGTATTGATTTAGATCTTATCATGATAGCGTGTGTTTGTAATTTTTGCATAGATGAAATTCATGATTTGTGTTTAGGATAGAGATATGCCTTTACGCCATATGTAATCTTATAGAGAACTTGTGCTTTAAATCATTTTTAATTGTAATTCAAATAGAGATATAGTGGATTAGTTAATTAGGATGTCTTGCTTAATTCTATCATCTGTGGATTTAAGTGAGTATGGGTATTATGCATCGAGAGGTGGTTTTATCTGCTTTAGTGTTATTAATTAACAATTCAGGATAGAGAATAATTGATGAGAAGTGTGTTAACTTAAATGAAGCAATAAGTGAAGTTATAATCTTAAATCTCCGTAATCTTAATTTAACTAGTGGTAATTAGAATTAGTTTATTTATAAATTGAAATTCATTCGTTTAAATAAGATTGAGTTGGTTACGGGTTAGTACTTGGTGATTTTTATTAAATAATTCCTTCTGGGAACGATACTCTACTTTCACTTTATTACTTGTTGACCACGTATACTTACGTGTTGCGCGTAATTAGATTTTACCCAACAAGGCACCATATCAGCAAGTACAGGCACATCTAAAAATTCAGGGTCCTGAAACAAAATATGCTTTCACTTAGTATATATGAAATAGTTTGATCATACAAAGTGTTAGCATGTACTGACAAAATGACTGCTAATACTATACACAAAAGTAAGCAATTATGATATCTACAGGGCAGAAAGAGTTCCTGCCCGTTTTACCCTTGTCGACCAATGCAAGGAGTGCTGCTCTAATTGGCAAGGGCAAAGTCCGGGTGGACTGCAGTGATGGAGGGGCTGTCATCGTCCTCCATATCCCGAATGATGACCATTACGTCTGGGCAATCATCGTCTGTGGTGTATCTGTTTGTATGTTTGTAATGAACGATGATGCGTATGCCTGACATCATTCTGACGATGTCTTGCTTAATTCTTTGTTTCTCTTGCTCCACTCTGGGGTCTAGAACAAAGACTTCTTTCCCCCTTACCAGTATCGGCTTGGGAAATAACATAGCCATGACTCTGGCTGGCACCTTTACAGGAGGTTGTGCAGACTCAGCAGTTGGAGGTAGAGACACACGTTGTGTAACTGAAGCTGAAGGGATTTGATAATGCTTATGTGGATTCCCGTGACTGGAACTGGCGGAATAGCCTAGTCCAGCTTGACTGACAACTTGAATTGGGTGCTCAATACCCTGATGGCTCTTACCCAGCCCTTGTCCCGGTTGATGACCCAAAGATATTGTGAAGCCCCCAAATTCAGGTACTTGAAACCCGAATTCAGTGCTTCACGATACCATGTCTTTGAGCGGAATAATAATAATAATAATAATAATAATAATAATAATAATAATAATAATAATAATAATAATAATAATAATAATGTCATAAATTTTAAACTTAATTTACATATCAGAGTTGTCTAAATCCCAGGTACGCGACCTTTAAAACATTTCATTACATGATAGATAATAAATATCATCAACTTATTTAAGTCTAACTAATACATAAGATAACACAAACTTAATCTGCTAGCTTTCCTTTCCGTTTGTTCTTGCCCGAACCTTCAGGTCGATCATACATAGCTGAAAATATTTAAATTAAGCAAGAATGAACATTTAAGTGCCCAGCAAGTACTAACAATTATACATATTAGCTGAAAGGATTAAATGTTTTCTTTGAATGACTCTTCAACAACGAAGCAATAGTTATGAAGTACTGAAGCAACACTAAACAACATAATAATTCTTATTTCAAATTTTGAAACTACGTACTGACTATAAATGGAGAGCAGTCGATAGACTATGAACATAGTTTTCAGTTTTCAAAAAGGTTAAACAGAACTTCATCTGTAAACTGCCATAACTTACAGGCACGGGGGGTGATCAGCCCGTTATGCCCTGAATTGATCAATACTACATACCAGAATGATATTCTCGTTCATTATATCCGACTTAGGCGCACAAAAGTTTTTCCATATTCGGGATGTTCATACTTAGTCGGGAATCCAAACCAAATAATTCGGTTGGATATTATTAAGGTCCTATCATATTCAAAAGATATTTTAAATCTGTGTCTAGCCGAGACAAATAGCTTAGACGACTTTCTATTAAGATATACATATTGGAAATCAACAAGTATGTATTAACATGTTCAATAATTATCCAAGTGAGGACACTTGTATAACAAATCTTATAAATTTACGAACATAATATATATATAGATTATACAATAATACGACCATGATAAACAATGATTGGATATAATTCGAGAACTGGCATATCTATAAAGGTATAGATAAATGAACAATAACAATAACAATAACAATGTAATTCTGGAACTAGCTTACACATGTCCATTGCATACAGTAACTGCAAAGGGTAGGATACTTTGCTGCTTACACAACTTAGTTCTATCTTTAATTCAACGACCTATCATTTATAAGATTGTTCTATTGATTAGAATAACATATAACACATAGTACTGTTATTTACAATCAATACGTAACCTAATCACATCGTCACATAGTTATATTAGTCATTAAGACACAAACAAATACTTATACAGTCAAACTATATAGGTTTAGATCAATTTCGGTAACATTTCGGTGTACCGACGGCTTTATCGGATAATTATCGAGTTTAGAACTCTATCATAAAGTTCAATATTATCCTGGATATTTTAAATACCAATCATATTATTTTTAAATGCCTTATAATAATTTTTAAATAATTATTATAATTTATCTTAATTTTCAAACTCTAGAATCATTATTAAATGATTTAATTATTAGATAATTTCATTATCATTAATATTTAAATAATATTAAAATATTAATGCAACCATTGCTAAAATATCAAAGTTATTTATAATAACTCAAAATATTTTAAAGTATTAATATTACTCTTAAATGATTTTAAAATATTTAAAATCATTTTAATCAATTACCATTAATATTAAAATATTAAGGTATTATTCACTAAAATATTAAAAGTCATTTATAATTACTTAAAACATTTTAAACCCATTTATATCCTTTTAAATGATTTTTAAATCAATAAAATCATTTTTAATCTATTTATTTAATATAATTATTAAATAAATCTAATATCATTAATATTAAATAATTAATGAAATTTACTTTAAAATATTGAAAGTTACATTTTATAACTTAAAATATTATTAAATACCTTATTATCATTTAAAATGTTTTTTAACATAATAAAATCATTTTAGTTAATTTATTTAGTGGATTTATTAAATAAATAATATTCAAATAATTACTAATATTTTTGAAAATATGCCAAATTATTAAAAGTTAATTGTTATGACTTGAAATAATTTTTAAAACTGATTTTATAATTTTCGGAATTTATTTACTATTTTTAAATGATTTTTAGAATTTATTTCTATTTTAAAATCATTTTTCGAAAATTAGAAAATAAAAATAATAGAAACCGTCGCTATAGGCTATAGCGACACTTTCTGTCGCTGTTGTTGTTCTTGAGCTCAAGAACACTGACAAGGCAGTGTTGAAGGGGTTATGTTTGACCACCACTAATTGTCTGTTCAAATTCGTTCTGGACAATATAAGACTTTGATGTTGTAGCATATATGTAATACTACAACATCCACTCATTACTTTGGTTATACAACATCACAACAAGGAGATCAGAGCCCCTAAACTTGTTGTCAGACTTCATCTATGTTTTCTAGGTTACCCAGAAACCCAGACAGTTTCGACTTGGTATTTTCTAGCTCATTTTAATCTAGTTACTGGTCATCCACTGGTCGATCTAATGGTTCAGGGTTGTAGTATACATGATAGAGTACACTTATCAATCATCAGGTCAGTCAAAAGATATCAGAATCATAAGATAGCATTCGGTTAAACCTTGTCAGAGACAACATTCATCAGTTTTCTGGGTTACCCAGAAAACCGAGTTCGTGCTCGTCCAGGCTAGTTTGACCATCGATTAGTTTCATTCTATTTGTTATCTAAGTGATATAAGAGCATGAATCTGTAATACACCTACATGAGTATAACTTAAATACATTAATACAAACAAATCTACAAAATCATGCAAGATCTGGGCCCATGAACTTGTTGTCAGACACTGATGAACAAGTTCTGAGTTACCCAGAAAATGCAAAGTCATGGTCGGTCAACGCAGTTTGACCTTCCATAACTTGCAATCTACACATGATCTAAGCATGATTTCAAGTCCAAATCAAAGTCCTTCTAGCATACTACATGTTCAAACATTTAAACATCAAAAATGATAACTAGATAAAGATCTATGTAGTCTGACATTCGGTTGTCAGACCACTTTTGAAAAAATTCCCAGATTTTGTAAAAACTGAGATTCGAGCATATAAATGTTATGGATCCACTATTTAGTAACCTAGATCACTGATTCACACCTTATACAACATATTTAAATATTCATACATCAAATCTAACATAACATACAAGATTAACTTTTCGTAGCTTAGTGTTTACCTTTCTTGAACAAGATCTGATTCTTGTCTACTGATTTTTTTGTGGTTGTTAGTGGGGCTGGTTTTGGGGATTGAAATGCTCAAACAATTCGTGAGTTACAGAGAGAGAAAGAGGCTTGGTTGAGTGTTTGTGAACAAATGGGGCCAAATGGTGAACTTTTCTCTCTCTCAATCTTTATATAATATGGTTCAAAGCCTATGGTTGATCATGATTATCAGATTTGAATGATTAAAGTCCATCACTAGACCACATGGCTAGCTAGAGTTGGTCACCAATCACTTACTAGGGCTAGATCTACACTCTACCTTAATAAAATATTAAAAGGGACAATTTGGTCATTTGGTTTTTACTTTTAGTGGCAAAGTGCGCATTTCATTCTAACCCTAACCCTTAGGGTTTAACCCTAAGGTTCCATAAGTTCATTATCTAGGGATTATGCAATTAGGGCTAACATGGTAATCTTAGTTTCTAAAAATATGAATTAGGGTTCCCGAATTAAATTAGATTTACTAATCACCTAGGACTTATAAATTAGGGTTCATACTTTACTAATTATCATTAACCTTGCTAAATTAATAATTAGGGTTTACAACTTAGCAATTAGGGTTCTAATTTAGTAATTAGGGTTTCTAAATATTAATTAGGGTTTATGTAATATTCGGTAAAAAAAAAAGATAAAAGATAAAAGATAAATATAATTAGATAATAGAAGTGTAACTAATAAGTATTTATACATATCTAAAACCTATATGGATAAGAAAAGTCATTCAAATTTAATAAAATTTTAATTTTAAAAGGACTTTTTACCTAGTAATCTATTTTGCAAAGGAATTACATATATTTAAATAACTAGAGAGAAAGAAGAACGTAAAAATTTATTTGGCTTTGGAGTCTCTGCAGTGAGCAGAGAAGAAGAAAAGAAGAAAAATTAAAAAGTTAAATTTTTGTGTGTGTGTGTGTGTCAATATATATATATATATATATATATATATATATATATATATTATATTTATATTTTATGTTATGAATCATGGCGACTTGTTTGTGATTGTGTGAATCAATATATATATATATATATATATATATATATACACACACACACACACACACACACATACTTATGAATCGTAGCTACTGGTTTATATACTAATAAGTATATGAGAATAAATCTAAACTAATAACATAAAATATTTGTTTTAATTTTAAAGTTATAGTTTCAATATTGAATATTTAAGTAATTATAATTTAGGAAAATCTTTATAATTTTAGGTATATTAACTAAATATAAATTGAGTTAAAAATAAATAAATAATAAAATAAAAAATATGTTTGAGGTAGGATATTTTACCCTAATGATTTCTTTTTGTTCTAAATTTATATTTAGGATTTGTTCGGCTAATATTTTCGTATTCGTAATATCGAGGTAAGTGGTTTTTTGAACTATTTAGTGTTTTTAAGATTATCGTTACTTTTAAGTATGTCTTATTAATTATTCGGATGCCTAAATGTACAATTTGTAATATTTATTTTCGAACTGTGAATGAGATTATATGATTTTGAACTGTGAAAAAGTATCGTTTATATTATCGATAATATTGAGATAAGTTTTTGAAATCCTCAGTCTGACTATGTATAGAACCCGTTATTGATTACGTTTAGTTCCGGAGCTAACATAGGACCTACTAAGGCGCACACCTTTTAGATGCCCTTCGGGGAGCGTGCATTTTTATAGATACCTTAGTAGGGTGCATATCATAACGTTATCGAACTTTTGGGCCGTGTTACAGGGCTATTGTAACCTTAGTCGCTAAGGCTGTGGATTAAAAGATATATGATATACATTGAAATCATTTTTGAATTGTTTTAGTTTTGAAAGTTTTTGTACTATTGTTATTGATCAAAAAGTTATTTAGAAAAAGTATTTTGTAAATTGTACTTGATTCGGCTAGATAGAGAGAATTGCTACTTGATGGGCTTCATCGCTCACCCCCTTACAGATTTTTACAGGTCCCAACGTTGAAAGCTGAGTCTTTATTTGATACGCTTGGAATAGCTGGAGTTTAGTTTTAGATGTTTTTCTTTTGTTGATGGATTTTGATAAAACTCTTAGTTTCGAGGAGCTGCGTCTCCCTTATTTGAATGTGGTATTTATTAGTATTTCATTTGGATTGATTTAAAATATATTTATTGTTGGATTTTAAGTTGAGATTATTGTTAAGTTGTTTAGTTTGGGCTGCGCGTTATTGATATTGTTGCCTTGCGGGCCTATGGAAGCTGCTGATTGCCGATCATGTTTGATGATAAAGCATATACTTTGTAACAATCTTATTCATTTATTAATAAAAAGTATTAATTTATTAAAGGCTTTTAATTATCTACATGATCTTTGTTTTATAATATGTGATAAACCCGTAGTTTTAAGCAATGCTTTTAGAATAATGATGATGATCATTCTAATGAGATCTAAATTCTTAGAAAGCTTAAAACTAAAATAGTTCCCAATCGTTGGATTACTAAATTGGGGATTAGTGAATCCAGGATAGATTGGTACATCGTTGCTTGCTCGTTGGATGAGGATGATTGATCTCATGATCATTTGTGTGGAACACTAAAAGCAAGTATGTAGGTGCTTATTAGAGAATAAGTTCTTTGAGCATTGGCTCGCTAAGGAATACCTAATGGAGTTTTATTTGCTGTCGATAGGAATTCTGTAGTGATAGTAGTCAAGTAATCCTTGGACTTGAGATCATCATAGTATCTTGTGTATGATGAGTTATACTTTGACTTATTCCTTAAGACCCTTAGGGTATATCAAAGGGTATGCTTGGGTATAATAAGTTATACATGGAGATAATGTATGATCGATAAAGAATCTACCACTTCTAATAAAAAGAGAAATGTCTATGTGATTCGATAAATGACAACCCGGTAGTCCTTGGCGGAGAATGAAATTAGAAAGGAGTTTCTAATTTGCATTATTTGGAGTTGTGCATTTAAGGATCGAAATACATATAATTAAATAAAATAAGACTTGTGGTAATTCCATGTCTTATATTTAATTGGGACATTGTATGGTGGAAGGATTGAATTATACGGTAACTATTTACTCGAAAGGTTCTTTTATGATTAATGTTGAAATCTATATTATACGGAAAGTCGTTGATCATTGGGAGGCTTATCACTATTGTAGAATAAATATTATTTATTTAAATAAATTAATTGTTTAATTTATTTATTTAAATAAGATTAAATTATTCTAATTGATTTATTCACAATAGGTTTAATATGGAGAACCTAAAGGGTCACACCATAAAAGGAAGAATAATTATTTAAGAAGTTAATGGCATAATCGTAATAATATGTTAAGTATATTTAATTTAATCTATGGTGATAGAATAAATTAAATAGCTTAATATTATTATTTAATATTTTAGAAATATTAAATATAAATTAATAAGAGAGAGTCTTATTAATATTATTACAATTATTATTATTTTAATTTCTAAAGAGTTTAGGAATTAATTTAATATAAGTACTCTCATTTTATTCTAATTGGATTAGGAAGGAAAATTAGTTAAAAGAGTTTAATTAATTATCCCTAATAAGATTAGGGAGCTTAATTAATTAAAAAAGAATTTAATTAATTAAATAAAACCCAATTCCTTAATTGTTAAGGTGGGTTGCCCACATCTATAAATAAGAGAGTCTTATTATGGGTGGGTGGTGGGGTTGTTGACTTTTACAACATCGTAATAATTCAATTGTTGGAGAGTACGCCTTTTACTATAGAGATAGAAAACTAGGGTTTGAGCCGACCACCCTTCTTCTTGAATTTTCTTCTTCCTTGGTGGATCACCTCAGAGAGGCCAAACATTTGGGTGGCTAACGTTGATCGAAGGAAGGAACAAACCGGTGGATTTGAGTTGAGCGAAAGGATTTGGAGGTGAACTTGTACTGAGGAAGCTCGATCTTGAGGGTATGATTTTATTCTTTATCTTTTCGTTTAATTAATAATTATGCATAAAGGGTGATCAAGGGTATATGGTTTGTAAAATTTTTAAACTACGATTTTTTACGCTTAGCATTATTTTTTTGCAATTTGATTGCGTTTCATGAATATTACAAACCTAACGGTGGCATCGAGCCAAACCTTTATACGAATTATTAATTATTTTAATTTGATATGTATATTGATATATGTTTAGAACAATTTAATTGGGCATAATTTTATTGTATAAAATTTATTTAAAAAAAAAAAAAAAAAAAAAAAAAAAAAAAAATATTTTATTAAAAATTAAAAAAAAATTATTTTAAAAAATTAGCATGCAATAATTTAAATATTATACGTTGATTAAATATAAAAAAAAAAAAAAAATGATATATTATTTTTTTATTTATATAACGATAAAAAAAAATTTATTATAAATATTTATATATTATTTTTATTTATATATATATATATATTATAATAAAAATATATATATATATATATATATATATATATATATATATATATATATATATATATATATATATATATATATATATATATATATATATATATATATATATATATATATATATATATATATATATATATATATATATATATATATATATATATATAAAAGTTTATTTTATATTAAAATAAAAGGTTTATTTTATTTTAAAATAAAAGGTTTATTTTAATTTTAAAATTAAATAAAATATTAATTTTAATTTTAAAATTAAATTTAAAAGTTTATTTTAATTAGAGTTAAAATTGGAATTTTTTTTTTAAAATAAAAGTTTATTTGAATTAAATTAAAAATCTTTCCTTAAATAAAGGAGTTTATTTTAATATGAAATAAGATTTCATATTATTCTAAAATAAAAGAGTTTATTTGTGAATTGAGAATCATATTTCCTTAAATAAAGGAGTTTATTTAGATATGAAATAAGATTTCATATTATTCAAAATAAAAGAGTTTATTTGTGAATAGGAAAAGAAGAATCATAATTTCCTTAAATAAAGGAGTTTATTTAGATATGAAATAAGATTTCATATTATTCAAAATAAAAGAGTTTATTTGTGAATAGGAAAGAAAAATCATATTTCCTTAAATAAAGGAGTTTATTTAAATATGAAATAAGATTTCATATTATTCAAAATAAAGGAGTTTATTTGTGAATAGGAAAAGAATAATCAAGTGTTTCCTTTAATAAATTTTTTTTTTACATGGAATTGGATTCCATAATTAATTAAAATAAAGAGTTTATTTTAATTGATTTTTTTTTATTATGGAATTGGATTTAATTAATTAAAATAAAAGTTTATTTTGATTTATTTTGATTAAAATAAAATAGTTTATTTTATTCAAAATTGGATAAATTAAAATAAAATAGTTTTATTTTGATTTAAATTTGGATTAAAATAAAGGAGTTTATTTTGATTCAAAATTAGATTTTATCTTAACTAAATTTGCCCATTAAATGATATCGATATATATATATTAAATGTTTATTATTAATGAGATGAATGTTATTTATTGATGCGTATGGTGATGTGTATGATAATAAATGGGATTGATTATGGATTTATTGACGATGTGATTGGATTTTATTTTAGTTGGATGCATGAATGTATATGGTTTTTTTATTAAATGGAATTCTGCGTACCTCGTCTTCTCTAATTTTTCTTAATGTAAATTCTATCTCTCCTCTATGTACTTCCCTTATTTGCGATCGAGGTTTCTATTTATTTTAAATAGTTTTGTAATAGGAATAGTTAGAATTAATTTTGAAAAATTGGAGATCGAAACGAAGAGGCGCTTGAAGACAGTTTGTAATGGAGCAGGGTTTAAATGTAATAGTTATATTTAAATATTATTTCTTGCACCCCTAAGGGTTTGACCTTTTGGTTCACTTGGTGGCTCTAGTAGACGAACTAGAATAAAAGTCCATAATCAATCCGGGTAGAATATAGTATTCTATATATGCATGCTTATATATATATATATATTATATATTATGCAAACATGCTTAGCATGTTCATTAATATAATAGCGTATTTATATATATATATATATATATGCGCTAAACAAGATGAGACAAATTAATAACAAACCCCTCGATTTTTTTATATTAAGTCTAAGCGTTCAAAGATATTTGGAATATCGAGCATTAAGCCTTCTAGCATGATAAAATTAATAGAGTATTAAATATTTAATATGAGTTTGTTGTGTCACCTGAAATGAGTATTAAGTATTTAAGATGTTAATTTATCACATTTGATGCTTATAAAGAAAATTGAACAATATTGTTTTGTTGTGTCACCCTGAGGATGATATTTTTTTTTTTGAATATATGGAGTGCTAGGTTGGACTTAACTTGGATAATTTTGATTCGGATGTGCCACCACTTGATCAAAATAATCTAAGAGAGGCAAAAGAAAAGGAGTTGCATAGTTGATGTAATTGACAAAAGTTGTCTACCTATTTATTTATATATAGTTTGTTGTGTCACCACAAGGCTATATACATTTGAAATGGGATCCTTATTCTCACTAGCAAATCTTTAATTAGATTTTTCTTAGAACTATATAAGTGAGGTAATATAGTTTGAAGAAAATAGTGGGAGATACCAATTTAAAACAAGACCTAATTTATTTTGGTAATTAATAAAAGAATGTATGTTAAAATGTTGTTAATTACAAATTCATTTCTGAGAATTTTACAATCTAAAATTACTATCCTTTGCGAAGCATATTAGATGCTAAATTAACGAATAGAATTAAGCGGATTGGTTAAGGAATTTGAGAATAGTTCTCATGCATTTGAAAAGCTATCTTATGTCATAATCGCCTATCCTGCAATGGTTGCGAGACAATGCCTCGAGGAAGAGATTGCTACTTTTAGAAAGTGGCGAAGATGATGCCTGATTGGCTCGATGCATCATGCTCGCATCCATGAATATGAGCTTGACGTCGGCATGAAACTATGGATGCTCTACTATATTCTGCACATCAAGTAGTTGATGGTGAGGAAAATGGGGGGTGATAGATATCGGATATCTAAGGAGCTCTTAGATCTAGAATGGCCGATGGCACTATAAATCTGAGACAAAAAGTTCTTAACATAATCAATTTGATTGATCGATTAGGATTTGGTTTTGTCATGGATGGAGAGTTGAGCGAGATTTGATCTTGCACTCACTCCGGACTCCTTTCACAATTGTTGTGAATTTTTCATATAAACAAGCTAGATATCGACCTCGTTGATTTGCTTAACATGTTGAAAAATGTTGAGAGTCACTTTCGACAAGAAAGATCGAAGTCTTCTTGGTAGGGGCCAAAAGGATCTTACGAAAGAAGAGCGATTCAAAGAAGGTAAATAGAAAGGCATAAACAAAGGATAATAAGAACAAAAGCGTACGGATAGCAAAGGGTTTGCTTCCCTTTGCAATAAGCTGGACCTTTGGAAAGAAAGCTGCGAGAAGCATCTTGCGGAGGCTAACTAAAAAAAAGCTTAGTGAAGTTTGGTTACAAATCTGATTTTGTTCATGATTGAAATAAATTTTTCTTTAAGTCGAGGTTCTACTTGGGTATTGGATCTGAGACTTTGGTTATCATAAATATAGATTTATGAAGGGACCAAGCGAAGTAGAAAGCTAAACAAATATAAGTAATCATATGTGTGGGAAATGAAGCAAAGGTTGCTTTGCATTAGCTATAGAAACTTATAGTTTAGCAATGCCTACTGGGCAAATCTATTAAGTCGATAAGTTGTTATTGTATTCAGTTCTTGTTAAAAATATTATTTCCATTTTATTGTTGGATGATGAAATCTTTGGTATTATAATTAAGAACAATTGTTGTTACTATTTATAATAATAATGTTTTTATATAAGCTGGAATATTACTTAATAAATTTTGTATACTTGACTTACGTGAAAATAATTTTGCATATTGAACAAAATTAGTATAAGAAAAGGAGATGATCATTGAAAAGAGTTGAATGTGTGTATTTCTTTGAAATACAAGTGTGAATTATTTGAAAGGTTCAAAAGAATTGAAGTGAAACAAATTGGCAAAGTATTAAGATTCTTTGATTAGATCGAGGAATAAATACTTGTCTGATAAGTTTCTAGATCATCTCAAATGGTTTTTTTCTCATAATGGACACATCTTGATCATGATAATTGATTGATGTATCGAAAGGAAAAATCGTACCTTGTTGGACATAGTGCGGTCCATAATGATTTTCTGACATTTCGGTATCCTTACAGGATAATGTCTAGAAATGGTGCATATCTACTGAAAAGGTAACCTCAAAATCCATTTGAAGACTCCATAAAAGTTATGGACGGGGAGGATTCTAATCTTAAGTATGTTAAGATAAGGGGTTGTCGACTTATGTGAAAAGGTTCAAAAGGATAAGCTTGGGACAAGATTTGACAATGTCTGATTTGTGGGACATCTAAAAAGTAAGTTTAGGGTATATGTTCTATAATCTACTTAGCAAAAGGTGTTTGTTGCGAAACACGGCGCATACTAAGATAAAGGTGTTTATCATTGAAAGGGCTAGTGGGAGGATAATAGATCTTGAAGAGTTCAAGAACCACAAAACACTATAAGTCGAATAAGAGGAACACTATAGATAGACCTATTGTACCTGGCAAGAATCGTAAATGCGGAATAGTACAAGAAGATACCTAGGAGGTATGGATTCATCATGGATGATGATGATGAGGTACACATCATAGAAGATGATGATCGAGTTACATTCGATGAGGTAAGAGTTCTGAAGTGTGTCGGAAAAGGATTGAACGCAATCAAATATGGGGCATTCGTTTGATGAATTTCAAAAGTTTATTTTATATGAATGTTGATCTACTACGGATGAGGCGTCGTGACACACTAGTATTATATGTTGATAATCGGATGAGGAAACATAAAGTCAATCGATAAAGATAAAGTTGTCTAAACATTCCTCCATGAATGATTTGGGAAGAGTATCTTAATTGGGGATAAAATCTATATAGATAGATTTAAGAGGATGCTCGACTTAACCCGAGGAGCGTATATTCATTTGATGCTAAAGTCGTTTAGCATGGCAAACTCAAGAGATGTCTCATGTTGATGAGCTATGGGTGTATCTCTCTTAATAGTCCCCACAGACTCGAAAAGAGAGATCGCATGAGTGACAATGATCATGTATCTGATGAAATATACGAGACATGATGTTGATCGGTCGTATGCGGAGAAGTTCACTATGAGTCGGTGAAAAACATCTTAAAGTGCTTAGCTTAGGCACTAAGGATGTGATCATATTCATGGTGGGTCTAAATTAAAACTAGAGGCTTAACAGGACTCAAGTTTTTTCAGAGACGAGACCAAGATGACGAGAAAATCCACTTTAAGGTAAAGCGTTATCTTGAGCAGTGGTGCGGTGAATTGGAAAGGTTCAAGCAACAAAAGAGTTCTTTGGTTTAGTGATAAAGACAAAGTATATAGCTATAAATGAAAAGGCTATGAGTTGATTGTTTGGATTAAAAGTTCATTCTGAGAACTAGGAATAGTTCTAAGTCTCATCTTGGATCTAAACATGTGTTGTGGCACTTTCATTTGATTATTAGAATCATTGAAAGATGGGAAATCACTATAGAGATAGTGGACTCTCATGAACAACATTACATATCCATTAACTAAAGCTTATCAGCAATGGGATAATCGTCACTTAGAAGAAGAGTATGAGATACCATGGCGATTGGCTTTAGTGCAAGTGGGAGATTGAAAGTAGTATGCACACAAGCCGATCATGTTTGATGATAAAGCGTATACTTTGTAACAATCTTATTCATTTATTAATAAAAAGTATTAATTTATTAAAGGCTTTTAATTATCTACATGATCTTTGTTTTATAATATGTGATAAACCCGTAGTTTTAAGCAATGCTTTTAGAATAATGATGATGATCATTCTAATGAGATCTAAATTCTTAGAAAGCTTAAAACTAAAATAGTTCCCAATCGTTGGATTACTAAATTGGGGATTAGTGAATCAGGATAGATTGGTACATCGTTGCTTGCTCGTTGGATGAGGATGATTGATCTCATGATCATTTTTGTGTGGAACACTAAAAGCAAGTATGTAGGTGCTTATTAGAGAATAAGTTCTTTGAGCATTGGCTCGCTAAGGAATACCTAATGGAGTTTTATTTGCTGTCGATAGGAATTCTGTAGTGATAGTAGTACAAGTAATCCTTGGACTTGAGATCATCATAGTATCTTGTGTATGATGAGTTATACTTTGACTTATTCCTTAAGACCCTTAGGGTATATCAAAGGGTATGCTTGGGTATAATAAGTTATACGTGGAGATAATGTATGATCGATAAAGAATCTACCACTTCTAATAAAAAGAGAAATGTCTATGTGATTCGATAAATGACAACCCGGTAGTCCTTGGCGGCGAGAATGAAATTAGAAAGGAGTTTCTAATTTGCATTATTTGGAGTTGTGCATTTAAGGATCGAAATACATATAATTAAATAAAATAAGACTTGTGGTAATTCCATATCTTATATTTAATTGGGACATTGTATGGTGGAAGGATTGAATTATCGGTAACTATTTTTCGAAAGGTTCTTTTATGATTAATGTTGAAATCTATATTATACGGAAAGTCGTTGATCATTAGGGAGCTTATCCTATTGTAGAATAAATATTATTTATTTAAATAAATTAATTGTTTAATTTATTTATTTAAATAAGATTAGAATTATTCTAATTGATTTATTCACAATAGGTTTAATATGGAGAACCTAAAGGGTCACACCATAAAAGGAAGAATAATTATTTAAGAAGTTAATGGCATAATCGTAATAATATGTTAAGTATATTTAATTTAATCTATGGTGATAGAATAAATTAAATAGCTTAATATTATTATTTAATATTTTAGAAATATTAAATATAAATTAATAAGAGAGTCTTATTAATATTATTACAATTATTATTATTTTAATTTCTAAAAGAGTTTAGGAATTAATTTAATATAAGTACTCTCATTTATTCTAATTGGATTAGGAAGGAAAATTAGTTAAAAGAGTTTAATTAATTATCCTAATAAGATTAGGGAGCTTAATTAATTAAAAGAATTTAATTAATTAAATAAAACCCAATTCTTAATTGTTAAGGTGGGTTGCCCACATCTATAAAAAGAGAGTCTTATTATGGGTGGT
Organism: Panax quinquefolius; assembly: GCA_020205615.1. Classification (NCBI taxonomy): domain Eukaryota; kingdom Viridiplantae; phylum Streptophyta; class Magnoliopsida; order Apiales; family Araliaceae; genus Panax; species Panax quinquefolius. The sequence continues at coordinate 84,582,287 of CM035172.1, read as the reverse complement.
GGGGGTTGTTGACTTTTTAACAACTACATACGTAATAATTCAATTTGTTGGAGAGTACCTTTTTTCTATAGAGATAGAAAAACTAGGGTTTGAGCTTAACCACCCTTCTTCTTCTTGAATTTTCTTCTTCCTTGGTGGATCACCTCTAGAGGCCAAACATTTGGGTGGCTGCGTTGATCGAAGGAAGGAACCAAAACCGGTGGATTGAGTTGAGCGAAAAGGATTTGGAGGTGAACTTGTACGAGGAAGCTCGATCTTGAGGGTATGATTTTATTCTTTATCTTTTTCGTTTAATTAATAATTGTGCATAAAGGGTGATCAAGGGTATATGGTTTGTAAATTTTTAAACTACGATTTTACGCACTTTTTAGCTTTTTATGCAATTTGATTGCGTTCTTGAATATGGACGGACCCACCATGAGAATTCTATGTGGAGCATTATGCGAAGTGTCATTAGCAATTCTCATAGTGATGATGATGTAATGGTCCTCAGGCACTGAAATCACTATATTTCTTCACGAGAATTTATGTACTTTGATATCATCAAATGTCACCTTTAATAGGGTGGACTATAAAGGTGATTATTGGGTACATCATGAATCGTGTGAGGAATATGAGTGATCTAGATGGAATTTAACCCTCCTATGTATTGGGGTGATATCCATAGGCCTCTTGATTGAGTAGGACTATGAAATGCATGGCCATGCTCAAATAGTGATTTGTTTCATATAGTCTACTCATTGATCAAGAAAAACTTCAGATTAAATTATGAAGAGTATGACACGTTCCATGACTCGAGTTTAATCTAGGATATTAAGGTTAAAAGGATTAAATTACATTGAAACATTGGTCACTAAAAGGTTGCATCGAATCATCGATCTTATTATTACTTGGGTAGCGGTGATTGCATTACTAGATCTAGCTCAACATTTATAATTTTATAATATGATTTTAAAATTATTGCCAGCGTAATAATAACCTATAGGGTCACACACATAGAGCGTAATTAAAGGGAATTAATTTAAATTATAAAGATTTAAATATATCGATATGATTGATAGTATTTAAATTACAATTTAAATTAATAGGATAAATTATATATATATAGGTATATTAATTAAGTAAGACTTAATTAATATATATATATATATATATATAAATTGGATTTTATTAAATTAGGTTTTGAATAATTCCTTTTAATAATGCTATATATATGATATATGTAGCGACCATTTTAGGTATTATTCATTAAAAACCTAGCAGCTCTTAGAGAGAGACTAGAGAAAAGCAGTTTGAGAAAATCCTCATCCTTGGTGGCTAGTCTGCGTTTCCTATTACTTGAGATCGTGGGGCGATTCGTGTGGGCGTTTCGTGTGGATCTAGTAGAGCTTGATCCGTTTGAATTGCGTTGGAGATTTGACCGCATCGATTCTAGCTTTAACAATCGGTATAATTTCTAACCTCTGAATTAATTGAATTTTTGCATGGATCTATTTTAGGGTTTGAAATTGCCTTTAATTGGTTTTATTTTATTTTGCGTTTCTATGTCGAAAACCAAGCGGTGGTATCGAGCTACTACTTGAAATGATTAATTGAGATAACGTGTTTAATTGTTTTTTCGATATATATGATATGTGATGATACTGATTTCTGGAGTGCGAAATTGATTATATTGTTTTCGATATATATGATATATGATGATACAATTTTCTTTGAAGCATTAATTGAGTATATGATATTACATAATCAACATATTACGGTATTATGAATATCGGTAATAGATATCATGTATATGATGTTACATTAATTGAGTATATGATATTTATAATCGACATATTTTGGTATTATGAATATCAGTAATAGATATGCATGTATATGATGTTCTGTTAATTGTATCTTATATGGCGTAATAACAGTATACAACTTATGTTCTAATTGGATTAGAAGTATGCAGATTCAGTTTAATATGATTAATTAAAAGCTGGACATATATGATATATCTTAGGGTGTATTGTTATTATGACTATTTTGGTGGATTAAATATATGATTACGAAAGCTATTTGAGGAGATTAGTATGGAAAAATTCTGCAATCTGATTGTAGTTAAAATTTTTTTTCGAAGCGCCTTTAGGCCCTTTGACCGTTAATGAGACCACTTGAGAGGAGACCCCCCCTTGGACCCCCCCGTCGTAGCGCACGATGGTCGTGTCCCCTATATGTTATATATAGTTTTCTTTAATTATATATAAATTGTTATGTGCTTATTGTGATATGCATGGTGCACAGTTATGGCCTTTTGACCCATAGGTTAGTGGTTTTGGTTTTGAAATACGGCTTGCATGTCGTGCCTTTCTATAAATTCTAATGTAATATTCTCTTCTCATCTAAATCCCCTCGAATGTAACTCGAGGTTTCTTTATATCATGTAATAATCATAATCGATGAAGATGTCGAGATGGAGAACACGATGGAAAGATGATGATGGAGAGGAGGCACATGCTTGAGGAAGATCGAGGAAGCTATTTATTTTAAGATCTTTTACCACCTTAGATTGACCTTGATCTTTCATTAGCTTGAAAAGATTGACGATGGATTGGGCCATAAGCATGACACATTTAATTTTGCACTTTATTTATGCTTGTATGTGATATGATATGATAAATAATGTGCATGCTTAATAAGATTAAAATTGGTGAGATCTAAATTAATTTATAAAATCCCTCGATAAAATATTAAGTCTAAATCGGATGCCTTCGATGAATAACACTCATGAAGACCTTGATCGATAGATGTAGGTTTGCAAAGCAAAGTACCCTATTTATCTAGGTAAGATGCGATAGGATAATTGTGATATCAAATTATTAAAATCATTGGGCTGACTTAACTAAGTTATCTCGATAGGATTGTGGACTTAGAGGCATGGAGTTTGGTAGGTACCATTAGATGGACTAGAAACAAATGTTTTTTACCAAACTATCCGAGGAGTTATATATGATATAATTGACAAAGGGTTGTCTACCTAAATAATTGTGTTTTAAGAGATTAGCGAAAGCTAACTTAAGGCGTAATGAAATATGGATCTTGGCTCACTAGAAAGATTTAATAGAAAATGCTTTTTAGAATTAATGGTGAGGGCTATTAATTTGAATAAAATAGTGGGAGGTATATTTTGAATGTACTATTATCAATTACATAATATCAACTCTGCAATTTGACTTATTATTTTTGCACTTATAAATTGTAGATATCAATGGCAAACAACAACAACACAAATAGTCTTTCATTACGATCAGTCCTTGAAAAGGACAAGCTGAGTGGAATTAATTTCCTTGGTGGCATAGGAACTTGAGGATTGTCCTCAAACAAGAAGCGCAAGCTATATGTCCTTGATGGGCCCATTCTGCGACACCGGTATCCTTTGCACCTGCGTGCGAGCATAATGCTTACAAGAAGCATCAAGATGATGCTACGGGCGTGAGTTGTGTCATGCTAGCAACCATGAGCTTTGAGCTTGAAGCAACATGAGTTGATGGATGCTTATGAGATGATCGAGCATCTCGAGAAATTGTTTGAAGGCATGCTCGGCGGAGAGGTATGATACAAGCAAGGCGTTGTATCAACTTTGCAAAATGGGTGAGCGTGATCCGGTTGGTCCACATGTCTTTGAAAATGATTGGGTATATTGAGTACCTTGATAGGTTGGGTTTTCGATCACTCAGGAAGCCCAAAATGATCTTGTTTTGCAATCTTTGAACAATGACTACTCTCGATTTGTTATGAACTATCTTATGAATGAAATTGAAACCCCTTCTTGAGTTGTTGAGCATGTTAGAAGCTGCAGAGAACAACATGAAAAAGCGGGACCCGCTCCCATAATGATGGTGCAAAGGGAATGCTAAAGGGAAATTGAAAAGCAAGAAGAAGATAGGATCTAAATCTTTTGCCAAACCCGATTCCAAAACCAAGCAGGCTTTAAAACCTAAAAGGTGGGGTGGCTAAAGAAGGTGAGTGTCATACATGGAAAACACTGGACCTTTGGAAAAGGAATTATCATGCTTATTTGGAAGAAGTGAAGAAAAGGAAAGGAAATCGACTTGATTCGGTATATATGTTATAGAAGTCAACTTGTCTACTTCTACATCATGGGTATTGGATCTTTGGATGTGGTTCTCACATTTGTGTTAATGTGCGGGGACTCAGAAGGAGTAGGACTTTAAGCGAAAGGAGAGGTTGACCTACTGAGTTGGGAATGGAGCAAAAGTTCTTTTGCTTTGGTAGTAGGAACTTATCATTTATCTTTGCCCTTTGGGCTAGTTTAGAATTAGAAGATTGTTATTTTTGTACTGCTGCTATAAGCAAAAACATTATTTTTTGTTTCTTGTTTGGACAAGAAAGGTTTTCATTTATAATAAAGAACAATCGTTGTTTGTTTTACTTAAATGATATTTGTTATGGTGTTGCACAATTGTTTAACGGTCTCTATATTCTTGATTTAGAAATGCTATCTATAACATAAATACAAAATGATTTAAATCAAATGATTCAAATCAAGCATATCTACGGCCTTTGTCGTTTAGGCCATATAAATGAAAGCAGCGTATCAAACTCCGTAAAGATGGGTTCTTGGATTCATTTGATTTTGAATCATATGAGAAATCTGAGTCTTGTTTATTAGGCAAGATGACTAAAGCCCCTTTCTTTGGACACGATTGAGCGGGCTAGCGATGTATTGGGACTTATACATAGTGATGTATGTGGACCCATGAGTTAGATTAGCAAGAGGTAGGGTTTATTACTTCATTACATTTCTTGTGACTTTAGTAGATATGGATATGTGTATCTTATGAGACACAAATCAGAATCCTTTGAAAAGTTCGAGGAATTCAAGAATGAAGTTCAAAACCAATTTGGCAAAAGCATAAAAGCCCTTGATCCGTCGAGGAGGTGAATACTTAAGCCAAGACTTTGATGACCTTCTAAAGGGTGTGGTATTATATCATCACTGACTCACTCCACGGAACACCACAATGGAATGGTGTATCGAGAGGAGGAGAATCGAACCTTGTTGGACATAGATACGATCGATGATGAGTCATGCGAGATCTTCGATAAACACGGGGTCATGCCCAGAGGCAATTTGCATTCACATAGCAGTGTTCCTACAAAGGCGGTTCGAGAAGACACCATATGAGATGTGGTGGGAAGCGTCCTAGTATATATCGTTCATGAAGATTTGGGGTTGCGAGGCGTTAAGTAAAAGCGTCGGATTACGACAAGCTCGGACCCAAATCGACAAATGTAATTTTGTGGGATACCCAGAAAGGAAACAAAAGGGTATTATTTCTACAAACCTTACGAGAACAAAGTATTTGTTGCTCAAGTGGTATTTTTCTAGAAGAGAATTTGTCTGCTAAAGGAAGCGAGTGGGAGGAAAGTAGAACTCGAAGAAATTGAGAACCACAAAATATCATTGAACACTGAGTTGGAGCGTGGCGGGAACCACAAGATATTGTGGAAAGTGAACTGCTCAAATTACCACAAGGCATTCGTAGATCTGGTAGGACACATGAGAGCACGAGAGATATTATGGATATCTTGTGACTCAAAAGCGGCGATGTGATGCTCATAGATCAAGATGAGCTTGCTTCTACCAAGAAGCTATGAATGGACAGATTACGAGAAATGGCTTGAAGCCATGAAATGCGAGATGGACTCCATGTATACTAACCAAGTATGGACTCTGGTTGATCCACAGAAAGGTAAAACCAATCGGGTGCAAGTGGGTTTTCAGAAAAAAGCCGGCATGGATGGTAATGTACAAACCTATAAAAAGGCCATTTGGTAGCAAAAGGTTTCAAACAAATTCAAGGTGTTGACTATGATGAAACCTTCTCTCGGTGGCAATGGTTAAATCCATCGAGGATCTTACTTGCTTTATTGCGACTTTTTATGATTACGAAATCTGGCAGATAGATGTCAAAATTACTTTCCTTAATGGAAATCTCCTTGAGGATGTGTATATGACACAACTTGAGGGTTTTGTCACTCCAAAGGATGCTGGAAAGGTATGTAAGCTGCAGCGATCCATTTATGGATTGAAGCAAGCCTCTCGGAGTTGGAATCTTTGATTTGATGAAGCAGTCAAAGAATTTGGCTTTATTAAAAATGAAGATGAACCTTGTGTATATAAGAAGGTTAGTGGGAGTCACATTGTATTCCTAGTATTATATGTTGATGACATATTAATTATTGGGAATGACATTCCTTCCTTACAAGCTGTAAAAACATGGTTAGGAAAATGTTTCTCCATGAAAGATTTGGGCGATGCTGCCTACATTTTAGGTATCAGGATCTATAGAGATAGATCGAGAAAAATGCTCGGCCTAAGTCAAAGTACATATATTGATAAAGTGTTGAAGCGTTTGACATGCAAGAAGCGAAAAAGGAAACTTACCGTGACTCATGGTGTAAAGATCTCTAAGGCCCGATGTCTAAATCACAAGATGATGAGGGCGTATGAGAAAGATCCCTTATGCTTGACAATTGGATCTATCATGTATCTGATGATATGTACTCGTCCGGATGTCTCGTATGCTTTGAGCATGATGGCGAGATACCGATCGAATCGGTGAAGGTCACTTTGGCAATGATCGAGAATATCCTCGAAGTACACGAAAAGGACTAAGGATTCATTCTTGGTATATGGAGGTGAAAAATGGCTGGCGGTAAAGGGTTACGGATGCTAGTTTCGGTGACAATGATGACTATAAGTCTCGGTCGGTTTTGTGTTTTGCCTTAATGGTGGTCTTTGTTATTTGGAAAAGTTGAAGCGAGAGGCGATGGTGATTCTACGAGAAATTTGAGTATATTCTTTGCTTCTAGTGCGACGAGGAGGTTGTGTATGGATTAAAAAGTTCATCCTTTGAACTTGGTGTTGTTCAACCATTGTTGATCGGTTGCTCTATCTTTGTGATAATAATGGAGCCATTGCTGAGCTAAGGAACCCGAGATCTCACTGACGATCAAGCATATACTTAGGCGGTACCATCTCATCAGTGAAATCATTGATAGAGGAGATGTACATATAGGAAAAGTGCTGACGAGATGATAATGTTGCGAGATCGGCTGACCGAGGCTTTGTCGTGATGTGAAGCACAGCGGTCACACTAGTTCCATGGGTATTAGATACATGAGTGATTGGCTCTAGTGTCTGAGTGGGAGGCTATTAGAGTTTATGCCCTAGAGGCCGATTATTTGATATAATTGCTTAACGTTTTGATATTATATTTGATTGAATAAATGAATGATTTTATTATGGTTTTATTTTTGCGTTATATAAATGTTAACATAATAAAAATCCTTAGAATATTGATACAAATTATATAGTTTCAAGTATGTGACTTGAACATGAGATTATATATTTACAATTAGTATCATTGTTCTTAAATGTCCCTAGTCGAGTATCATTGTTGATGGGACAACAATGATGCATTAAAGACTAGTATGTGGATTGTTGATGACCAAATCTCATTGGTCGTAAATATATGAGATATTAAGTCGATGCGTAGGTACATGTTGAAAGCGATGTCTTTGGACGGACCCACCATGAGAATTCTATGTGGAGCATTATGCGAAGTGTCATTAGCAATTCTCATAGTGATGATGATGTAATGGTCCTCGACACGAAATCACTATATTTCTTCACGAGAATTTATGTACTTTGATATCATCAAATGTCACCTTTAATAGGGTGGACTATAAAGGTGATTATTGGGTACATCGTGAATCGTGTGAGGAATATGAGTGATCTAGATGGAATTTAACCCTCTATATATTATTGGGGTGATATCCATAGGCCTCTTGATTGAGTAGGACTATGAAATGCATGGCCATGCTCAAATAGTGATTTGTTTCATATAGTCTACTCATTGATCAAGAAAAACTCAGATTAAATTATGAAGAGTATGACACGTTCCATGACTCGAGTTTAATCTAGGATATTAAGGTTAAAAGGATTAAATTACATTGAAACATTGGTCATTAAAAGGTTGCATCGAATCATCGATCTTATTATTACTTGGGTAGCGATGATGCATTACTAGATGCAGCTCACTTTATTTATAATTTTATAATATGATTTTAAAATTATTGCCCAGCGTAATAATAACCTATAAGGTCACACATACATAGAGCGTAATTAAAAGGGAATTAATTTAAATTATAAAGATTTAAATATATCGATATGATTGATAGTATTTAAATTACAATTTAAATTAATAGGATAATTTATATATAGGTATATTAATTAAGTAAGACTTAATTAAGATATATATATATATATATATATATATATATATATTGATTTTATTAAATTAGGTTTTGAATAATTCCTTTTAATGCTATATATATGATATGTAGCGACCATTTTAGGAATTATTCATTAACAAAAACCTAGCAGCTCTTAGAGAGAGACTAGAGAAAAGCAGTTTGAGAAAATCCTCATCCTTGGTGGCTAGTACGCGTTTCCTTCTTCTACGAGATCGTGGGGCGATTAGGTGTGGAGCGTTAAGTGTGGATCTTAGTAGAGAGCCTTGATCCGTTTGAATTGCGTTGGAGATTGACGCGCATCGATTCTAGCTTTAACAATCGGTATAATTTCTAACCTCTGAATTAATTGAATTTTTCGCATGGATCTGTTTTAGGGTTTTTGAATTGCCTTTAATTGGTTTATTTTTATATGGATAAGAAAAGTCATTCAAATTTAATAAACTTTTAATTTTAAAAAGAGCACTTTTACCTAGTAACCTATTTTGCAAAGGAATAACATATATTTAAATAACTAGAGAGAAAGAAGAACATAAAAATTTATTTGGCTTTGAGAGTACTCTGAGTAAGAGAAGAAAAAAGAAGAAAAATTAAAAGGTAAATTTTGGTGTGTGTTTTGTGTGTGTGTATATATATATATATATATATATATATATATATATATATATTATATGTTATGAATCATGGCGACTTGTTTTGTGATTTTGTGAATCAATATTTATATATATATATATATATATATATATATATATATATATATACTTATGAATCATGGCTACGGTTATATACTAGTAAGCATAATGAATAATTCTAAACTAATAACATAAAATATTTGTTTTAATTTTAAAGTTATAGTTTGATATTGAATATTTAAGTAATTATAATTTAGGAAAATCTTTATAATTTCAGGTATATTAACTAAATATAAATTGAGTTAAAAATAAATAAATAATGAAATAAAAAATATGTTCGAGGTAGGATATTTTACCGTAATGATTTCTTTTTGTTCTAAATTTATATTTAGGATTTGTTCGGCTAATATTTTCGTATTCGTAATATCGAGGTAAATGGTTTTCCGAACTATTTAGTGTTTTTAAGATTATCGTTACTTTTAAGTATGCCTTGTTAATTATTCGGATGCCTAAATGTACAGTTTCAAAATTCGTTATCTTTTATTTAAGGCTTCCATTTAAATTAAATTGTTATGTTCTTTTATTTCAAAATTCGGATCAAGTATTTATTTTTGAACTGTAAATGAGATTATATGATTTTGAACTGTGAAAAAGTATCTATTATATTATCGATAATATTGAAAAAAGTTTTTGAAATCCTCAGTCTGACTATGTATAGAACCCGTTATTGATTACGTTTAGTTCCGGAGCTAATATAGGACCTACTAAGGTGCACACTTTTTTAATGCCCTTCGGGGAGCGTGCATTTTTTATAGATACCTTAGTAAGGTGCGTATCATAACGTTATCGAACTTTTGAGTCGTGTTATAGGGCTATTGTAACCTTAGTCGCTAAGGCTGTGGATTAAAAGATATATGATATACATTGAAATCATTTTTGAATTGTTTTAGTTTTGAAAATTTTTGTATTATTGTTATTGAACAAAAAGTTATTTCGAAAAAGTATTTTGTAAATTATACTTGATTCGGCTAGATAGAGAGGATTGCTACTTGCTGTGCTTCATCACTCACCTCGTTACAGATTTTTACAGGTCCCATCGTTGAAAGATGAGCCTTTATTTGATACGCTTGGAATAGCTGGAGTTTAGTTTTAGATGTTTTTCTTTTGTTGATGGATTTTGATAAAACTCTTAGTTTCGAGGAGCTGCGTCTACATTATTTGAATGTGGTATTTATTAGTATTTCATTTGGATTAATTTAAAATATTTTTATTGTTGGATTTTAAGTTGAGATTATTGTTAAGTTGTTTAGTTTGGGCTGCGCGTTATTGATATTGTTGCCTTGTGGGCCTATGGGCTTGCGGCGTGTAGTACTTTGGGCCTATATCGGGTTCGGGGTGTTACAGATGTGGTATAAAAGTAGTGGCCCCTCGCAATGTGTTAGCTTGAAAAACCTACATATTTCCTGGGGAGTGATTTTGGGAGTTAGCTGTGGGTAAGAGTATTGACTAAATTTAATAATTTTAAAATTAAATAGAGAATAAGGTAAGAAATCTATGTTTTGTTTGACGTTTGGTACTCGAGGCTAATTGGGTATTTTATTTTATTCATTATTAGTTTTGTATAGTGTTGTTGAGTGGGGATTTCTTTTTGTAGGGAAAATGCCGCCTAGAAGAAGCAACCATACTAACACTAATTTTGGTGCTAATGGTCTGACTCAACTTGCTACTACTTTAGTTCAGCTAGTGCAGAACCAACAACCTGGACAATGCGGCATAGTAGCGGAATTCAAGCGATCGAATCGGCCAATCTTTGAAGGGGACACGAACCCTTCCATAGTTGAGAAGTGGATTCAAGAAATGGAAAAGGCGTTTGATTTGCTAGGGAGTAGTGAGGCTAATAAGGTGACGTTGGTAGTTTACCTGCTTCAGGGTGGGGCGTATGATTGGTGGCTTATGGAGAAAAGAAAGCATGAAGGGAATCCTGAAACCTACACATGGACCATGTTCAAGGAGGCATTTACTAACAAATACTTGCCTAGAACAATTCGGGCACAAAATGAGAGATAGTTTATTAGGCTCGAACAAGGGAGCAAGACAGTTGCTCAATATGAAGTCGAATTCGCGAAGCTTGCCAAGTATGCACCGACCTTGGTGGCAGATGAGGCGGCGAAAGTGCGAAGGTTGGAGGATGGATTACGGGCCGACATAAGATATGGTGTGGCGTCTTTTAAGCTGCCCACATATGATGCGGTGCTCAATAAGGCGTTAGTGATCGAGAAGGGTTTAGCGGAAATGGAGAAAGGGAAGAACAATAAGAGGGACGAACCATCCGGTGAAGAGTCCAACCATATAGGACCTACAAAGAAGTTGAATACGTAAACCACTAAGTTTAGAGGAAACCAATGGAATTAAGAGAACAAACTGAAGTGTTCGAGGTGTGGTAGAAACCACCTAGATAAGGAATGTCGTTGGAATACAGGAGCGTGTTTTCATTGTGAATGAGATTATATGATTTTAAACTATGAAAAAGTATCGTTTATATTATCGATAATATTGAGAAATGTTTTTGAAATCCTCAGTCTGACTATGTATAGAACCCGTTATTGATTACGTTTAGTTCCGGAGCTAATATAGGACCTACTAATGTGCACACTTTTTTAATGCCCTTCGGGGAGCGTGCATTTTTATAGATACCTTAGTAGGGTGCGTATCATAACGTTATCGAACTTTTGAGTCGTGTTACAGGGCTATTGTAACCTTAGTCGCTAAGGCTGTGGATTAAAAGATATATGATATACATTGAAATCATTTTTGAATTGTTTTAGTTTTGAATATTTTTGTACTAATGTTATTGAACAAAAAGTTATTTCAAAAAAGTATTTTGTAAATTGTACTTGATTCGGCTAGATAGAGAGGATTGCTACTTGCTGGGCTTCATCGCTCACCCCTTACAGATTTTTACAAGTCCCATCGTTGAAAGCTGAGCCTTTATTTGATACGCTTGGAAAAGCCAGAGTTTAGTTTTAGATGTTTTTCTATTGTTGATGGATTTTCATAAAACTCTTAGTTTCGAGGAGCTGCGTCTCCATTATTTGAATGTGGTATTTATTAGTATTTCATTTGGATTGATTTAAAATATATTTATTGTTGGATTTTAAGTTGAGATTATTGTTAAGTTGTTTAGTTTGGGCTTCACATTATTGATATTGTTGCCTTGCGGGCCTATGAGCTTGCGGCGTGTAGCACTTTGGGCCTATATCGGGTTCGGGGTGTTACAGTTTACCTAATTAACATTAAATATAATAATAATTGTCATTTATTACATAACCCACAACTTAACAATTTCTTACCGTCGTAATTGACTTATGTACTAAAGTTTATCAGTAACGCTAGGGTTTTGCACTGTTTTACTATATCTGTTCCACACATTAACATTACACACATATCAAGCATGTTTATATTACTGAAATATAAATAATATTATATTAATATTCTCATTCCTTATTCAAAATCCAGAATTAGGGTTTTGAATCCATATCCCACATAACCTTCATATAAATCATTATTAATTAAATTAAAATAATTAACTTAACCATAATCATAATAATCCTTTTAATTATATCATATATATAATATTCAGTATTTTCATGGAAATTAAATAATAAATATTTTTATTACAAAATTAATTTATAATAAGAATATAATCTATAATGATCAATAATTCTTAAAAAGAATTTATTTACAATTATTCATGTAATAATAAATTTTATTTATCACATAAATACATATACTTCTCTTTGCACATAATCCTACCTTTAAAAAAATATTAAATGCAAAATTTATTATTTAATTATATTGAAAATATTGGGTTATTACAGATATCATTTCTTGAGTAGCCGACATTACTTCGGCAGAAATCTTGGGTGTAAGAAGTGGCGCCCCAATAGCATGGTACTGAGTGTTGCTTACATCCAAGGCATGAAAACTGACCGGTTCCATATGTGAATTGACGTTGATGTATGGTATGTCACCATGTTGAGGATATTCCGGTTCAGCGTTGACCATGAATAGGCTATTGTTGATAATGTATTTCAGTTGTTGATGAAGGGTGGAGGGGACTACCCATGCCATATGAATCCATGGTTTTCCCAAGAGCAGGTTCTATCCTGAATCTCTCTTGAGTATGTGCAAAGACACGCATAATGTATGGGGACCAATTTTGATTGGTAGCTCAATTACTCCGACCAAATTCCGGCGCGCTCCATCAAAAGCTTTGATAACCGTATGGCTGCTCCGGATTCGGTTGAGATGGACATTCATCTTCAACAATGTAGCGTATGGAACGACTTGCAATGACCGGTCCCTTTGTGCGGTATATCATCATCAGTGAAGGATATCACATTTTTGTTAAAAATGTGATCAACAAAGTGTTGAAATTTTTTTGTATCCACTGATGTTGGTAAGTAGGCTTCTACCAAAACCTTCATTAAGTGTGGAGCTTCTCTTAAGCTTAAAACCACATTGGCTTCGTTATGACCTATAGTACGAAAGAATTTTTTAATCTACTCCATGGGTATTTTCCCCTTTGACTTGATGGTAGAATTCATCACCCATTGTGGAAGATAAAGTTGATTCTCCTTCGACACTACAGCAGTCGTATGCGAGGTGGATCCTTCACCTTCTCCATAATTTCAGGGAACTTTTTGTAAGCTGACAATAGGATATTGTGCTCTGCATGGTAAGTTGATTGGCTTTGGAGCGGCCACTTTCAAAGGATTGTTGCTTCCTCTGAGTTGAATTGCCGGTATTGTGAGTGGTTTGCCAGTGTCATCGGCCTCAGCGGATATAACTGCTACCAATTCCTTCCACTTAGTAGGACATGTATTCTCACTCTCACGTAGCACAGTATCATCGTCTGCTAGTTGCAGGACACCACTGTCAATTAGATTCTGGATAAGGTGGCAGAGTGCCCATCATTCTTCTGTGCTGTGACCGCGAGAATGGGAGTGATATTGACATACTCCATCAGAATTGAACCATCCTGAACGGGGATTAATTGGAGGTAGAAGGGAAGTGATCCTTCCTTCATTGATTAGCATCTGAAGGATTTTCTCCATAGGTTGGCCCAGGTATGTAAATTCCCTTCTATTGACAAAATCCCGACGGCCTTTTATATTCGTTCTCTTTGTCACTTTGTCCTCCAGCGTTTCACTTTCTGAAGGTGACGAGGGAATATTCATGACAAGAGGAAGGAGACTAGCATGCTCTTGGCTGACTAACTGGCGTGTAACTTGATGCTGATAGATCACCAGTTCTGCCAATTGTTCAATTTGCTTGCAAAGAGCTTGCATCTTACGTTTCATTGCGAACTGGAACTTGGCATAATCACATTTGTCAACACCGTCTTTGGTGGTCTAAGATGACTTGCCGTTGAAATTGGAACTCTGTCCATTGCTCCAATTAATCATGTTGACCTCTTCTTCTTTGTGTTAAGGAAGAGGATTGTCTTGTACGTGAGATATATCTGGTTTGGTAACCACGATCTCCCCATTGTCTATCAGGTCTTGGATATTATGTTTCAAAGCCCAACAATCCTGAGTATCATGTTCAGGTGGCTCGACATGAAAAACACATTTCCGAGCAGCATTGATACCCCTCCCATTAAGGCTGACTGGTGGAAGAAGATGCGTGACTTTCTTCTGCGTTGTCAGAAGAGTGAGAATATTCTCGAGCGAGTCCCCGAAGGGTGTGAACACTCGAGGGCATTTAACTTCTCAACCTTTAGGTAATGTAGGGTTCGAAGACTGAGCTTGAAAGGGAGTGTAATTTCTCCTCTGGATAGGCACGGTCTGATTGCCTTTTTGACCTTGTAGTATCAGGGAAACATCCTCATCTTTCTTTTTATGGACCCTCCGGGGGTTGTTTCCATAATTTCTGGATTCGATGTGCTCAGCAACAGCTTTAAGAGCAGCTAGGTCATAAATCTTTCTTGATTTCAATCCCATCTCAACCATTTCCCCGTGTTTGATCATTTCAGAAAATGGTTTACCGATGCCGGCTAAGACTCTCTCATAGAAATGAGCTTCTTGTATGTCTATGAAGGTCATGACCATTTTGATTCTGTCATGGAAGGAATAACTGAAAGCGAAAGGCGCCTCCACCTCTGAGCATACTCTCTGAAAGACTCGTTGGACTGTTTCTTGACCTTGGCCATCTGAGACTGGAAGCTGTATTGAGTGAGGAAGGCATGAGCTAGCTCCTCTCAACTATGGATCTTTGAGTTGTCTGATCTGGTATACCACGAACAGGCTTCTCCAGTCAGACTCTTTTGGAATAGCTGCATCATGAGCTTCTCGTCTTCTGTATAAGACCTGAGTTCTCCAATAAACACCTTCAAATGTGTGTAAGGATCTCCTAACCCGTCATACTTTTCAAAGTCAGGAGTCTTAAACTTTTCTGGATAATGAACACCAGGGAATGTACACAGGTCAGCATATGAAACACTCCCTTGTACTCCAATTCCTTTGATAGCACGAAGGGTTTCTTCCATTTGAAGGACTTTCTTTCGGATGTCACCAGTGTCTGGATCTCCTGCGAGATGGGTGGCATCATGAATTTTGTTGGTCGTATCAAACTGCAGTTCAGGTATCGTAATGGCTTGAGTTCCCCCTTGTGTAGAGGATTCAGCATGTATGGGTATCTTTGGACCTTGAGTAGACTGGTGTAGTTCTTTAAGCTGCACCTCCAAATTTGTGATTTGTTTGCTTAACCCATCGAATTCTTTGCGAGAAACTATATTAAGGTCAGTCTGGTCGGATGACGACATAATTGACTGTAGGCTTACGACTTTTTTGGATTTTGACCGGGTAATAGGTCCGATTGTTTCCCTGCGAAAGACTTGCATAGTTTAGTCTTTAGGGAATATGTAAATATTAACATGTTATGTGATGTGTCCGTTTTAGGAATTTTATCCTGTAAAGCGGATGTTAGCTATTTTTAATTCACGATAACATGTTTTAAAATATGTATGTACACATGTTTCTTCATATTTCTCATTATATAATGATGAATATGGCATGAAATTAAAAGTAATTGTTTTTACGAATAATGAAAAAAGCATGAAGAGACTTTCCTCCATGTTGGCTTTATCAGAGGCTGACCCATCTTAGGTTACTCTCGCGGCTTTTTGGCATGAAGGTTCCCAAATCATTGCAATTTACTCAACGGGAAATTAATTCGGCCTTTCAACTGGAGCGAATTTGGGTGGTGCCTTTCCTGAGCCTCGTTGGAATTAGTCTTCCTACGAGTCTAGTAATCAAACACCGACAGGATAGCCTCCTGGTGGAGGAACCACACAACATACATTCACATACAACGTATCTCACTATTTATAAAAATGATGACATGTGCGAAGCACTAATATCACAAGCAGATATAGTGTATAGCATTAAGCGCAATAAAGATATGCATTCGTACACATTCATAATAAATGTAAATGCAACATCCACACACAAGCATATAATAGTTTTGAAAAGATTGTAATAGCGGCTTAAGTCCTCTTATCGGAGTCCCCAGCAGAGTCGCCACCTGCCGATGTCGGGCTTTTTAGTTGTCCCTTTTCGTTACTTGTTCGTTGGTGTTCTCATGTTAGGTAAGATTTGTTTGAAAAAATAAGTGAAAAAGGTCCGACATGTATAATTTCGACGATGGACTGTTAGGAGTCGCCAATTGGTTTTTTTATATGGCTGTACCAACACAACCGAGAAAAGGTTTGCACATTGACCCAGTGATGTGACACTGCTAAATGGGTCGGTGAAACCGAGATTCATTAGGGTCCGGGGACTTAATTATGCGGAGGGAAGGTGTTAGGCACCCCCCGACACCCGTGTTACCACGGTGATCGCCACTTTTTAAGAAACTGTTATATGAATGTGTGTGTGTGTGTGGGTCAATGTGCTATTATTTGAAAGTAGTGTGAGGCCTCGTTCGCACCTATATACACAGGGTTTGAATTTATGTAAAAATTCAATTTTAAACAAGATATGGCAGTGATGTTTTATATAAGAGGTTTTTCAAACCCTTGTGCTCAATAGTAGTTGAGACCTTTTACACTCCCATTTTATTAAGTGTTCGGCTTGATTGCTTTTATTTTTGAGATGCGAAGCATCTATAAGAAAATAATGTACAAAATGATGCCGAACTCCTCGTGGGTATGAAAACCATCTGAGGAAATTCAGACACCGCAAATGAATTTACAAGCTGCTCATAACTGAAAATGTCCATTACGGGAACCGAATCTAGATCCAATAGACTAAATCTGTGATCACATGATTCCTAGGCTCACATGATGCCCCAATTTGTATGAAAGCAGTAAGTAGGTATATATATAAAAGCTGTAAATATATATATACATACACAATCAGCCACCACGAAGCACCTCTATGGGGGATCAGAAAATGTAAATAAAGCTGTAAAAGCCATCAACTGCCACGTAGGAAGCTGCGCAGTGGGAATGAAATGTAAAGAAAGTCAGAAGCGATCAACCGCCAGTAAACTAAAACGAGGACAATATATATATATATATATATATATATATATATATATATATATATATAAAGTAAAGTACGCGCTCGACGTAAGTTCAGGCTCATCGAACATAGTTACACACGATTCATATATATATATATATATATATATATATATATATATATATATATATATAAAATCAAATAAACGCTCTGGGCATCAAGTTCAGGCTCAATCGAGGCATAACTCGATAATGTTAGTCCATATATATATATATAAATATATATATATATATATAAATATATATATATATACAACTGAAATAAAACCCACAGATAGAAGTCCGAGAAACACACGCAACACGACTCTCAACGTGAAGAAGGGTGTGTGCAAAGATGAAGAGAAATTCTTTAAAGTGTGTGAGAAGGCTTGTAGTGGGCTGCCAAAGAAGACTTCCATATCTTTAAAGTGGATGAACACTAGGCTCTCGCCGATACAAAAGTAGCTATATGTGAGCTCACAAGTGTTTAAAATGAGAAAGCACTCAATATAGGGTGAGTACGGAGCAAATTTGACAGGGCTTCCTCGCCTTTTCTTTTTCTTAAAATGGCCACCCCAAGCTCTCTATTTATAGAGGGCGGAACCGCAGGTGTACCTGCGGCTAGGCCGCATATGTACTTGCGGCTACCCGGGTTTCCCCGGGCTTCGCGGGTTACATTATCTCGAAGTACGTGTACGCATGCATTATAATGTCCGCTCGAACTTTCAGAATTGCATTCGGGCATTCGATTGTGGTATGTAAGACATATTTCGGACCGCCGTTGTCGAGAGTTATGCAATGACATGGGATTAGAGGTTGTACAAAGTCAAGAAGATGGGACGATGCCCTCCGCTCTTCAAGATTCAAATTCTATCTGTTACCCTACGTAATAGTCACTTGGGATTAGTTTTCCTTGATTCTTATGGGACATTGCTGTGTAGAAATGTATGTATGAAATGTTTAAAATGGAGTGATGTGGCGTCAAGGTGGCAAGATGATGACTTTGCCTCTCACTGGGTTATCACTGAGATTGAACTGCTGCAAGTGTTGATGGTCCTCAATGTCATCTTTGAGGTGTGCCTGTATTTTCGGGGTTATGTTCGGGTCTTATACTGAGTGCCTCGGTGTGAGCGACGGGGTTGAAGAAATGAATTATTTATTCATATGATATTATTATTGAGTATAAATTATTGTGTCAAACCAAATTATTTTGGTAAGACATCATATACTAAAGTTGGGTATCCCGTAAGGGATCGTTGTTTGGTATAATAAATTGACATTAATTTGGGTGCATTTGAGCACTGGTAGAATGAGATGCATACTCCTAGGATATTGAGTAGGCTGATCCCCTATCTCATATCTAAACTAAAATTTCTAAGTCTGTGTGACTGACAGAAATAAAAGTCCAGAAATGGTTGAAAAATAAATTCCAGAAATGGTAACAACTATCAGTTAAATTTTGAATTGTTATACTTCTTCAAATCATATATTGTTATAAATATAGAACCCATTGAGCATGTCATAGCTCACCTTTGCAAGTTATTCCCTTTGCAGTATTAGATGGTAACTGTGAGACCCCAAATTTTATGAATAAAGATTTAAATTTCTCGAAATATATTTTTAATATTATGGTGTAGATTTGATATAATGTTATAGTTGTGGGTAATATTTATATATTTTGCAAAGTATGCAAGTTGTTGTATAATATTCGATTGGTCAGGGAATATTATTTTTGTCGGGGAATATCCGTACGATGATACAATCATTGGTGGACCCCACAACGGAATTACTTTCAGATTGAGAAAACGACAAAAATATTTTTATAAAAATACTTGGTATGAAAGTGTTACCGTTAAAATTGTTGAACTACTCGGTAGTAAAAATACGATGTCTGGCGTGGTTATATAGTAGCTGCGGTATTGATTATTAATGCTTACGTAAGAAGTCACTCAATTATACTCAATTCATCGCTCTGATAATTGTTGCATCATATCTCTCATATTATTAATTCAATTATTGTCACAGTATCATCTGTATAATATGTTATATTATTAAATCAATAATTGAGATGACAAAGTTATTCATATTATTATTTGAAATATTGATAATGTCTAGAAGTTCTGTCAAGGAGAGGTTTGGTCACCTAATTGCGCGCCAATAAAGAAAAATCCTTATCGAAAAGCCCCCGCTTTCTTGGAAACAACATGGTTGTTAAATATTATGAGTTATAATATTAATGATGAATAAGTTCGTGTTGATTAAAGATGAAATTAATAGTTCCATTGTGTTGGGATTATTAGTGTTAGTAGAAATCGACATTTATTTTGATAATAATTACTGTCTGGAGGTTATGTTGACAAGTCGGGTATTCGGGGCACTTTTCGCGTCGGAGTACTATTCATGGGTTACTATTCACTCTAGTATTATCCACTCGGGTATTTGAGACACTTTTTGTGTCAGAGTACTATTCACGGGTTACTATTCACTAGTATTATTCACTCGGGTATTTGAGACACTTTTCGTGTCGGGGTACTATTCACGGGGTACTATTCTCGAAGTACAATTCATGGTTTAATATTCACCCGAAAAATATATTTCTTTTCGATCCAAATCATTTTTGGGTATAATATTATTCCATAAGGAGATGTGATAATTTTTCAGATTGTTGGTTGAAGTTATAATTAATAAATCAATATGGATCGTTGGTTGAAGATATAATAGTAAATCAATATAGACCGCTGGTGGAAAGTTATAATAGTAAATCAATATGAATCACTGGTTTAAAGTTTTAATAGTAAATCAGTATGGACCGTTGCTTTAAGTTTTAATAGTAAATCAATATGGACCGTCCGTTT
This sequence comes from Panax quinquefolius, assembly GCA_020205615.1. NCBI lineage: Eukaryota > Viridiplantae > Streptophyta > Magnoliopsida > Apiales > Araliaceae > Panax > Panax quinquefolius. The sequence goes on along the minus strand of CM035172.1, from coordinate 84,561,909 downwards.
AAAAGTAAATCAATCTGGACCGTTCATTAATTAGTTAATATTAAGTCCATTCTCCTATAAATATAAGCTCATTCCTTCATTATTTCTTACGAATTCACTGAAACTCTAGAGAGATAAACTATAGAGAGAAAGAAGAAAAGTATTCTGCTACTTCACTACTCCAATATATAGTTTCTTATAAGGTAAGGGATATTAATTGTTGTACTCGTAAGGGGTATTATTTCTTTCGTATTCATGAAGAGAACTTCTGTTATTCCTGTGAAGCCCCCAAACTCGGGTACTTGAAATTCGAACTCAGTTCTTCACGATACCATTTCTATGAGCGGAATAATACTAATAATAATAACAATAATATAAATATCAAACTTATCTTGCATTTATCAGAGTCTAATCCCAATTACGCAACCTTTACTATAATTCTTTACATGATATATAATACATATCATTGTCTATATATTGTCTAAATATTACAAAAGATACCATTAATAAACTTGTTCTGTTTGCTTTCATTTTCACTTGTTCTTGCCTGAACCTTCGAGTTGTTCATGCTTAGCTGAAAATATTTAAATTAAGCAAGGATGAGCATTTGAGTGTCCAGCAAGTAATAACAATTATATATATTTAAGCTGAAAGAATTTAAATGTTTACTTTGTACTATTCTTCTACAACAAGTCAATAGTTGTGAAGTATTTTTTCAAAGCAAATAATAATAACATAACAACTCTCTCTTTCAAAATTTTGAAACTACATATTGACTATAACTAGGATTATGGTGACATGCTATGAACATTGTTTTTATTTTTGAAAAGGTTAAACAAAAATTCATCTGTAAACCGTCATAACTTACGCGCGTTAGGTTATACTTCCCATGGGCCATGAATTGATCAATACTACATTACAAGAACGATAGGATCGTTCACTCTGTCTGCCTTGTGCGCATAAAAGTTTTCTCGTGTAGGGATATTCATACTTGTATGGGTTCCAAATCAAAGGTTTTATCTTGTTCAACAATAATCTATAATTCAACATATATGTATACGGGTAATTGACAAAGGTATATCAACATGTGATTAAATACAATGATTATCCAAGTGGGGATACTTGTATAACCATTTATAGAAATTAACGAACAGAATATATATATCTGAATTATCATATACTAACATGTTGATATTGATGAGCGTATATAATATAAGGTTAATAATCTGTAGAGTAATAATATAGTTTAGAAACATTCTTACTCATGTCCATTGCATAAAGAAAATGTAAAGGTAAGATACTTGTCTGATGCGCTGCTTACAGTTCGTACTTAGTTCTATCCTTATATAACACCTATCAGTAATAAGATCATTCGTTCGATTAGAACAACATACTATAACACATAGCACTGCTTATTGCAGTCAGCACATAACCTAATCACATTGTCACATATATTCCAAAACTATTGAATCACAAATAAACACATATATAGTCAAAATATCTAAGTCCAGATCAATTTACGAAACATGCTTGATTGTATGCAAGCTGACTTTATCGGGTAATTATCGAGTCTAAGACTCTATTCTGTAACTCAATATCTATAAATATCAATTATATTATTTTTAAATGACTTATAATAATTTTTAATTATTAATTATAATTTATCATAAATTTTCAAACATCGGAATCATTATTAAATGATTTAAATATCAAATAATTCTATTATTATTAATATTTAATTAATATTAATAGATTAATGAAACCATTGCCAAAAGGTTAAAGTTATTTATAATAACTAAAATACTTTTAAAGTATTAATATTACCCTTAAATAATTTTTAAAAAAATTAAAATCATTTTTAAATAATTATCATTCATATTAAAATATTACTACTTTATCTATCAAAATATTAAAAGTCATTAATTATAACTTAAAATATTTTTAATTCATTAATATCCTTATTAAATGATTTTAAATAAATAAAACCATTTTTAAACTATTTATTTAATATAATTATTAAATAAACTTAATATCATTTATTATTAAATTAACATCATTAATATTAAATTATTAATGAAATTATCCTTTAAATATTAAAAGTTATCTTTTATAACTTAAAATATCTTTAAACAATTTATTATCAAAAATAATTTTTCTAATATTAATATCAATTTTAAACTAATTTATTTAATATAATTATTAAATAAATCTAACATCATTAATATTAAAATATTAATATTTTCATGATAAAATATCAAAAGTTATATTTTATAACTTAAAATATTTTTATAACCTTTAAATCATTTTTCTATAATTTTTAAATTATTAATTCTATTTTCCATAATTTATTTAATACATTTATTAAATAACTTATTTATCATTAATATTAATTTATTAATGAAATTTCATCACAAAATATTAAAAGTTATCAAGAATAACTTAAATTATTTTCTTATACCATAATATAATTTTAAATGATTTTTCATGTATTAAAATCATTTTTAAATAAATTATTTAATATTATAACTAAATAAATTAAATACTTTTAATATTCCAAAAATATTAAATATTTATGAAATATATTCAAAATAATTAAAAACAAATTTTGGATTTTAAAATAATTTTTAATAATTTATTTTGTATTTTCATAATTAAAAATGAATTAATACTAATTATTTAAATAAAATATAATTTTTTATATATAATATGTCATTAAAGATCACCTATAGCTTATGTAGCCGTCATATATAGGTGTTCTTCGTGTTCTTCATGAAACCTAGAAATGTATAGTCAGTTGATAAGGTGTAACGTTTGACTAACAATTTCTCCATGCTCCTAAGGTATTCTGGTCAGACTAAAGTGTTTGGAGTGTAATATAAGTGCAACACTACAATTAGAAATCGATAACATGGATAACACACATCTCGGTGATAGATCTAAGCTCTCAAATTTATTATGTCGAGTTGTTCTTCATTTGGGTTTTCCGAAATGAAGAAACGATTCATATACCGCTTTCTTTCGATCATCATAACTTGCTTCAGGTTCGATTTATGAGATCTAATATGTTCGATATGTAGACAACATGCAAGTGAACAAATATAACTCATAACATAGATCCAAAACAACAAACAAAGCGAGATCTTGATTTGGTCGATCATTGTCGAAAAATTTCTCATGAAAAATCGGGTTTTCCAAATTTGAGACAAAACAATGGTCGACCCTACTTTGGCCGTCAATATCTTTCATTTTAAGCACGATCTAAATGTTATAGATGCATGATCATGTACCGTATATATATCGTACTCACAAATGGAATACAATAACATGGCCATACACCTTACCAGAAGCGGATCTAATGCTTACAAAACCTTGTCGAAATTACGGGTTTCAGGTTTCCCCAAATTTCTAGAATTAGTGCTCAAATCAACTCACTTTGACCGCTTATATATCTCTATCTAGACATGATCGATCCGATTTCGATTCCGGATCATAGTCCATACGACAAAGAACATATCCATAACATAAACACACATAACACTTAACACACAAAGATGTAGGCCTTGCGACATTCGTTGTCGGACCAAGGTTTTAAATTTTTCTAGATTTGCAAAAACACTAGATCTCGAGCTTATAGATGTTATGGATCCAACATCTATCAACCCGAGATCACTTAATAACACTATATATACAACATATATTAACACTTAAACATAACTTTTAACGGAGGATCAAAGTTTGAAATTATCAACTAGGGTTTATACCTTTAAGCTTTGATTTGAACTTGGGCTTTTGATTTGTTAGAGGAATTCGTGGAAATTTGTATTATGGGGGTGATCTCTATTAATAATTTCGTGGGTCTTGAGCTTGAGAGCATTTGGTAGAGAGTTTGTGAAAAATGAGATAACAAATGACCTTTTTCTCTCTCCTTAATATATATATATATATATATATACAATATATATATATGGTTGTGTTGTTGTCATATATAAGGTGATTTGATTGCTTTTTAGTCACATGGGTTTGGTATAGTAGGTCACCAACCCACATTTTGGCTAGATTGACAAGTTATCTAAATAAATAAATGAAAAAGGGCATTTTGGTCTTTTGTTATATAATTTTAATGGCACTTAGGTCATTTGGCAAACCCTTAGGGTTTAGGGTTTGAACCATTTTAGGAAAATTCTAAGATTTCCAAAATTAGGATTTAAAATAAATAACAATTTAGTTTCCAAAAATATAAATTAGAGTTTACTAAATATAATTAGTTTTCTAATTCAATTACTTGAACATTTGTGTTTCAAATTTACTAATCATAATTAACATTGATCATTAAACAATTAGGGTTTATAATTAGTAATTAGGTTTTTAAAATTAATAATTAGGGTTTTAAAAAAAAAATAATATTAGGGTCAATTTTTTTTTAAAATTAGGGTTTCTTAATCGTTTTAATTTTCTAATAATTACATTATACATGAACATTATGAATTTTAATGTCCACTTAATTAGCATTTAGCTTGCAATTAACAATTAGGGTTACCAATTTAGCAAATTAGATTTACTAATTATGAAATTAGGGTTTCTAGAAATTAAAATTTCTAAATATTAATTAGGGTTTCTCTAATTAACATTAAATTCTATAATACGTAACATAATTCATTTAACACAATTACATAATTATTTTAACTCATAATTGAGTTTCAAATTAGGGTTTTATTAAAATACTACTTGGATTTTTCATGCTACCTTAAAACTAATTGACACACATTATTATACACACACATAACATACATACTTATAACAATGAAATATAATTAATATTATATTATTATCCTCTTTCCTTATTCCAAATCCAAAATTAGGGTTTGAATTCCATATCTTATTTATCTTTCATATTTAACCTTAATAATTAAGGTAAAATAATTAACTTAATAATCTGTACTAAAATCATATATAATAAAATAATTATTATAATTATTTTAAAATCATTTCATATATTATTTAAATAATATATAACTATATTTTCATGGAAAATAATTAATAAAAACATTTTACTTATAAAATTAATTATTATAAGAATATACTTTATAATAATCAATAATTCTAAAATAAAATTATTTGTAAACATTCATGTAATAAATATATTTTATTTATCACATAATTACATATACACATTATCTTGTACAAATCCTCATCCTTAAAATAAAAAAAAAAAAAATTATACGCAAAATTTCTGATTTATTTATATAAAAATATCGGGTTGTTACATTCACCCTCCCTTATAAAGATTCCGTCCCCGGAATCACCGTTTTAAAACCTATACATACCAGGGTACATAGCATACACAATCATTACAAGTAGATCTCGATCAAAATTGATCGAACTGATCTTTAACTATTCAGCATAAAGCTTATCTATCTGCTTATACGGAAAAATTGATTTCTAATAGAACTCAATTTCCTCCTTCAAAATAATTTATAAAATAATTTACTATATATAAGAAAATAATATATAAGAAATAAAATTTGTTTGAGTAATACGAGAGTTGCATCCCCATTTGCTACTACAATTTTTTGAACATTTCATGTTGAAGACTTTTGCGGTTGATTTTGTTGGTTTGTTTGTTGATGTTGGTCCGTTATCGCCAATGTCCTCCGCTTTGCCTTTCCTCGTATTCGCATTCCTTGCCTCTTTCTCCTTCTTGGACATGATCTTCCACCTTATACTCCATTGATTCACACTTAAAACACTGAGACTTTCCCTTTATCTCATTTCCTTTTTTTATCGTATAGGTGACAAAACTATCTTTTGCCCTTCGTTATCCTAGCTATCACAAACGTTGCTACATGATCGAGTTGATCCTCTAAATCTGGCGATCTGATGGCCTTGAAGTCTTTGACATTTGTCGATCGATTATCTGGTGATCTTCCCGGCGCGTGGTATTTTGATTTCTGCATAGCTTGATCGTCTATATTCGCAAAATTTGTATCGGGTCAGTTGTCTTCCGACTTTGTTGTGAGTTCTTCATCGTCCTTTAGTTTCGTTTTCGTCTCTTGGCGGCATTATCATAAATTATTCTATTAACTTACATTCTAAACCTTATCGTATACGCTATAATCATATAACACAAAACTTTTTATTCGAATAATCATGTACTCAAAATATTAGATTTTGAAATTTTGTTTTTTCTGCATTAACCGATTACTCATATAATTAACTACTATCTTTATACCAACTTATTTCATTAATCCCATATAAATTCATTAATTCATATCACACTTGACATACACTTGACATACCATAAATACATATTGCTTTAATCATCCACTATCCCTTTGTGACTCAAAAGTGGGAATCACGCCACAACTTATACAAAATTTGAAAAATATTACCTTATACAAATATAACTATCATATACATAACATAGAATCATACATATTCAAGTAATACTAGTACTACTTATTTCTTACGCCTCCACTAAGGATCAATTGCTTAGAAATCTATCTATTACCATTATCTTCAATAATCCATTCACACCTAACTACACCTAGTTCAGTCAACTTACCATACATTATGAGTTTAAGAACTCACCACAAACATATGAGTTTAAGAACTCGACATTGACCACATATTCTTTAACTATACTTTACCTATCAGTTATACTGTCGTTTCAGGGTTCGGTACTACACTTTTCAAATAAACCACCTCTTTGAGGTAGCTTTCAATTTGAAACTCTATTTCAGCTATTGACTTTGATATTGGCTCGGTTATGGAGGTTGACTTCTTCTTTACGACCTGAGGGTATCCTAATCCTTTCCTTTTATCGACATCTACACACTTAAGTTATCTTGATTATCAACTAATATATACACATAACAAATAATAGTTTTATAAAAGTTATCTTTTATTTTGTTTTTCATGATGAATTTATTCAATTCATCTCTTTTTAAACTCTATATGAGTTAATTGTATTTTCAACGCTTTCCTTTTAACCCTAAGCTTTGATACTGACTTGTAACTTTATGGTGCTTCCAAGGTCTAACCTTACCCAAGATTTTTAACACCCTTTGAAAGCTCGATACAAGGAAACTTGAGGAAGCCCAAAAATTCATGCGTATAGCTCTGATACCAACTTGAAGCCCCGAACTCGGTTCTTCACGATACCATTTCAATACCATTTCGGAATAATAATAATAATAATATAATAATAATATAAATATCAAACTTATCTTGCATTTATCGTAGTCTAATCCCAATTACATAACCTTTACTATAATTCTTTACATGATATATAATACATATCATTGTACATATATTTTCTAACTATTACAAAAGATACCATTAATAAACTTATTTTGTTTGCTTTTCCTTTTCACTTGTTCTTGCTGAACCTTGAGTTGTTCACGCGCTTAGTGAAAACATTTAAATTAAGCAAGGATGAGCATTTGAGTGCCCAACAAGTAATAGCAATTATATATATATAAGCTGAAAGAATTTAAATGTTTTCTTTGTACTATTCTTCTACAACAAGTCAATAGTTGTGAAGTATTCTGAACCGATAATAATAACATAACAACTCTCTCTTTCAAAATTTTGAAACTACATATTGACTATAACTAGGGTTATGGTGACATGCTATTAACATTGTTTTCATTTTCGAAAAGGTTAAACAGAAATTCATCTGTAAACCGTCATAACTTATGGGTGTTAGGTTGTACTTTCCATGGGCCATGCATTGATCAATACTACATTACAAGAACGATAGGATCGTTCACTCTGTCCGCCTTGGGCGCATAAAAGTTTTCCCGTGTAGGGATATTCATACTTGTCTGGGTTCCAAATCAAAGGTTTTATCTTGTTCAACAATAATCTATAATTCAACATATATGTATACGGGTAATTGACAAAGGTATATCAACATGTGATTAAATACAATGATTATCCAAGTGGGGACACTTGTATAACCATTTATAGAAATTAACGAACAGAATATATATATCTGAATTATCATATACTAACATGTTGATATTCAATGAGCGTATATAATATAAGGTTAATAATCTGTACAGTAATAATATAGTTTAGAAACATTCTTACTCATGTCCATTGCATAAAGAAAATGCAAAGGTAAGATACTTGCCTGATGCACTGCTTACAGTTCGTACTTAGTTCTATCCTTATATAACACCTATCAGTAATAAGATCATTCGTTCGATTAGAACAACATACTATAACACATAGCACTGCTTATTGCAGTCAGCACATAACCTAATCACATTGTCACATATATTCCACAACCATTGAATCACAAATAAACACATATACAATCAAAATATCTAAGTCCAGGATCAATTTTTAAAATACGCCGATTGTCTAAAGCGACTTTATCGAGATAATTATCGAGTCTAAGAGACTCTATCTCGTAACTCAATATCTATAAATATCAAGTCATATTATTTTTAAATGACTTATAATAATTTTTAATTATTTATTATAATTTATCATGAATTTTCAAACATCGGAATCATTATTAAATGATTTAAATAACAATTAATTCTATTATCATTAATATTTAATTAATATTAATCGATTAATGAAACCATTGCCAAAAGGTTAAAGTTATTTATAATAACTAAAAATACTTTTAAAGTATTAATATTACCCTTAAATGATTTTTAAAAAAATTAAAATCATTTTTAAATAATTATCATTCATATTAAAATATTATTACTTTATCTATCAAAATATTAAAAGTCATTAATTATAACTTAAAATATTTTTAATTCATTAATATCCTTATTAAATGATTTTTAAATAAATAAAACCATTTTTAAACTATTTATTTAATATAATTATTAAATAAACTTAATATCATTTATTATTAAATTAACATCATTAATATTAAATTATTAATGAAATTATCCTTTAAATATTAAAAGTTATCTTTTATAACTTAAAATATCTTTAAACAATTTATTATCAAAAATAATTTTTCTAATATTAACATCAATTTTAAACTAATTTATTTAATATAATTATTAAATAAATCTAACATCATTAATATTAAAATATTAATATTTTTCATGATAAAATATCAAAAGTTATATTTTATAACTTAAAATATTTTATAACCTTTAAATCATTTTTCTATAATTTTAAATTATTAATTCTATTTTCCATAATTTATTTAATACATTTATTAAATAACTTATTTATCATTAATATTAATTTATTAATGTAATTTCATCACAAAATATTAAAAGTTATCAAGAATAACTTAAATTATTTTCTTATACCATAATATAATTTTAAATGATTTTTCATGTATTAAAATCATTTTAAATAAATTATTTAATATTATAACTAAATAAATTAAATACTTTTAATATTCCAAAAATATTAAATATTTATGAAATATATTCAAAATAATTAAAACAAATTTTGGATTTTAAAATAATTTTTAATAATTTATTTTGTATTTTCATAATTAAAATGAATTAATACTAATTATTAAATAAAAATATAATTTTTATATATAATTTGTCATTTAGAGATCACCTTTAGCGACAGAACCATCGCTATAGGTGTTCTTCGTGTTCTTCATGAAACCTAGAAATGTATAGTCGAGTTGATAAGGTGTAACGTTTGTAACAATTTCTCCATGCTCTAAGGTATTACAAAGTTAGGACTAAAGTGTTTGGAGTGTAATATAAGTGCAACACTACAATTAGAAATCGATAACATGGATAACACACATCTCAGCTGATAGATTTAAGCTCTCAAATTTATTGTCAGAGCTGTTCTTCATTTTGGTTTTCGAAATGAAGAGCGATTCATCTTACCTTCTTCGATCATCATAACTTGCTTTGCGAATGTCCGATTTATGAGATCTAATATGTTCAGTATGTAGACAACATGCAAGTGAACAAATATAACTCATAACATAGATCCAAAAACAACAAACAAAGCAGATCTTGATTGGTCAATCATTGTCAGAAAAACAACTCATGTAAAAATCTGGGTTTTCCAAATTTGAGACAAAGCAGTAGAATTCGACCCTACTTTACTTATGGCAATATCTTCATTTTAAGCACGATCTAAATGTTATAGATGCATGATCATGTACCGTATACGTATACATCTACACAAATGGAATACAATAACATGGCCATACACCTTACGAAGCGGATCTAATGCTTACAAAACCTTGTCGAAATTGCGGGTTTACAGGTTTACCCAAATTTCTAGAATTAGGTTTCAAATTCGACTCACTTTGACCGCTTATATCTCACTATCTAGACATGATCTGACCCGATTTCCAGTTCCAGATCATAGTCGATACGACAAAGAACACATCCATAACATAAAACACACATAAAACTTAACACACAAAGATGTAGACGCACTGACATTCGTTGTCAGACCAAGGTTTTAAAATTTTTCTAGATATGCAAAAACACTAGATCTGAGCTTATAGATGTTATGGATCCAACATCTATCAACCCAGATCACTTAATAACACTATATACAACATATATTAACACTTAAACATAACTTTTAACAGAGGATCAAAGTTCAAAATTATCAACTAGGGTTTATACCTTTAAGCTTTGATTTCTGGAACTTGGGCTTCTGATTTGTTAGAGGAATTCATGGGGCTGTATAATGGGACTGATCTACTATTAATTTTGTGGGTCGTGAGCTTGAGAGCATTTGGTAGAGAGTTTGTGAAAAAATGAGATAACAAATGACCTTTTCTCCTCCTTAATATATATATATATATATATATATATATATATATGATATATACAATGTATATGGTTGAGTTGCTGTCAATATAAGGCTGATTTCAGTTGCTTTTAGTCACATGGGTTTGGTATAGTAGGTCACCAACCCACATTTTGGCTAGATTGACAAGTTATCTAAATAAATAAATGAAAAAGGGCATTTTGGTCTTTTGTTATATAATTTTAATGGCACTTAGGTCATTTGGCAAACCCTTAGGGTTTAGGGTTTGAACCATTTTAGGAAAATTATAAGATTTCCAAAATTAGGATTTAAAAATAAATAACAATTTAGTTTCCAAAAATATAAATTAGAGTTTACTAAATATAAATAGTTTTCTAATTGATTACTTGAACATTTGTGTTTCAAATTTACTAATCATAATTAACATTCATCATTAAACAATTATGGTTTATAATTAGTAATTAGGTTTTTTTTAAATTACTAATTAGGGTTTCTTAATCGTGCTTAATTTTCTAATTACATTATCATGAACATTATGAATTTTAATGTCCACTAATTAGCATTTAACTTGCAATTAACAATTAGGGTTACCAATTTAGCAAATTAGATTTACTAATTATGAAATTAGGGTTTCTAGAAATTAAAATTTCTAAATATTAATTAGGGTTTCTCTAATTAACATTAAATTCTATAATACGTAACATAATTCATTTAATACAAGTACATAACAGTTTCTAACTCATAATCGAGTTTCAAATTAGGGTTTTATTAAAATACTACTTGGATTTTTCATGCTACCTTAAACTGTTTCACACATTATCCTTACACACATAACAGACATACATATAACACTGAAATATGACCACATGCATGGTGAATGATCCTTCGTATTTTTAGTTGGTTAAAGCTTTGGCTTCTATACTCCATGAAATTAGTGGAATATCCTTGATATTTGCGCTTCATCCAATATCTTTTCATGGAAATATTCTTCTGAGCATTCTTGAATTTTACTCTACAAAGCAGTATCATGTTGACAATTTGGACGTTATTGGTTCCTAGATAAATTAATTTATAAATCTTTAAAATTTATTCTTGAACTTGTTTTATTGAATTATTATGTCATTGTCATCATCCTCATGCTTATATTGTGATGAAAGTCATCTTTGGCTTACGTGCATAGATGGACTTGGTATGATTATGACCAGGGATAATTCGGTATAATCATGACCGTAATGTGACGAATGATATGGTAAAAGTCCTCATTGGCCTGTAGTTCATTGGTGGACAGTTGTTGGTATGATTATGACTAGGGATTATTCGGTATAGTCATGACCATTGATGATTACATGAATACCCTTGGCCATAGAGCAGGGATGATTCGATTTTATTTATTAAGCTGAGTCTCAGCGATAAAGTTAATGAAAAACTTTTTAAATCATAGAAGATAGTAGATTTTATACTTTACTTTACTCTTCTAATGGATTGCTTGATCCGCTGCATTTAAACTTGTTGTCTATTATATTCTATCAGTTTAACATTGTTGAAGGCTAATGATAATTTATTCTGCATTATCTTAGTCATAATATTTCTTACTGGGCTAGTTGAGCTCACCCTTTCTTTCACTGTTGTCTTTAGGAAGTGAGAATGTAGCTGGGACTAGTCGGGGAACAAAGTGAAGGTCTTAGATGGTGCATTAGTAGTCCTCACTATTCTGTGAAATAGTGTGATAATAAATGTAATGAGGACTCCATTGAGTGTGGATATTGTCTAGATGACAATATTTGTATTAAAACTCATGACCCTATGTTTTGTCATATATTTACACATTGTTGTATAATTAAGTTGTATTTGTATTTATTACCTTGTATCTGGCGACCCAAGATGGGTGATGTATACCTATTTTGGGGGCGTCACAGTTGGTATCAAAGCTTAGGGATATGATCCCTGGCTGAGATGTGAGACAAGAAAGAGGAGGGGAGAGACGGGGAATTCCTTCGCTAGTATGCCCTACCTAAGTTTATTTGGTATTAATTGGTCGGTCAGAGTATAGGGATAATATGTGACATGTTAATTAACCCTTGTTTTGTGGTAGTATTTGAAAATGGCATTCAAAAATGTTGGGATAAGCAATGAAGCACATGAGACCATTGAGTCACCAACGATCAATATTCAGGATAATGTGCAACGTGAAGACAATAATCCTCAGGTAAACAATAACATCGATGAAATGATGAATGATGGGATGTTCAGAGGCTTTATGTAATTCATGCAATATCAGGCGTGAGAGACTCCTGCTCATAATGCAGGTGGAAACAATGGCAACCCACGGTCGGTCACCGCTAAGCAGTTCAAGGAGCTGGGACCACCGAAGTTATTGGGAAAGCCAAAACCACTTCAGGCGGAGATGTGGTTAAAGAAAATCACCAAGATATTTGATGTCTTTGGATGCTCCGAGGAGCAAAAGGTTCCCTTTGCCACCTTTATGTTGCGTGAAGAAGCAGATTATTGGTGGGAGTCAAAAAAGCATTACCCGACTTTGGCCTTTCAAGATGTCTTGGGAGAAGTTCCAAGAGCTGTTCAACGACAAGTACTTTCGCGAAAGTATTCGTCACATGAAGGAGGTGGAGTTTATCAAGTTGGAACAAAACAATATGATTGTGTCGCAGTACGAGGCTAAGTTTGCCGAGTTATCCCGATTTGCATCCCATTTGGTCGATAATGAGAAGCGAATGACACGAATGTTTCTAAGAGGTTTGTAACCCGATATACGTCAATACCTCATTTCTCATAAATTTTGTTTATATTCAGATGTTGTGAATAGGGCTCAATTATTAGAGTGCGATAATGATTCAGCTCAACCAAAAGGCAACGACCAACAACACGATAATAATCGTACCGGTGGCAACGACCATCGGAACAATGATAACCATCGTGGGGAAAATTATCACGCCACGAATGGTAACCACTTCGGTGGTAATCATGGCCAAGATAATAGAAGTGGAAATTTCAAGAAGAGAAGGTTCAATAATGATGGAAAGACAACAACACCAGCACTTGTTAAGGAAGGAGAACGACCGCCAGTCGTATGCTTCAAATGCGGAGGGGAGGGACATATCAGTCCAAACTGTGTGATGCAGTCCAAAGCATGTTACAATTGTGGAAAAGAAGGTCACCTAGCCCAATTTTGTCGTGCACCAAAGTCAAGTCCAGTTGGGACGGTGGTACCAAAGGCGGATACGGACAAAACAAAGTCGGTGGTTTTAGGAAGAGCATTTTTTGTGACTTCTCAAAAAGCGAGTGACCCGAACGAAGTTAGCACGAGTTAGTTAATTATAAATACCGGTTCTACCCATTCTTTTATCTCTCTTGCTTGCGCTCAACGTTTAAATTTGACTTCGGAGAAATTAGACTTTGACTTATTGGTTGAAACTTCGATAGTAGAAACCTTCGTTACCTCCACTGTTTATAGATCTTGTTGATTCAAATCGACACTTTCACGTTACCTGTCGATCTTATCTCTTTGAAATTACTTGCCTTTGATGTGATTTTAGGAATCGATTGGTTAACTACTCATTATGCTTTTCGTAAGGTTGTTAGCTTTCATATTCCTAACCAACCTGTTATGAGAATTCAAGCAATCAAACCACTAAAGTCAATCATTGTCATATCAAGTCATAAGTAAAGAGCCCTGAGCCTTTCGCTGGTGACTTCCTTGTGTGGAATGCACCGAAGCCGAACTTTCCGTAGGGAACGTTGTGAATAATAGTGTCAAGTTGATAGGTATCAATGTGACGTGCTATCCAAGTATTGGATGAGAGTCACAATTTTGAATGATATTTCTATTATTAATAAATTTCTTGACTTATTCTGGAAGACTTCTTAGCCTACCCTAGAGCGTGAAATCGAATTTTGTATTGAACTCAGTACAAAACCCATTTCTAAAACCCTCAAATATTTTCTTCACCCAAAACGAACGTGTAATGTGCCAAAGACGTTGGCTTGAGCTGTTGAAGATTACGATCGTACCATTCAATATCATCGTGGAAGAGCGAACATGGTAGCTGACGTGTTGAGTAGAAGATCGTATGCTTTTACGAGTGCGATGTTGTTAACATAAAGACCCATTTCGTATAACTTACAAATGATGGAGATAGAGTTAAATACTCTAGGGACCCACGTGAAGATAACGAATATACGATTAGAATGGACTTTAATCGATAAAGTTAAAGCTACTCAAGCTACATACTCAGAGCTGATGAATTTGAAGAAGAAGGTTCAAGAGGGCGTTATTCTAGAAGCAAGAATTGATGAAGAGAGGAAATCTCAACCCTCGATTTTATTAGCCCATTTGAAATCCTTGATCGAGTAGGAACTGTGGCTTATAGACTCGTTTTACCGCCAAGTATGTCGCGTGTTCATAACGTTTTTCACGTTTCGATGATACGTAAATATGTGGACGACCCGAACCACATTATTGAATTAAAACTAGATGAGATAGCAGAAGATTTAACGTATGAAGAGATACGTGTTAAAATCTTGGATAAGAAGGATCGTATTCAACACTCAAAGGTTATACCTCAAGAGTTAGAATCTGAAATGAAGTCAAGGTATCCTCATCTCTTCGGCATACCAGGTACGTACGTAAATTTCGAGGGCGAAATTTCATAAGGAGGGGAGATTGTGAGACCCCAAATTTTATAAATAAAGATTTAAATTTCTCGAAATATTTTTTAATATTATGGTGTGGATTTGATATAATGTTATAGTTGTGGGTAATATTTATAAATTTTGCAAAGTATGCAAGTTGTTGTATAATATTCGATTGGTCGAGAAATATTCTTTTTATCGGGGAATATCCGTACGACGGTACAATCATTGGTGGACCCCATAATGAAATTATTATCGGATTGAGAAAATGACAAAAATATTTTTATAAAAATAACGGCGAAAGTGTTACCGTTAAAACTGTTGAACTACTCGGTAGTAAAAGTATAGTAATACGCGTGGTTGCATAGTAGCACACAGTATTGATTATTGATGCTTATGTAAGAAGTCACTCAATTATACTCATTTACTGCTACAGTAATTGCTGCATCATATCTCTCATATTATTGATTCAATTATTGTCACAATATCATTTGTATAATATTTATATTATTAAATTAATAATTGAGACGGCAAAGTTATTCATATTATTATTTGCAATATTGACAATGTCTAGAAGTTTTTTCAAGGAGAGGTTTGGTCACCTAATTGCGCGCCAATAAGGAAAAATCCTTATCGGAAAGCCCCCTCTTTCCTGGGAACGACCTTGTTGTTAAATATTATGAGTTATAATATTAATGATGACTAAGTTCGTGTTGATTAAAGATGAAATTGATAGTTCCATTGTGTTGAGTTTATTAGTGTTAGTAGAAATCGACATTTATTTTGATAATAATTAATGTCTGGAGGTTATATTGACCAATCGGGTATTCAGGGCACTTTTCGTGTTAGAGTATTATTCACGGGTTACTATTTACCCGGTTACTATTCACTCTAGTATTGTTCACTCGAGTATTTGGGACACTTTTTGTGTCGGAGTACTATTCATGGGTTACTATTCACTAGTATTGTTCAATCGGGTATTTGAGACACTTTTCGTGTTGGGGTACTATTCACAGAGTACTATTCCCGAAGTACTATTCACGAGGTATTATTCACTCAAAAAATATATTTCTTTTCGGTCCAAATCATTTTTGGGTACAATATTATTCCATAAGGAGATGTGATAATTTTTCAGACCGTTGGTTGAAGTTATAATGAATAAATCAATATGGATCGTTGGTTGAAGATATAATAGTAAATCAATATGGACCGCTGGTGGAAAGTTATAATAGTAAATCAATATGGATCGCTGATTTAAAGTTTTAATAGTAAATCAGTATGGACCGTTGCTTTAAGTTTTAATAGTAAATCAATATGGACCGTCCATTTAAAAGTAAATCAATCTGGACCGTTCATGAATTACTTACTATTTAGTCCATTCTCCTATAAATAGAAGCTCATTTCTTCATTATTACTTACGAATTCACTGAAACTCTAGAGAGAAAACTATAGAGAGAAAGAAGAAAAGTATTCTGCTACTTCACTACTCCAATATCTAGTTTCTTCTAAGGTAAGGGATATTAATTGTTGTACTCGTAAGGGGTATTATTTCTTTCGTATTCATGAAGAGAACTTCTGTTATTCCATTCTTTATTATTATGTTGGAATAACTTTGTTTGTCTGAAATCGCATCATTGTGAAATTCTTACATTATTCCATTCTTTATTATTACATTGGAATAACTTTGTTTGTCTTGATCTTTTCGCATGCACAGTGAATTTCATTGTTATTCCATTATTATTATTCGTTGGAATAACTTTGTTTATCTAATCTGCATATATGGTGAAAGTCTTGTAATATTCCATTTTTATTATTACATCGGAATAACTTTTTATGCATGCGTTCTGTGGGACTGGTTCCATTATTTATTATTACATCATAATATCTCGTATGCATGCGTTTCGTCGGACTGGTTCCATTATTTATTATTACGTCGGAATATCCTTTTCGTGCATTTCTGGCGGACTGGTTCCATTATTTATTATTCTGTTGGGAATAACCTGTCTGTGCAGTCTATCGCACGCATGGTGAATTCTTCTATTATTCCATTTTTATTATTCTGTTGTAATAACCTATCTATGTGGATTTCCACATGCATGGTGAATGATCCTTCGTATTCATTCCTTGTTAAATTGTGGAAATGATCTGTCTACGTGGATTACCGCATGGCTGGCGAAAATCTATTTGCAGTTTCATATATTCTATTATATTAAGTTGGTTAAAGCTTTGGATTTTATACTCCATGAAATTAGTGGAATATCCTTGATATTTGCGCTTCATCCAATATCTTTTCATGGAAATATTCTTCTTAGCATTCTTGAATTTTACTCTACAAAGCAGTATCATGTTGACAATTTGGACGTTATTGGTTCTTGGATAAATTAATTTATACATCTTTAAAATTTATTCTTGAACTTGTTTTATTGAATTATTATGTCATTGTCATCATCCTCATGCTTATATTGTGATGAAAGTCATCTTTGGCTTACGTGCGTAGATGGACTTGGTATGATTATGACGTGGATTATTGAGTATAATCATGGCCAGTAATGTGACGAATGATGTGGTAAAAGTCTTCATTGGCACTGTAGTTCATTGGTGGGCGATTGTTGGTATGATTATGACCGAGGATTATTCGGTGAAGTCATGACCATTGATGATTACATGAATATCCTTGGGCGTCGAAAGCGAGGATTATTCGATTTTATTTATTAAGTTGAGTCTCAAATGATAAAGTTGATGAAAAACTTTTTAAATCATAGAAGATAGTAGATTTTATACCTTACTTGACTCTTCTAATGGATTGCTTGATTCGCTGCAGTTAAACTTGTTGTCTATTATATTCTATCAGTTTAACATTGTTGAAGGCTAATGATAATTTATTCTGCATTATCTTAGTCATAATATTTTTTACCGGGCTAGTTGAGCTCACCCTTTCTTTCACTGTTCTCTTCAGGAAATGAGAATGTAGCTGGGACTAGTTGGGTAACCGAGTGATAGTCCTAGATGGTGCATTAGTAGTCCTCACTATTCTGTGAAATAGTGTGATAATAAATGTAATGAGGACTCCATTGAGTGTGGAGATTGTCTAGATGATAATATTTGTATTAAAACTCACATGACCTATGTTTTTGTCGTATTTTACGCATTTGTTGTATAATTAAGTTGTATTTGTATTCAGTACCTTGTATCTGACGACCCAAGATGGGTGATGTATACCTATTTTGGGGGCGTCACAGTAACCCTGGAACATCTGGAGTAGATAAAGGGAAGTGTCCCTGCTTAGATTAGTTTATATTCTGGTCTAGTTGAATACTCTATAATAAAAAACTCTTTATGAGAATCATGTAATCGAATCTTAATATTTATAATATATAGCATCTTTTACTTCCACAACCGTGTTTTCTTACATATATAGGTGTATTTAGAATCTTCAATCTAGTTTGAGATCCTAAGGAACTATTTATCTGAGTTAGGGTATTGATAACATGGATTGATCATGTTGTTGTTGATACTCTGGATTTTGGATAGATAGGTACTACCGATACGATAGTGTAATTCGTATAATATAGACTATAGATCTGGGTGAGGGTATTGGTAATATGGGCTGTTTATGTTATTACTGATACTCTGAATTTATGATAGATATATACTATTCATAGATATAGTTCGTACATCCAAGTGAGGGTATCCAAACACAGTAACAGTTCTCTAGAGAATTGTCAATTGTTATGGGATACTGTGAATCTTAGATCTATGGGAATTATATCTGGTTACAAATTGTATAGTCATTCAATTAGATATAAACATATAATCAGATATCATGTGTGTATATATTTAAATGTGTTATATATATTGACTCGTTGTAAGCACCATATCGGATACTGTGGGAGTATAGATATGGGGGTGTTACAGTATTGGTATCAAAGCTGTTAAGGCTATAGATATAAGGAAGAGAAATCTTAGTATTTAGTCTTCGAGTCCGTAAAATTTTTATAGTACACATAAAAATAACATTAAAAAATATTATGTATGTGTAAATTTCTATACCAGTATTAATGGAGTTTTTATAGATGGCCAACTCCAGTGCTAAAGAAATGGTGATAGTAAATAATTCACCATAAATTGAGTCATTTATAGCTAGTGATGCAGAGGTTGAAGAATTGCTTCATGACCAATAACTGCTAGATGATGAGGAAGAGGAAGATCCAGTAGCAGGACAATTAATGAGAATTGATGAACATGATGAAGCAATGGCATCACTAATGAAAACAACATAATATGAGAATAATAAAATGAAGTTAAGAGAAGACTGTTGATCGATTTCGCAATCAATGAATACGTGCAAGTATACACGGTCAACAAGTAATAAAGTGAAAGTAGAGTATCGTTCCCACGAGGAATTATTAATAAAAATTACCAATTACTAACTCTTAACCAAATCAATTTTATTTAAAAATAGCAAATTGTGAATTTTCTAATTAAGAAAACTAAATTAACTAATTAAAACTAGGTTACTTTATAAATGAATTCAAATAAATAAAGGCTAAGACTCCAATATCCCCAATTATGAACTATAAACCAATTATCCAATTATCTCAATTATTATGTCTCTTGAATTGTTATGAGGAATTCTCAAATGCCAAAAGCCCTCTCGAGTGATCAATTGCCTTCTATTTAACTTGATTAATTTTGCTATATCTCTATGCAAAACAATTGAATTAAACTCGTTACAATCCCAATTCCTTATGTGTTACATGCGGCAAATAGATATTCTCATTCTATTCACAAACCTACTTATTCACTGTGCAAATAACTAAGTCACATGTCACCATGCCCAGTTCTAACCCTAGAATTCCTTTCTCAATTCCTTCTAGAGTAACACGGTAATTACTGATCAGATAATTAATCAATAAGCTCAAAACAAGATGAACAATTCACTTCAACATAAATAATTAGAATAAATCAAATAATCAATTCATAATCATAAAAAGTTCAATTGAAATCTTAATGAAAGAGTTAGTTCATAATTAATGAATTAAAATCAAGAATCCACAATTGAATAGACATTAAAAGATAAAAGTAAGATGAGAGAAGAGAATATAATCTATTGTCAGTAGCCTTGAGACTCCTCTTTCGCTCCTGCTTTGAATCTTCAATGGTCTTCAAGTTGCTTCAATCTCTAAAACTAATAAGAACTAGGGTTATGTTATAATCTAAAGGAGTGTTTAATCTAGTCTAATCTATGTAATCTCCCTTTATTTTATGCCTTACATCATGTATTTATAGGTTATAAGTCAAATTTTTAGTTTAGGAACAAACCCAATCCAATTTGTAGTCAAAAAGGTGTCAAAATTCGCCCAAAACGCGTCCAGGCCGCACCAAGCCTCTTCTCTAGCGCCCCAGTACTGTTCACGATGCTGAGAATCTGCCTTATAGAGCTCCGGCGCTGGAAAATGAACTAAGAATAGCGCCCCGGTGCTATTACAAGTTTTGACATTTTCTGCTCCAATGTCCTTTGGGAAAATGGCCATAACTTCTTCGTTCGAACTCCGATTTCGATGATTCAAGATGTTCCGGAAAGCGGAAAAGTAGATCTACAACTTTCATTCTTTAAGATTTTCGAAATAAGGTCTGTAGCAGTACTAAAATTGGCTCTGAAATGACTATTGTGTAAATGGCAAGCCGAAAACGCGAATCTAGCCATCCCAAACGTCGATCCAAGTAACTTTTGTCCCAAATCCTACAAAACAATATAAAACATGCTTGAATAGACACAAACACATAAAAACATCCTAAAAGACTTGAGAACAACAATAAATTAAGCTCGAATGTATCCAATTCATGTGTATAAAACTCACTCATCAAAGACATAGCTGAGGGAATGCTACAACATGAGAGGGGAACTAATAACCGACTAAAAGTACAACTGCACCATGCACAAAGAGGCAGGAAGGAAATTCAGTCAAGACTTCTCAAAACATCTCTAGGTATTCGAGATACTTTTAATGATTTGCAGCGCCGAGTAGTTCGATATCCGGTGGAGGAGAAGAAAACGGCTTATCTAATAGATCGATCTGTGGTATGCCACATGATCCAGAATTCCTTTGATGATGTCAATTAATTCTAAAGGGTAGTATAGAAGTCTAAATGCTTCATATTAGTAGGAATAAAGGAGCATTTAAAGTTTGTTATATAGCTAGTAGTATGTGTAAACTACTAAGTTGTTTTGTATGAATCTTGTGATATATAAATAAACGATATGTTTGTATTATTCAAATTCTTATTTGAATTTTTGTTGTTGTTTGATATAGAATCATGCCACCAACCAGAAGACCCCAACGTGAGATAGATAATGATGAAAATACTACCCAAAATTTAGTAGAACTTTTGCTAGGAGCCATGAATAGACCCATAGCCCAAAACACTTCCTTTAAAGATTTCAAATTAGTTGGTCCACCCGAGTTCAAAGGTACATTTGAACCTGTCGATGCACAAATTTGGATTATAGAAATAGAGAAATTTTTCCTAGTAACAAGTGTTAATAATAATCAAAAGACGACTTTTGCAACCTTTTTCTTGAAAGTTGAGGCTAACTACTGGTGGGAATCAACTAAGGGTCGGGTAGAAACTGAAATTGTACCTTGGGATAGATTCAAAGAATTGTTATTTGAAAACTATTTTTCCCAATCCTTAAAGGATCGTATGGAAGTAAAATTCCTAGAACTGAATCAAGGACACCTGACTGTATCTCAGTATACGGCCAAGTTTAACAAACTGTCCAGGTTTGCTCCTCACCAAGTTAATATTGAACCTAGAAAGACCCGGAGGTATCAAGAAGGTTTGAAACCTTAGCTACGAAGTAAATTGTCAGTACTCCAAATAAAGACTTTTTCAGAAATACTTGAGAAAGCTTCTATAGCTGAAAATGAAAACGAAAGTCTCATTAAATTTCATCAGGAAAAGAAGAGTCAAAATGAGAAAAGGGAAACCTAAGGCTGAACCTAGTTCAGGCGGGTTTAATAACAAACGGAAATGGGATACTACTTTTTCCAATAACCCAGGGAAAAAGATAGGAAATAACAATAATAGCTTTAGTAATAATAACATTAAACCTTGTTCTACCTGTGGAAAGAAACATAAAGGGATATGTTTTAATAGTAAATGTTATAATTGTTGACAAACGGGACACCTTTTTCCAAAGTGTCCTCTCCAAAATAAAAATAAATGTTTCAACTGTGGTTCGTCGGATCATTTTTCAAGGAATTGTCCTAAACCTAAGAACCAAGGAGGAAGGGGGAATAGAGTACCAGAGAATAACAATAATCAGTCAACAGTAGCTCCAGTTGGAGTTCAGAATCGACCAACCGCGAGAACATTTAATATGTCGGTGAGGGATGTTGTTGCTGTTAGGTTTGTAATATTCATGTGCACAATCAAATTGCATAAATTAGCGGAAGCGTGTAAAAAATCAGAGTTTTTAAAAAAAATTTACAAACCATATACCCGGATCACCTTTATGCACAATTATTAATTAAACGAAAAGATATGAAGAACAAACATACCCTTGAAGATCCGAGCTTCCTCAGGTACAAGTTCACCTCCAATCCTTTTCGCGTTCAACTTGAATCCACCGGGTTTGGTTCCTTCCTTTGATCAATGTAAGCCACCCAAGTGTTTGGCCTCTAGAGGTGATCCACCAAGGAAAAGAATTTTCAAGAAGAAGGGGTATTGGCTCAAACCCTAGTTTTTCTATCTGTATAGAAAAGGGTACTCTCCAACAAATTGGAATTATGTCATTGTAAAAGTCAACAACCCCCACCACCCATAATAAGACTCCTCTTATTTATAGATGTGGGCAACCCACCTTAACAATTAAGGAATTGGGATTTATTTAATTAATTAAATTCTTTTAATTAATTAAGCTCCCAAATCTTATTAGGGATAATTAATTAAACTCCTTTAACTAATTAAACTCTCATCATTTGTCCTATCTAGCTTGTTCATATGAAAAATTCACAACAATTGTGAAAGGAGTCCGGGAGTGAGTGTAAGATCAAATCTTGGCTCAACTCTCCATCCATGACAAAACCAGTTGTCCTAATTGATCAATCAAATTGATTATGTTAAGAACCTTTTTGTCAGTACTATAGTGCCATTGGCCGTTCTAGATCGGAAGAGCTCCTTAGATATTTGATATCTATCAATCCTACTTTCTTCACCATCAACTACTTGATGCGGGGAATATAGTAGAAGCATCCATAGTTTCATCTTTGCCGCCGAAGCTCGTTACTCATGGATGCGAGCATGATGCATTGAGCCAATTGTGCATCATCTTGCCACTTTCTAAAAGTAGCAATGTCTTCGGAGGCATTATGCGCAACCATTGCATGAGGGATAGGCGTATTAAGGACATACGATAGCTTTTCAAATTATGAGAACTATTCTCAAATTCCTTAACCAATCCGTTTAATTCGGTACAGTTAATTTAGCATCTAGTATGCTTGATGATAGTAATTTTAGACATTGTAAAATCGTAAATGAATTTATAATTAACAACATTTTAACATACATTCTTTTATTAATTACCAAAATAAATTAGGTCTTGTTTTAAATTGGTATCTCCCACTATTTTCTTCAAACTATATTACCCTCACTTATATAGTTCGGCAAAAATCTAATTAAAGATTTCTAGTGAGAATAAGGATCCCATTTCAAATGTATATAGCTGTGTGGTGACACAACAAACTATATATAAATAAATAGGTAACAACTTTTGTCAATTACATCAACTATGCAACTCCTTTTCTTTTGCCTCTTAGATTATTTTGATCAAGTGGTGGCACATCCAGAATCAAAATTATCCAAGTTAAGTCCGACCTAGCACTCCATATATTCAAAAAGAAAAATATCATCCTTGTGGTGTCACTGACAAAATAATATTGTTCAATTTTCTTTATAAGCATCAAATGTGATAAATTAACATCTTAAATACTTAATACTTGCCTTGTGGTGACACAACAAACTCATATTAAATATTTAATACTCTATTAATTTTATCATGCTAGAAGGCGACGTTCGATATTCCAAATATCTTTGAACGCTTAGGACTTAATATAAATTTTTTTTTTGAGGGGTTTGTTATTAATTTGTCTCATCTTGTTTAGCGCATAGCGTGCATATATATATATATATATATAAAATACGCTAATATATTAATAAACATCTGAAGCATGTTTGCATAATATAATATATATAGTATAAGCGTATATTATATAGAATACTATATTCTACACGGATTGATTATGGACTTTTATTCTAGTTTGGTTCACTAGAGCCACCAAGTGAACCAAAAGGTCAAACCCTAAGTGCAAGAAATAATATTTAAATATAACTATTACATTTAAACTTGGGGCTCCATTACAAATGGGTCTTCAAGCGCTCTTGCTCCTTGATCTCCAATTCTTCAAAATTAATTCTAACTATTCCTATTACAAAACTATTTAAAATAAATAGAAACCTTGATCGCCGATCGAGGGAAGTACATAGGGGGAATAGAATTTACATTAAGAAAAATTAGAGAAGGCGAGGTACTTGAGACCCCATTTAATAAAACCCATACATTCATGCATCCAACTAAAATAAAATTCCAATCATATTGGTCAATAGTCTATAATCAATCCCATTTATTATCATACACATCAACATATGCATCAATAAATAACATTCATCTCATGAATAATAAACATTTAATATATATATTGATATCATTTAATGGGCAAATTTAGTTAGTATAAAATCCAATTTTTGAATCAAAATAAACTCCTTTATTTTAATCCAAATTTAAATCAAAATAAAACTATTTTATTTTAATTTATCCAATTTTGAATAAAATAAACTATT